>CM037781.1:70057128-70107128 GCA_021229015.1 Solen grandis | reverse complement strand
TTAATTAATTGATTAATTAATAGTTAAATGACTAGTTAATTGGTTATTCTGTTTTCCTTTTGGCAGTTTGAGTTGGTAGCAGAGTTGTTCACAGACCCAGGAGATGAGGGGAAGGGCCGAGTTCAAGCCCTGAAACAGGGGGCCCGGGGTTCGTCCAAACAGATGAAGAAAACCGTGGGCTCTCAGGTATTCAGCCATTTGTGCATTGACTTCTGTCAACAGTCCTGATTAACCCCATTATGAGGAGATTGTGGAATTGATAAACTGCTTATGATATTAAGCAAAATACAAAGTTAGAAAAGGGGGGCAATTGTTCAATGGTAACATACTGGACTGCAGATCCAGAGATTGTGTGTTCAAATTCTGTTTGGGGCAATGATATTTCATGAGCTCAAAGTACTGGTCCAACCCAGGAACTGTCGAGAGGAACTAGTATAAGATGTTAGATCAACAATCAACATAAAATAAATAAGTAAAACTAAAAGTAGAGAAATGGTACTGGCATGATTGCCTTGCTTGGTGCTCAGTGTAGTTCCAGGACTAGTTGGCCAGGTGTCAGGATAATGTGACTGCGTGTGGTATCATGCCACATGTCTACAACATGATGTCACAGTACGGCAGCACTGTACCTTCCTCATGAAAACGAAATCTGCAAAAGACTGAAATACAGTTGGTGGGAGGTCCAGCCCTAAGAAAGAAACAAAATTTTGAAAAAAAATTGTTACCTGTCTTGGTTTCCATGAAATGGGGAGGCATAACAAACTCTTTTGAAAATGATACTTGTTCAACTCCCTTATTTGGTACTCACTGTGTGATGGCAGTTCAAGGACTGGTTGTCAGGTTGGTGAGCCATTCAAATTGTGTCTATTATTTTCCATTGTTTACAATGTGTGTCTTATATTACAGTTCCGAGATTCTCTGTTCCTTTTGATGACCACACTGAACTCAACGGCTCCTCACTACATCCGCTGCATCAAACCTAACGACTTAAAAGCAGCATTTGTGTAAGTGAATATACCACAAACCCCTGTTTGAGTAGCAACCAATCAAAATCCAGCAACTTACTATAACATTGACCAATCAAAACACCCGGTTCATCTGTCTTCCCTCTCTGTTTGAAATGATTAAAATCAATGGTATTAGTATTTCCTTTATATTGCGATACATTACAAGAAAAGATCTACATTTTGTTGGTCTCTGAAAGGAAATCTGATTTGGGTCTGCTCTGTTGAGGAGTGACATTTTAAATGGTGTTGTATTGCATTCACTGCTTTAAAAAAAAGTGTGTGTGGTGAGATCTCATCTTAGTGACCATCTGAAGGTAGATTATTCAAACACGTGCCCTATCCAAAATAAAATGCTGGTTTCCAGAATTTTGAACAACCAATTTTATTATATATTACGCTATACCATGTTCAGGGATGCATCTAGAGCGTGGCATTGCGGGATTCCCGCAAGTTTGAAAGAAATCCCCCCAAATTTTGGAAACTCTAAACCCAATTCCCGCAAAAATACGGCCGGTGTCGCATACGAACTTATTCGAGCATCTGGTCAAAATTTGTCGAACATATTCTGCGCAAGTTAACTTTTTAATCGATTACTGTAGCCTGGATGATTTACGGATTATGATAAGATGAAATTGACCAATGAGAGTGCAGCTTTCATTTCTCAGCGTCAATATGGCCGACTAAGTGGGAGCGTTCAGTAAAGTGGCAACGCTTTTTGATTATTTCTCGAGAAAGCGAAAGGATATCGACGATAAAGAAAAGGAAACAGATTCAAACAATAATGTGAAAAGCAATAGTGAGCAAAACAACGAATCTTTGGACGCTTGTAGCGATGAAAAAGTTGACGGAAATAGTGAACATGTGTCAAATTCAAAACGCCGTAAACATTGAGTTTTTGTTCCTCGGCAAAAGTTTTTGAAATTGTTACAGACAGTTTGCTTTTTATCAAGTGTTTGTGGACATTTCCTTTGAAAGTTTGTTAAACAGATCATTTGATTTCAACAAGTTTCTGGTGCCATTTGTGTCCTACTTACAATGCAATACATATACAGATTCACGGAACATTTTGTTTTAAGGTAAGAGGCAATAATTTGTGATTTTATGGTATCAAGTACTGAACCCCCCAATTTGAAGTGAAAATCCCCCAAAATTTTTAAAGTATGGGGGGCAATGTACCCCTCTTTGGCAAAATCTAGATGCATCCCTGCATGTTGATATTTTCATCTCTTTATGTACCCAGGTTCGAGCCCAAGAGAGCTGTGGAACAGCTGCGTGCCTGCGGTGTCCTTGAAACTATCCGGATCAGTGCTGCCGGCTTCCCCTCCAGGTAAGACTGTCCGGTTTATCCGGACAAATTATTATTTTATTGATAGGAATAAAAGGAATTACGCTCATTGCCTTGTTCTGTCAGATAACATCTCATTTTGCAAAAGACTGAATCATTGTTTTATATTGTTGAGTTGAAGCAATGTTGCAGGACTATTAATCATTTGGACTATTAATTGTTTTGAGTGATTAATAATGAAATCAAAGATAAGGTGTTATGTAAAATAATCAACTGTTTGATAAAAGAAATGATGAATGAAATGATGATTAAAAAAATATTAAAATTGGCTATGATAATTGATTTTAGTGATAAATGACTGACTAGTAGGCAAATAAATTCTTGGTTGATTGATTATATATTATAAGATTACTGATCTAATTTCCAAGACTTTTGGAGAACATTACTGATTAGGATGAATGTTTGAAATTACTGATTGTTTGATGTATAGGACTGATTGATTTTACTGATTAGATAATTTGCTGATTTACTGATTGATTTGTTGTTTGATTTGATTGATTGACACTGACAACTCTGTATACCCAGGTGGACCTACCCGGAGTTTTTCCAGAGGTACCGGGTACTGGCTCTGTCCAGGGACATTAACAGGAAGGATTACAAGAAATCTTGCCAAACTGTGCTTCCTAAACTTATACAGGTATGTATGTAAAATGTCAGTTATACAGGTATGTCTGTAAAATGTCACAGTTATACAGGTATGTCTGTAAAATGTCACAGTTATACAGGTTTGTCTGTAAAATGTCACAGTTATACAGGTATGTCTGTAAAATGTCACAGTTATACAGGTATGTCTGTAAAATGTCACAGTTATACAGGTATGTCTGTAAAATAATGGCAACTGCTAGTCTACAAGAAAACCTCTCTAGGAAAATGTTCTTAATACAGTATACAAATATGTATCCAAAACTACAAATATCAGTAAATCTTAACATTTTTAAGTTGAAAAGTTCAAGCATGCCTTCTTTTTTTTTCATTTTGACAGGACAGTGATAAGTACCGTTTTGGAAAGTCGAAGATATTTTTCCGTGCCGGCCAGGTGGCCTACTTAGAAAAGCTGCGTGCTGACAAACTGCGGGCATGCGGCATCATGATCCAGAAACACGTTCGAGGCTGGCTGATGAAGAATAAATATGCCAAACTCAGAATCGCGGCACTTGGCATTCAGAGATATGGACGTGGGCTTCTGGCCAGGAGGTTTGTTAATCATTCGTTACTATGTCTCTACTCACTGTCCCTCTTCAAGTCTTTCATTCATAGTTTTGGTCAGATAGTCATTTTGAAATTTGACTAGTGTCTTTTTCTTAAAATAGTCAAAAAAAAAAATTTCACTTCTTTTTGTGAAGAGGCGGCAAAAGTTGAACTACACAGCCTATAATAAACTTCTCCTTGGTTCCTGGGTTAGACCAGTACTTTTTATCTGGGAATGCCATTGAAAAACCCTTGCCCCCCTTATTAGATTTGAACCTAAAACCTTTGGATTCCCAGTCATGTATGTTACGACTGGACCAGAGTACCTTCAGAAACATTTGGTCAATATAGATAGTATAGATCAACTGAAGTCGGATTATTGCTTGTTAACCAGGTATGCACAAATGCTACGGGAGACCAGGGCAGCCACTATCATCCAGAAGCACTGGCGGGGATACAAGACGAGAAAGTCATACAACCAAGTCCAGAAATCCGTCATCAAGATTCAGGCTGCCATCCGGGGCTACTTCGGCCGCCGGAACTTCAACGAGAAACTTCGCGGACACAAAGCGGTCATTATTCAGTCGCGTATCCGAGCCTACATGGCGCGCAAGCAGTACAAGAAGGTCATGTACGGCGTCGTCAAGATTCAAGGTCATTTCAAGCGAAGAAAGCCAAGCAGGAGTTGAAGAGACTGAAGGTTAGTGTTTAATTAGTTTTTGATCTTGTATTATTAAAAGTTAAAAGAAAAAAGATTAGAAAAGTCGGAAAAAAAAGTTTGACATCCAATCAAATCTTGCAAATAATGTCATTAAATTAAAGTACTGGAATCAAATCAGGAGGTGAATCAAGGTAAACGTTTCAGAACTATTTATAGAAATACATTTATGTAGGAAGTTTAAAATGAATTTCCATGGAAATATTATTAAAATTGATGTTTGATGTAATTTGGTTAAAATTAAAAATTAATAATGAAAGTTTGTGATGAATCGGTCACTGCTGGAATTTTGATGATGATGATGATGATGATGATGATGATGTATTGTTAAGTGCAGTGAATATAATCAAGTGTTGCAGGGGTATTTATCACCTTCAGCAATATGCTTAGTTTATGAGTTATAGAACACTTTGGTAATTGGACAAGAATGCAATTTATAGTTGCTTGATTTTATAAATTTGACAATGCATCGTTTTGATTGGTTGATTCCAGATCGAGGCCAAGTCTGTCGACCACATGAAGAACGTGAACAAGGGTCTGGAGAACAAGATCATTCAGCTTCAACAGCAGCTTGACAAATCGGTAAGCATCTTGTTGCTAGGCAACCACTCCAAGTTAAACAGAAGCATATTTAAGTTTCATTCTTGTTTTACAATTCTATATAGGAATCACATCATGTCCCGTCCTACACTGACATTACATGGAGACAAGATGGGATGGGGAGGTATTTTTAACCTTCAGTATGTTCTTGTTTTGTCATGTCACTAGGAAGCCTTGCCATGTGGAGATTTATGCAATTGATACACACAAACACGTTATAATTATGATTTTATTTCCTGTAGACTGAGTTTTTCCTGTAACAAATAGTTGACCCAGTTTTGCTCTCTCAGAAAGGAAAAAAATAAAATATTGTATGTGCTTATATTCTTTTGGTTTTTGGAAAAATTTTTTTTGGCCTTTTTAACAGGTTGGCAGTTATTCAGAGGTTAAATTATCTATACCTTCATTGCTGGGAATCCAGCCCCTGGACTTAGTTCACAGTTGGCTATTAAACAGAGGTGACCACTAATATAGGTATGACTGTAATTGATTAATTCTTGCACCTTCAGAAAAAAACAAATACAGAGGTGTCAGAGAAGCAGCTATCCCAGGTCAAATCACTGCAGACAGAAATCGAGAAGTTGCGCGTCTCGGCGTCGGAGGCGGAGAAATCGTCGAACCGTGTCACGGAGCTTGAGGAGGAAGTGAGAAGACTGATGAAGGAGTTGGAGTCCGAACGAGAGGAGAAGAGGGACATCATTTCCGAGAAGGAGCTTCTAAAGCAGAAACATAATCAGGTACATTTCTTGTCACTTGCTGTAAGCAGAGGTGGCACATAGCGATCACTTATTCATTGACTTTCTGTCCATCGTCTGTTTATCTGTCACACTTTGTCAAATTTCTTTCAGTGGGTGACATAAGTGTTCCTGTCTGTCTATCATTTTACCTGTCACTTTTTGTCTGTCACATTTGTGACACTGTCACATCAGTGGGTGACACATGTGTTCCAAGGAACATATCTTGTTTTAAAATGCAAGGTTGATATATTGAAGAAGAATCTGAGGATTTAAGGACAAGACATAAATTTTGAAATCTTTCTGACTTGGGGAAAATATTCACTATTTTGCTGTAAAAATGATGTCATGGTTCACACGGGTCTTGAAAAACCCTTGAAAATCACAATTTGCCATATAAAAACCCTTGAAAAATCCTTAAAATAAACTGAAAGGTCTTGAAAAACCTTTGAATTTGAAATTTCAGTGTTGAAAATAAAAAAAAGTGTTAATCAAGATGTTTAAAAATTGAGGTTCATCTCTTTCATGCCTTAAAATTCAAAGCATAAGTTGTGGTTTATGCAAGTCTTTAATTTTGATTTTAAAGGCCTTAAATTTTGCTTCAGAAAATTTGCATGAACCATGTTATACCCCTGCAAACAAAGTGTGATGTGAGCTGTGTTGAAATGAGATTTTCCATTGGCATTTATAATTTAACCCTTTCCCTCATAGAGGACACCATGAAAAGACCTATGCAAACAGCATAAAACCAGATCAGCCTGCGAGTAACTCGCAGGCTGATCAGGTTTTATGCTGTTCGCTGCTCCTCAGTGGTCTGGAAATGAGAACTTTATAATTAAATTTGGTAAGGTTTAACTGTGGTTTTCTGCAGATCAGGCTTTATGTGGTACCTATTGAGTGCGTCAAAATGAGTCTAAAGAATAGATAGTTAACATAAGCTAAGGGTAAAACTCCACCAACAATTCTTAGCCCTAAGTAATACTTAAATACTTAAGAATTTCATTAGTCTTGTTTCTCTAATAAAAATACCCAACAAATTCATTTCTTAATAAATACTGTCAGTTATTAAGGTAATAATTCATGTCTGCTTAGGCCTGTACTTGAATATTTTATAAAATAGGAATGGAAGAATGTGTTTCTAATTAGTTCAAGTATTTAAATATTACTTCGCGCCAAGTATTATCGGTAGAATTCAAGCTAGAAATGAAATATTACGGAAACGGGAGGGATATGAGCTACAGTGAATTTGATTTTTAGCTCGACTATTCGTAGAATATGAGAGCTATTGTAGTCACCCTGGCGTCGGCGTCGGCGTTGGCGTTGCAGCTTTTGGTTAAAGTTTTGCGTGCAAGTTACTATCAACCTTATATCCAATAACCATTTATGGTATTTTAAATTTAAAGAATTTAATATGAATTATGGCCCCTTTTTAACTTAGAAATTTTGGTTAAAGTTTTGCATGCAAGGTACTTTCATGCTAATATCTCAGTATCCAGGCATGGGATTGATTTGAAACATCTTTAATACGTTTAGGGGTATCATACTTTCATGGTAGATAACTTTTGATGGAATATATTACAAGTTATGGCCCCTTTTTAACTTAGAAATTTTGGTTAAAGTTTTGCATGCAAGGTACTTTCATGCTAATATCTCAGTATCCAGGTATGGGATTGATTTGAGACATCTTTAATACATTCAGGGGTATCATACTATAAAGGAAGATAACTCTTGATGGAATATGTTACAAATTATTGCCCTTTTTAACTTAGAAATTTTGGTTAAAGTTTTGCATGCAAGTTACTTTCATGCTTATATCTCAGTATCCAGGCATGGGATTGATTTGAAATATCTTTAATATGTTTAAGAGTATCATACTACAAAGGTAGATAACTTTTGATGGAATATATTACAAGTTATGGCCCCTTTTTTAACTTAGAAATTTTGGTTAAAGTTTTGCATGCAAGTACTTTCATGCTTATATCTCAGATCCAGGCATGGGATTGATTTGAAAATCTTTAATATGTTTAGGAGTATCATACTATGAAGGTAGATAACTTTTGATGGAATATATTACAAGTTATGGCCCCTTTTTTAACTTAGAAATTTTGGTTAAAGTTTTGCATGCAAGGTACTTTCATGCTTATATCTCAGAGTCCAGGCATGGGATTGATTTGAAACATCTTTAATATGTTTAGGGGTATCATAATATAAAGGAAGATAACACTTGATGGAATATATTAAAAATTATGACCCCCTTTTAACTTAGAATTTTGGTTAAATTTTTGCATTCAAGCTACTATCCAGCTTATATCTCAGAAATTGCTTGTGGAATTGACTAGAAAGTTAAGGAGTGTCTTCAGGGGCATCAGAAAACTAAGGAGGATAACTTTTGGACTGAATTTTATACAAATTATGGCCCTTTTCTAACTTGGATTTTTGGTTAAAGTTTTGCATGCAGTGTTATTGTGCTTATGTCTCAGTAACTAGGCATGGGATTGATTTTAGACATCATAAAAATATTAAGGGGTATCAGACTATCAAGGTATATCATTTTTGACTATTATTATGTACAGGGTATGTGAAGGGCAAGAATTGAAATAGATTTCATTTGATTTACCAACAAGCATTTTGAATAGTCGAGCGTGCTGTCCTCTGACAGCTCTTGTTTTTTTTATTTTTGGCGTTGATTTAATGGTGTTTTTTTTCTAGGAATATTAATCCCCATGAAAACTTGTTTTTTTGAAAAGACCTAATGCTTTCTAGAACATAGATCCACAAATAAATGTATCCATGAAATTCCCTTAGGTACATAATCAATGAAATTTAATGTCAATGAAAATTAATGATTTTACAGTAAGTGACGTTGATGGAATTGGTTCACATTCTATCTTTTTCTTTTCGTGGACAGGAGGTTGAGGGTTTGAAGACAGAGAACAATCGGGTGAAAGAAGAACTGGACGCCGCCAACCGACAACTACAGGAACAGATTCAGTCCGCTGGCACTGTTGGTAAGTTCTGCCTCCTTTTAGCTTTGGGGTACTTGTTCAATTTTAGGGGTGAAAAACTTTTGGCAGAGGAATGCTGGTACCTTGTATCATGTGATGATGCCAAATGTAAGAAAAATTTTTTGGAGATGGCAGCACCCTTATTGTATTCCCTTAGATTACATGTTCACTAGACATTTTAAATCAAAATTTTCACTTTCAAGTGAAAAATCATTGATTTTTGATTGAAAAAATTTCTGCATAACCATGGCTTGATTTCAATAAAAGTATTCATATTTGTTTGTAGTTTGTTTGTAAGCTGTTTGGTTTGAGAATTTAATCTATCAGAAAATGAAAGAATTGTAAATATTTACTCAAGTTAAGAAATACTTTATTAAAGATTTTATTGGATATGAACCCTGACACGACTTTTAGGGCAAATTCAAGGATGAAGGTGGTGTATTTAGTATAGAGGTATAAAATGGAGCTGTGGAGGACGCTTTTGCGAACTCATGATAATTTCTTTGCCGACCATGTTATAGGTGTGGTGAGTTCGGACTGGGAAGATCAAAAGAGACAGTTTCTATCTGAGATGGAGTCGGAACGTCAGCATCACCAGAGGCTTGTAAAGGAGCATAACCGATTGCAACAGAGGTTTGAAAACATGCAGGGCGAGATGCAGGTAGAGTGACTTCCCCTTAGTATAAAAAAGAAATTATGTCCCCTCATAGTAATGAAAGTTGTAGGTGGAGTGACTTCCCTTAAATTTATAAAAATTCTGTTTTATATGAATTACTTCCCTTTTGCTAATATAGAAAATGTAATTTTACCTGAAAGTATCAGGTAGAGTTAATTCCCTTTGCTTTAAAAAGAAGTCATTTTCCTTTCCTGACGTGCATTCAGTATGCTGAACCGTACGCTTACTGTCAGCTATGAAGATGTAAATTAATGCAAATTAGATAATTTATGCAGATTTATGCAAATGAGGTTAAATATTTACATTTTTATTTTACAGATGCTGAAGAGCCCAACGGGCCACAAGAGGACCCCATCTGACATTAGTATGATCAGCCTGGAGTCTGTTACCAGCTCCGTGTCTCCGGATGAGAAGAAAGATGACGAAGCAGAGGGAGAAAAAGAGGTATTGTATATCCATTAATTTTCAAGGAGTACTAATTTTCATTGATTACATGGGTGGCTTCATTCATGAATATTTTTACCCACAAATATATTTTATTGAGTAAACAACAGGCTTTCTTATACATAAATCCAAAAATATATGTACCCATGAAATGTACTTTATTATAGATGCCACAAAATTTAATGTCAACGAAACATAATGATTTTACAGTATTCGCCATTCTTATGCATATTGTTATTCATACTAAAGAAATTTATTTAATGCAAATTTTGAAAAATATTTTTTGACTGACAAGCCTGGTTAGAACAATAAGCAGGACAAATATTTTCTTTTTACATTTAAAAAAGACAAACAAGCAAAAAAAAAAAAAACAATAAAAAAAAAACCATAAAAAAAAAAAAAAAAAAAATATCTCAAAAATATTTAAGTAAATGACAATTAATAATTGTTATTCTGACAATCAATATTTGTTAATAAATAAACAAATGTGTATTTATATCAGAAAAAAAAAAGTTGAAATATATTTCTGTATTTACAAATATTATTAAGTGCTGAATAAGGTTGAAAGAATTTGTGTGCATGTGAGCTAAAGCCACAAGAAATAAAGATATTTTATACTATTTCTGAGACCTAAATGTTATTTTTAGGACCAAGGCTATGGTACAGAGAAGAAGAAGCGTGCCGCCCCGCCCCCTCCCTCCGCCCTCGCCATGGAGAAAACCATGAAGGAGGCTGTTGTTGAGAAACAGGTAGTTGTCATGACAACAGAGTTAAGGTTGTGTCACCTATAATCAGAGTGCTAGATTTCTAATTTTCTTGCTGTCATATTTTATACATTTCTTTCATTAATTAGAATTAGTTAATTAAAACTGAAGTCTATTATGTGTATTGAGAAAGAATTTCTGCCCCTCTTGACGATTCCTAGAATGGACCAGTACTTCGTGCCTTGGAAAATTTTGAAAGATTCTGCCCTATTACCTTGAATTAAAAACGTCAGTACCATAGACAAAGAGCTTTACCATTGTGTCACATTTACCACTTTTAACCTCTGTTTTGTTGTCTTGACTTTGGAAAATCTTTTGAAACCTGTCCATCCAGAAGCTTATTTTTCACCATTTACCTTCAAGGGGAAGACATGTTAAAACAGAGTAGACCCAGATCTAACAACTATCTTAAGAATCAGTCTTCTCTTTTCGCTCATACAGTTCTGTAGCAGATTCTACACAGTCTGCACAAAAAAAAATCATTGTTTCATACATAATTTAAAGTTCAGAAAAATTAATATTCATGAAGTCATAAATATGTACATGAATACTCATAAGTTAAGGGTTAAGAGAGGTTCATTTAAAAAGCCCTGATTTTTAACAAATGAAGGTTCTTGAAGTCTTATTAAATGAAGAAATTTTGAAGCTATTTTTAAATGGAATGATATTTTGACCATTATTTCTATTTTAAGGCAACAATCCCAGAAGCCAACATTGATGTCGGACTGGTTTTGAAATTACAAAACCGCGTCAAATCTCTGGAGAAAGAACGCGACCAACTCCGCAACCAGCTTGAGAACTTGGATGAGGACAAATCAAAACGAGCCTCCGGTATCCTTGATGATTCGGCATTCAATGCACTGAAGGTTAGTGTCAAAATATTTCTTTAAAAAAAAAATAAATAAAAACAAAAAAAACAGAATTATCCCCCTTTACTTATCCGTAATTTTTCTGTCAACAGCTACGAGTATTGCAAAAAAAAAGTTATATCTGGTTGAAATTCCATGTTACATCTTCATTTGATAACCTTCAGTGGAATCTTTTCACTATGTTGTGCCGCGTCCAGTCCAACCCTGTCCTGTCCTACCCTGTCCAGTCCCATCCTGTCCAGTCCCATCCTGTCTTAAATTATCGACTCAAGAAAGAACGGAACCAACTCCGCAACCAGTTGGAAAACCTAGAGGAATAACAAATCAAAATGACTGATCATTGATAGTTCTTAATTAGGAACAGGGAGGCCAAAGATTCTTGTTAAAAATATATCAATTCTTTATGTTGACTGAAAATGCGGTTTAAAGGGAGGTAATTCAAGAGTATTTAGATCTCACTTCTCATGTATTTGGATATATTTTTGTAGAATTTTTAATTTAGTTTCATTTAGTTTAATTTTATTGAAAAAATATCATTATTGAGGATTGCTTGGTTTAGTTTTAACTTGTTCATACATGGGGGACTATTTTCATGTTTTTTCGTTGATGGTTTTATCTTCGAATGTTAACCCCATAAAAATGTTTATTTAGAATACTTCTTATTTTAAAGTACATGTATCCACAAGCATATGAAATTGGCTTTATTATAAATTCCATGAAATTTAATGGCAACAAAAAAGATTGATGAAACAGTACTTAATAAATATCATTTGATGAAAGAATTTTTATTTAATTGAAATCTGTAGATTATAATTATGGAATTTAAATAGTTATATATATATTTTTTTTAAATTTATTGTTATAATTTTTATATATTTTAATGTATATATATATATGACTATGAAATTAACACTTTGGTGTAATGATATCAAACACGAAAGAAAAAGTCCCCGTTTCAATTAACAATCCATATCTCTGTTAATATCCCATATATTTGATGTACACCACACACCCTTTTTTCTCCGCACGCAGAAAGAACTAGTAAATGCCGACGATGTTGCATTGGTTATTAAACTTCAAAAGCGCGTCAAAGAACTCGAACTAGCCAAACACAGACTGGCCGACAAACTTGATGAAAAGGAAGACAGTGAATTTGAGCGATCAAGTTTACTCCATGAGAGTCGAGCATATGACAGTCTAAAGGTATCCATGGCAACTTGCAGCTGATTGGCTAGTCTTGTTCTATAAATAGACTGTGCTATAAATAGACTGGTCTGTAAAATTAATGCTTGATTTTGTTTTTCTTGCAGAGTTAAGTTCTGTTAATGGATGTTATGACTTCAACCTGTGGAAAAATAAAAACATCTCTAAGATTCTAAGAAAGAAATTTGATGACATTTTGATATACATTTTATATATTAAAATATCTACTTGCCTTTCTGCATAAACTTAATGGTGTCTTCAAGCACCGTATGTTGGCCTCAACATAGAATTTTTTCCAACAGAAACAAAAAGTTGAATACTTGTTGTCGTCTACATTTGTTGTCAAAAATTACGTTTAGATATGTATAACATTTATGTTACTTGTAATATGGAACAAATGACATCATTAAATGTCTTTTTTGTGCATTTTTGATGTTATTTATGAATCTAGTGTCTGGGAACAATTTGCCGCTTAGGCATGTGAAGCTGTCAGTATGACAACAGACAAAATCCACGCAATGAAAGTGCACTAACCTTTGTATTTTAGTCATCTTAACTAATTGATGATGAATCATAAAGCCCTATAGTTAATTATCAAACAGAACATCAGTCTTGTCTACAAACTTTACTAAAACACCTCCAATTAATTGCATTTTTTAAATAAATAAAACAAATAAAATAAAAATAAACTTTGATGGAAAAGCAAATGCATTCCCTATCTACTAATTTCAGTTTCAGTTTTGAAATTTATTATCACTTGAAGTCATGACATATATTGAGGGCCGACCAAAAAACTCTCCCTCTCCTTCCATATCTATATTCACTCAGAATTGTTTCTTGGTCAGCCCTCAACACATTAACAGAACTGTTTTAATGCTTTTGATTACTCTAACCCTTTGGGCTTGTCCAACTTTGTATAACTACCATTTTCTATATTCATATTTTCTTTTATTAGATTTTCAGATATACACACAATATTATTATATTTATTTCATTATTTCATTTTTTTTTTTTTTTGGTTTGGTTTGTTGTTGTTTTAACCAGTAAAACTAATTGAAAAAATGGGGAAAAATTAATGGCTCCGTTGTGGGTTTTATATAAATGAGTATGAACCTTGTTGGTGAGTCAGTCATGCAAGTGGAAACCAACAATTTCTTATCTTTAATGGTAACCAAATGCAGGGCTGGTATGGGCTTTCATTCAAGTCATGAGAAAAAGATAAGAAAAAATAGGATTTTTTCATGAAAATTTAATATTATTGAAGTGACTATCATTCTTTACTTATAGTTTTTCTTTCCCCAGGATAAACTTCATGTACTTTACATTAAATACATACTGTACAGATTGGTAATTTGTTAGGATACAAGTCCTCACATAACAGAGGTTTAGTGTGTGTGTGTTTTAGTGAGTTTGATTTTAGTCTGTGTTAAGGCAGTATGCCCTATAAGTCCTTTACAACACACTCCAGTATAACACTGTAACCAATTTAAAACAGTGTTAATAACCATGAGCCTTTAAATCTTAAACTTGTTATTAGTTTTATATGTAGCTAGAATCACACTACGCGGATGATTTCCGGATAGCATCATAATTTATCCATAAGGAATCCATATTTAATAAGTAACAGTTCTGATAAAATTGTAACAAACCGGAAGACAGTCACTGTGGTAAAAAAAATTACAGACAGTCACTATGGTAAAAAAATACAAACTATTACATTTTTTTCTAGTTTTAAGGTTCTGTTACAATTTCATTAGAGACAACAAATATGTAAACCCTTTTTTTTTTTCTAACACATCCAGAGCAATTCGGGGGGATGGGAATCCGGAAGAAACCTATCCAAGGCAGTGTGGTTCTAGTTTATTTATACATTATGGTCCAATATATAACAGAGTCTGGGTATGGTCTGTGTTATACACTATGCTCATCCCATCCCTTTACGTCCCTTTACGTCCCATTACGTCCCGTCCAGTTCTACACTCACATTGCATGAAGACAAGCTGGGATGTAAGGGTATTATCACATTTAGTGAGAGATCAAAATCCTAAGCAATGAGAAAATTACTTAGTCTTATGGCGGCATAACAAATTATTGGGGATAAAAAATGTCTACAGCGGGAAAATGAACATACAGTGCATTATAGTTCTCATGAATGTTCAGATATGGGTGTGTGTTTTTTTTTGGAAAAATACGGTATAAATGGAGAACGGCTCATTTTTCTGCCTTCTTGAATAGTGAAATCTACCATTAATGTTTATAATTACAATATGGGATGCTTTGAAGACACAAGGCATTGGAACCTAGTGTTAATGAAAACTATATCTGAAAATTGTATTTCTTTTACTTACATGCATTATTCTAAATTTTCAAATGTAGCCATGTATACAATTCTCCATTACCAATCAAAAGCTAGCGGAGAAATCACCATGTGACCAGACTCAAATTCCACCAATCATGCTTAGCGTTAAGGCGGAAAGGTAAAATAAACTTTAGTAGGGTCGGTCATTAATAAAGAGGGTTGGTCGGAAAACCAGAAATGGAACTCTTTTTTTTCTTGCCTTAGCGTTAAGCAATATGTAAATACTTAGGAGCGATTTTCATTTCTCATTCTTAAAATAAAAATACCTAAATATTAAGTTCCTAACAAGTTTGGTAAATATTAAGGTAATAGTTTATGTTAAATGGGTCATGCACATAAATATTGTGTAAAACAGGCCCAATGTTCTTGAAAATACTTTGAATAATCTCAGATTTGAGTATCATGATAACTGAAATCCCTATTAAAACTAATGAGCATAAGTTGAATCTAAGTATGAAAATCATACTTAAGTACATTTCTATTTTCAAGGACATGAATGCTGATGGAATCAGTATCCACATAATTAGAATATTTATATGCTACTTCATGCTAAGTATTGTTGGTGGAATTTAGAGTCGTATAAAACCAGTAATATGTTAACAGGCTGATAAGGGTTTATACTGTTTGCAATGTCATAGTGAACACTGCTTTCAGTTAGATATAGTTATATTCATTTGTATACCATGACGTAAGCGCATCGTCAGAACCCACAGTGTATATATTCCATTATCACTACTGTATCTACCATGGGATTTTCAACTAGCAAAACTTCAATTTCATGAATATTAATCAGCTACTTGCTGACCAATGAAACCAGGCATACTATTCATAGAAGTTACACTTTCAAAAATCTGAAAAACTATTTGTCACACTCAGTTTCATAGGTCAAAAATGATCTTTGCTGTTTCCATCAAAGATCAGATGAAATGCCTAATTAATCATTCATGAGTACAAAGTTTTGTTGTTGAAATTGACCACATTGGATTAACCCTTTCCCTTATAGAGGAAACCATGAAAAGACCTATGCGAACAGCATAAAACCAGATCAGCCTGCGAGTAACTCGCAGGCTGATCAGGTTTTATGCTGTTCGCTGCTCCTCAGTGGTCTGGAAATGAGAATTTTGTAATTAAATTTGGTAAGGTTTAACTGGTTTTCTGCAGATCAGGCTTTATGTGGTACCTATTGAGTGCGTCAGAATGAGTCTATATGAGGGAAAGGGTTAAGAAGCAAAGGGTATTGAGTAAGTGTGGTGTCCGAAGATGGATTGAATGGTAAAGGATCCAATACACTACAATGATCTGCACCTACTTATGTATATATATGCTATACCACACTAATTTTTATTTCTTCAGGAAAATGCTTACTTTTGCCTCTCGGTAGGTAGTCTGTAGGTTGTGGTGTTGAAATGCAATAACAAGAGCAAAATATAGAGCAATAACAGAGCATTTGTAGTGGTGTTAAAATGCAATAACAAGAGAAAAATTATAAGCAATAACAGAGCATTTGTAGTGGTGTTAAAATGCAATAACAAGAGAAAATATAAGCAATAACAGAGCATTTGTAGTGGTGTTGAAATGCAATAACAAGAAAAAATTAAGAGCAATAACAGAGCATTTTAGTGGTGTTAAAATGCAATAAGAGAAAAATATAGAATTGCAGAGGTGTTATAGTGCAATAACATGGGAAATTTCAGTGGTGTTAATGTACAATAACATCATTTATGATGCTATAGTGCAATAACAGAGCAATTAAAGGAGTGTTGTAATGCACTAACAAGATTTTTCACATGCATTAACTTAGCATTTTAGATTAAAAAACAGCAACAGAGCAAATGATAATAAATCTGTATTTGTGCAATAACAAACTAAAGTACAGTCTTTTAGCAATAAATTTTTAATTGCTTTATTTATTTTATTTAATATCATAACATTGTTATCTTAGAGCAGTAACATTGTCACCATAACATGTTATAAATACAGTGCAATAACAGTCTCCTGATGAGTGTAATATATATGAATATAAGGGCAGTTTTAATGAAACACTTGAATAATTAAGTTTCTCTAAATTATGCAGAAATCTTATTTTTTTGATTTTAATAAAAATTGTTTGCACTGTGTGTATGTGTGACTGTTAACAGAGACACGTGTGTGTGTTGCTTTTCTATGAAGTGTTTAAAAAACACATATCTCAGTTTGCGGTGAAAATATAATATCACACCAGCATTTGCTGTTAGGTAATTATTTTCCATTAATTACTTTGTCAACAGTTTCCAGTATAGTTATTGCTTATTTACTGTTTTTTTGGCAAAGTGGTTTGAGCATTCCCCCATAACCTGAAAGTTGTGGGCTTGAACCCTGATAAAAACATATCAGAGTGGTTAAAAGTTTTACTGGTAAATCTTGCTTGGTTGGCTGAAATCATAAGGGAAGGTCCTGGACTGGTTGGCCCATTGTCAGGATAATGTGACTGGGTGTGCGGTATCATGCCATTTGTTTATGATGGGGTATCACTTAATATGAAGTAGCACGTAGCTGTTTAATGTAGAAAAATTCTGTCCGTGGGATGTTAAACCATAAACTTCAAGATTTAGCAACAAAAAAAAGACAATTCAATTAATAAAATTGATATTTAAATCAATTAATGGAATTATTGCTAATTAATTTAATTAAATATTATTTTCTTGATAATTAAATCAATAAAACACTTAATTAATAAAATTGTTTATTCGATTGATATAATTCACCGTTGATTCAATTAATAAAATTCATTGTTAATTTATTCAGTTAAATAGAGTATGCCTGGCATATTCCATAACGTTTATTTCTAATGAATAGAATTTACAGCAGAATAACAAGTAAATATTTGTTTTAGTGCTTTACTAACACCATTATTAAGCTTTTTATCTACTTTTACAGACATCTTGTAGCTACATTAGACTGTAGACTTACATAATTAACCAGGAATAAGACTTGTGTATCAAATTCTCTGTAACTAGTAGTCATTATTTAATATGCCCCCGCTTCACAATGTGAGGTATAGGGGTTTATATGAATCGCTTGTACCGTCCTGAATCTGATCTGCCTCGCCTTATTACGTCCAGTTTTACAAAAGTTTATCATGTCCCGTTTTACAAAAAGTTGACAATTAGTGACTGCAATTAAAAAGTTTATTTTTTTTTTATTTTTTATTTTTTTTTAATGAAAATGAAAGATAGGATGCCATAAAACGTTGATGTACTTGTATACAAAGTAATTCAAATCACCAACTTCTGCGAATGTATGTCACCATTTTAATCATGAAGCAAGCTGCGAATGTATGTCACCAGTTTAATCAGCTAGCTTTCCTCATATCGTAGTTATACATGTAGTGACTTTCTATAGCTTTACACCCTCTTCACAGAAGTGAGGAGTATCTAGGATTCAATTTTATTGGGTCCCATCAAATCCCATTACGTCCCATTACGTCCTGTCCTATGTCCTATAATCACATTACATGAAGACAAGTTGGGATGCTGGGGTATTAATCATCTTTTAGAGATAGTTCTAGTTTTATTTTCTGATTCTAAATAACCTGAAACAATATCACATTTTTAGCAGTTTTGACATCATATATAATATTATAGACATCTTTATATTTCTATACTTTTGCTTTATATAATTATATATATATCACCTTGCAAGCCTCTTACCTTTGTATTTATGTTATCTCCTGTGTTGGTTATGGTCAATTTATCAGTCTTGGAACATTTCATTTACCCTTAATCTCATGAATATTTATGTACAAATTTAAGACTTCATGAATATTCATGTACAAATTTAAGACTTCATGAATATTCATGTACAAATTTAAGACTTCATGAATATTTATGTACAAATTTATGACTTATTTGAATATTATTTTGACTATTAATTTACTGAACTTAATATGTATAAAACAGTTGAAATTTTCTTTGCAATACAGACTGTATAGCATCTAAGCTACATTATTGTATTATAGCTTACAGAGGAAACCCTGATTAGAAAGCCCTTTCCAGGAGTTGTCTGATCTGGGTCTGCTCTGTTTGCCAAGGTATTAAAACACGTCTGTATGAGACTAAAGGTCAATATTACAAAAGTTTTATCATACATTTGATGCTGACCTGTCAGTTGACCTTTATTTAAGGAAAATACTTGCATAAAAATTATCTTTCCTAAAATGCAATTTTTTTACCATGACCCATTGTCATCACCAATCCCAAATAATTAACATTTATATAAACATTTGACCTTGACCCACTGTCAGCTTTCTTCAAGGTCAAATACTAATCTCATACTCAACATTATAGAAACATTTTACCTTGACCCATAACCCATAATTTCACCTTTTCTGAGGGTCACACATATACCTTTGACCTGACTCATAATTTGACCTTTTCCAATGTTAAGAACTTGTGTTGCTCATTTTAAGATTCAGTTTGCTGTTGTTTTGTTTTCACAGATGCAAGAACTCGAAAATGAGAATGACAAGTTGAAGAGAGAGGTTGCTAAGCTTATGGAAGCTATTGCAAAGACAACCAATTTTGACATCAAAGGTCGAAAGATGACCCCGGCTGGAAAGGAGTTCTTAGGTGAGATAAGATGTTTTGTTGGTGATAAATATATTATTTTTGTGTTAGACATTCTCTGTATTGCTTGGTTTTTCAATGAAAATTGATGCCCTGTCTTTACAAATTATTAAATGGTTTATCTTTCATATCTAGGTCAACTGCTCACAAACAATATCCTTATGCTCTTCTGTATGAATTAGGTCAACTGTTGGTCACATGATATCCCAGCAATGCTATTGGCTAATCTAATATTTTAATTATAATATGTCTGCATATAAACATTGGAAATGTCCAATTAGCCATTTACTTCATTAGAACAATTAAAGACCTTGGTGACCAGTGTTGTACCTGATCAGCCAACACAGAACTTGTAGACAGATCAGGTATTTTATTGCTAACCTCATGAATGTTCATGTACTAAGTAACTATTTGCAAACACTTTTGATTTACTGAACTTTAAGTGGTATTTATGGAATAATGGATAACAAATCAAATATATATAGCTATTGGCCATATATGAGTTTTAGCTTGAAGACTATACTTAAATTATACAATGTTTGTTATCAGAATGATAGAGATTTGCTTGAATCAGTCTTTAATCTATCAGTCTTTTGATATACTGTGAAATTAATTTTCGTTGGACTCTAATTTCATCGATTTTGTGGTGCGTTTTATCCAGGAATATTAATCCCATGAAAACTTGTCTCTTATATAGACCTCACTTTTTCTAGAACATAGATCTACAAATAAATGTACCTCCAAAATTCCCTTTGGTACATAATCATTGAAATTTAATGTCAACGAATATTAATGATTTTACAATATGAAATTCAAATGCTTCACTCCATCTAAAACTTTTGTCTATTGAAATAATTAGCTAGTTATTTGATATACCAGTATATTTATACTAAAATGCTATACATTAAAGAGCCTGTTTAGCTAAAAGTATTGATACAAGGATTGGCTAGGGGGGAAATATCAGATAGAAAATAATAACAATTAAGAAATACCACTAAGATACAGAGAAAACATATGATGCTTTGGTTTAGTTTTGCATGTTTTTCTATGTTTTTTGTAATTATTTGTCTTTGTTTTGTTGTAACATTGATGATTTCATGTAAACTATGACCTGACTGTGCAAGGAAGAACCAGATCTAAATTTATAGCTTGCAATGGAACAGGATAAATCTTGTCTTTAAATGATAAGTTTCCAATTGTTTGAGTATACATTAAATTATAGATAATTATTGGAGTAAAATGTCCCCTAATCCTCGAAAATACTTAAGTATAATCTTAGACTCAAACACATGTATCTTACTCAAATATTGAACTCAAAGGCTGTACTCAAAGATTGAACAAGAAAATTGTACTTAAGTACAGTTTAAATTTTTGAGAACACCGGACCAGTACACAACACTCAGATTAAAGAAAGACGTCAATTACTTTTTTCCGTTCTCGTCTTTCTGACAGAATCAAGGCGGGGCTTTAGGAGAAATAATGGCCTGCGATATGTACAGAAGTTAGCCCTCCCCGTCTTGCTGCTTGTTTTACATTGCTTGAGCCTATCTCTACTTCTCGATAGGGAGAAAACTGTCCATTAAAGGGAAGAGAAGCAGCGTGCATTCGTCCGAAGACAACATTAAGGCTATGTCGGGTACTCCTGTCAAAAAAAAAACGCTCACCTTCCAAGTCCACGTACAGGCCCTTGCTTGTAAAGCCTTGCAGTGCAGCTCCATTATAACACATTATAGACCTCATAATGGAAACATTATCATGGCGTGTGTTATAATGAAGTAGATCTGTATTTATAAATTGTCCAAAAGTCCACCTGACCATATCTCTCATACAGCCATTTTCACGTGCTTATCATAAATCATCTCCACCCAGGCTGTTTTCACATGCACAAGTACTCTATATATCCCCTGTGTAAAGAATCCTGAAATACTCCTTGCAAACTTTTACTCAAATACTTCATTGAGAAAATAAGCGAAATTAATTCCTTTTAAAAATTAAAACCCTTTTGTTAAATTTGGAACTCTGTTGGACCATCACTGTATACACTGGAATGAAAGACCTTATGATATATTCTGGACCTTCCTTGGTACAATGGATATCATATATTTACAGTATTTACCGTATTGTCCATATTTAATGTGCCCCACAGAGACTTTCCCTCCATTTACATTATATTCCCTAATAAAAGCTCTCACTCAGCCTTTATTTAGCTCACATGAGCACAACGTGCTCAAGGAGTTTTGATCTTGCCGGCGTCTGCGTCGCTCCGTCACATTGCTTCACAACTCTCCTAAAGCTGCAATTGAAATATTTGCGATGTTCCTGATGAAGCTCACTAAGTTGTATAAATTCTGTCATCGCTATTATCACAACAATAGTTTTAATGAATTAAAATTCTTTTCTGAACCAAGTAGCTTTTGATTTTTGTAGCAATCTATGACTCTCTACCAGATGTACAAATTAGCCCTGGTCGAAATTGGCCCGCCCAGGTCACTATTTCACAAAGCTATATAGGATAACTGAAAATCTTCTTTTCAGAACACAACTAACCTTGATTTTGAGTACATCTTTATGGCCACTACAGATTGTAAAATATAGCCTATGTATTAATACCCCGCACCGGGTCACTTTTACATAGAGTTATATAAAAAATCTTAAAATTCTTTATGAATCTAAGGCTAGCTTAGATATTTGTTCATGTACATCATTTATGGGCATACAAGATTGTACAATCATAGCCTATGGATAAATACCCCGCACAGTCACTTAGTTTTTAGGTTTTGGAAAACTTAAAATTTTTCTAATGAATCCATAAGGCCTGGCTTAGTATGGTAAGAATCTCAATTATCCATACAATTGTAAATATAGCAGGGATAAATACCACAGGTGTCAGTTAACAAGAGTATATGGAATCTAAAAATCTTCTTTTGATCCATAGGCTAGGCTTGTATTGTATGTAGTCATCTTATGGCCACACCAAGATTGTACAAATATACCCTATTGATATGAGCACAGAGGTCATTGTTTACTAGGTATATATGAAATCTTAAAATTCTGAATCATAAGCCCAGACTTAATCATTTGGTTTACATCATTTAGCATACAAATTGTACAAACATAGCCCTATGGTGATATGACGCACCAGGTCACTGTTACATGATTTGAAATTGAAATCTTCTTCATAATCATAGCTAAGCTTAATATGGTTTAGCATCACTATGGCCCTACAAAATTGTACAAATCAAGCCTATGGTGATAATGACTGCCAGGTCCATTGTTTAATAGAGTTATGAATCTTAAATTTCTCTATCAATAAGCTAGGCAAGATCTTGTATTATATCAGTCTTACAAGATTTCAAAGTTCCTACGGTGATAAATGATGCGCCAAGCTTCTCTGAACATAGCCCATGTTAGATATTGGTGTGTAGTATGTCGAAAAGTTAGATTAAGTTATATCAGAACCTGTATTTAAACCTTACAGCAGTTAACGTCCGTGAGCGATAGGCCACACCTCTTTAAAAAAACCTTTTCTTCAAGTTTACAATCCATTGATTTCTATTCTCTGATTTTATTTAAAATGATCAGTGCCTAAATTTAGGAAAAGTTTATTTTTAGGAAAAGAATACAAACAATAAACTATAAATAATTCTCATAATTGACATTATATTCCAAATATATTTTGCCACATTTTCCCCAATACTGTGTATACCAAAATTATTTATCCGGTGATTGTTTGCCTGCATTTGAAGAGTCCAATGGTATTCAATTTATCTGAAGAGTATAGACATTCCTCCATTATATAACCCTACATAATTTATATGTTAATTTTCAGCCATTTTTGTTATTACTTACTCAGGAGATCTTTTATTTTAATTTAATTTTTGTTACTTAAGTATTCTTCATTTTATGGTAAAAATGTTGTTATACCTGTGTATTTTTATGTAGAAAATATTTTGCAAAAGAATGCAGATCTGTTTGTATTTATTAAAAACACTTTTTCATGAAATAATTTTGAAGGAACCAATCAGCAGCCTTTTATTTTTAGACACTACTTTGATTCATTGGAGACTTGGGGTTTTGCCTGAAGAGTTTAATAAAGGGAGATAATTGCATACATTGTTGTAACATTATCTTTCCTAGTGTACATTGAATTTCTACTTTTAGATTCTTAAGAATTGAAAATTTGTTACAACTTGTCCTTTATCAGGTTAAAAAAAACAATTTTATGAAGCAAAAAATATTAATATTAAATTTACATGTCATGGCTTAGGTTAAGGGTCAAAAAGTTTAAATATGAAAGATCAGGTATTTTCAATGTTTGTCTTCAGGGAATAGCTAATTTCCGCCTGAATATAAAACAACTGTCTTTTTTCCTGTTTGTTATTTTTACTGAGAGAAAGGAAGTTTTCATGATTTAAAGGTTAAAGGTTTCCAGTTAATGTCATGTTCAGGGGTACAGATTTACTTTTTAATGTTGTTCAGAATTTTTTCCCTTTTAGATATTAAAAAAAACAAACGAAAACATAAATAGCGTCCCTGGAAAAAGAATTTTCAAAATGCTCATGGATAAAAAATATTCTATATAAAGGATACTGATGCATATTGACATGAAAGTAAGACAATGTTGCTATTTTTACAGACCAATTTGAGGCAATGTCAGATGAACTAGAGCGTCGTCGTGAAGAATGTCTTCAGCTGCGTGCACTTTTAGCCGAGAAGAGTATTTCCACGCATGCTGTAGCCAAACAGTCGTACCGTGGGCAGGAGAATATTGTGAATGAAGACAATGAGCTGACAATGGCATACAAGTCTCAGCGAGATATTATAAGGTCAGTATTGCCAATGAAAAGTCATAGGTCAAGGTTAGATGTCAAGGTCAGCAGTCAAGGTCAGATGAAAAGAAGAGTGGGGAAGGTCATTTGTATAAAGGACAAGTGGGGACAGCTCACAACAAGATTTGATAAGGTCAGTATTCTACCAGTATGTGAGAGGTCAAGTACTACACCAGAGGTCAAGTCCAAGGTCAAGTGAAGAGGTAAGGTCGTATGAATAATGTGATTGGAAATATTAGGCCGAGAAAAACAAACAAGTCCCTCAGTTAAGTACATCCCTTATAGGTATTAGTTGAGAGTTTGAAGGTCAAATTTCAGGGCTAAATTTTCAAGGTCAAATGAATATATTTATTGACAGTGGGGATATGAAGATGAAAATCTGAAGGTCAAAGTTGAAGGTCATTATGGTAAGGTCAAGAGGTTATTTTTTTTCTGTATTTGTTTTTGTTGATGAAGCTGCAGTGGATTCAGAAAAAAAATGAGACATCGGAATCACAGACTTAAGTTACATGTAAGAACAAATTGAGCAGGCCTGAGGCTCATATCAGATTTCAACCATACCTGATGATCTCGGAAAATTGGTCTTCAAGGGAAAAGGACAAGAATATATGGATTGAAATACATGTAATCCAAATACTTACCTGTGTTATGATAGGCAGTGATTGACAAAATACAGAAGATACAGAGAGGCTTGATTCTTTTGATGTGTCTTAGTCTTTGAAAGATGAGATTTGAAATCTAGGTAGGTTATCAACATGCTGGATATCTACTACTGTTTGAAATGTTGTATAAGTCCAGGAGATGGTAGTATTCCACAAAAGGTTTATTGGGCCTCTGTTATTGGGCCTCAATGGCTTAGTGGTTTTAGTTGCTGAATTGCTATCACTTCATCCCTCACCAGTCTGGGTTTGAATCCCAGGATCCAACAGGGTCACAGAGTTTTCCACATGAGGAAGCCTTCCAGCTGGTTTGCAGAAGGTTGGTGGCTCTACCCAGGTGGCGCTGTGCATTTGGAGTCTTCCTCCACCTGCAATTAGCTGGATGTCGCTACATGACTGAAATACTATGCTAGTAATGTTAAATGCAAATGGAACCACATCGCAAAACAACAACTTTGATAATACAGTGTTAGAATTGAAGAATGTGTTTCCAGTATGGATATAGATTTGTGAGTAAGATCATGAATGAAGATTGTCGCCCTCTGGGTACAACGAATCTGATAGACTGCTTATTTCAAAAAGGCTAATGTCAAACACTGGTTGAGATGCAGAATGTATTTTCAACTTGGATGGAAATTTTTGAGATAGTGTGCAGGTGAAGATCTGGACTATCGGAACAGGAAAAAGGAAATCGTAGACTGGACGTGGGATGGGGAGGAGCTGACGGGGCAGCGGCTTGAAACTAGGTTGCAGGCAAGTAATAAAAACTGTGACCTGTTTCATTAAACCTTGTACAAAAAAAAAATCTCCGTATGTTACCATACCAAATAACCCTTTCCCTCTCTCTCTCTCTCTCTCTCTCACACACACATATACCTTGTATACCTTGCTTGTGCCTCCATGGAGGCTGGTAATTTTTCCTCTTTTAACTAAGATTCAAATTGATTTTGGATTATTAAACATCCCCTTTTCAACTTGCTAAAACATTCTTAAAATTTTAAGTATAAACAGTGTTCTGGATATTGCTACATTCAAGGATTAAATGTTAAGTTGTACAAAGACTGGGTACCTTCGTGTAACTTCTTCCCAAAATGTGTGTGTGTATGTGGGGGGGGGGGGTATATGGTAGGATTTTATATTTGTTTGTTGTTTTTTTTCATAAAAAAGGGAATAGTTTGTGTTATAATACAATGCCCTCTCTTCATGTTTTGTTGTGCAAATAAGTAGACACTATGTTGGGAAGCACTCTTACATCTAAGATAGAATTTGTACAAAGTTTAGTGAAACTGGCACCTGATTTGTGTTCAAAGTCCACTACTTTTATATTTTATATATCTTTTCTCCTTTTACTTTGGTTTATGAAAATCATCTTGTCTTTTTTTTAATATACCCCCTGCAACAAAGTTGAGGGTGGGTGTGGGTATTGTCTGCCCGTCTGTCTATCGGCCTGTAGACACAATCTTGACCGCTCTTCATCTCCAAAATCCATAGCTTGAACTGGATTAAACTTCACAGGATTGATCAGTTTTGTCCAGTTGAACATATTGTTGACAGCATGTTTTGGACGGATGATTTATTGCAGAGTTTTATGTATCAATAATGCGCATATAGTCTTGTTTGCACTTTATCTCTAAAATCCCTGACTTGATTTTGATGAACATCTCGGGATTGATAGGTATCATGTCTTGTTTTGCATATCATCAGCATGTAAAATTGTTATATTTTATCACAGAGTTATGGCCCTTTGTTTATTTAGAGCTAATGATTTTTGTCTGGAGCATAGCTTTAATGCTATCAAAAGGATTTACTTGAAACTTTAAATATAGATAGATAGCAGGTAGTTGAAGTGCCTTGTCCAAGAATCATAACTCCACATTATTTTATTATTATCTCCCTTCATTTTATAATTATTCTAAGATTGCATGCAGGGACTCTTTGTTGATATGGCCTATGCTATCTTTTCTGTGAGTTTTTAAAAAATTAAAAAATGATGTCAGACCAATAATTAGTCTGAAGCAAATTCGCAACTTGCCGAAAATATTGGTAACAAGAACTTGGCACCTGAAAACGTATCTGTGCTGTTACCTGTGAAATTAACGTGATGCCAAACTGCCTCAGATTTAATATGCATTTCAATTAAACTAATAAAAAGCTCAACAAAGCTCCAACAGTAATAATACTTTTGTTCAACAACCTTTAACCCTTCCCTCATATATACTCATTTTGACACCCTCAGTAGGTACCAAATAAAGCCTGATCTGCAGAAAGTCACACTTAAACCTTACCAAATTTAATTACAAAATCCTCATTTCCAGACCACTGAGGAGCAGCGAACATCATAAAACCTGATCACTCGCAGGCTGATCTGGTTTTATGCTGTTTGCGTAGGTCTTTTCATGGTTTCCTCTATGAGGGAAAGGGTTAACAAGCATTCAGTGCAGGGATATACAATGTATCTGTTTTGGCAACATGTTAAGTGGCAGTAGATACGGATTTTCGCAGTTCTGAATCTTGATTTTCCTACCATTTTTGAGATTTCCCTCCAACTTCATTGTATAAGGATAAATATGGTAATTGGCTCTTTTGATACCTTGGCAAACATAGCAGAACCAGGTCAGGCTCGAATTCCACCAACAATACTTCACACTAAGTAATTCTTCCAGGAGCTGTCTGATCAGGGTTTTGTCTGTTTGCTAATAGCGTATTGTAAGTCATGCTTGGCACAGTCTGCACTTGAAGAAAAATCCATTGGATCAGGGTCGAATTCTAACAATTCTTAGCCCTAAGTAAAACTTACATATTTAAGGGCAAATTTCATCAGTCTTGTTTCTCTTATAAAAATACCTGAATTTTTCATTTCTTATCAATTACTGTTATTTATTAAGGTAATAATTCATTTCAACTTAGTTGTGTACTTGAATATTTCATAAAATAATAATGGTGGAATGTGTATCTACATAGTTTGAGAATTTAAGTTTTACTTAGTGCTAAGTATTGTTGATAGAATTCGATACAGATAACATTTTAAAATCCAGTTAATTAATATTCATCAAGTGATCATGAATATTAATGAGGTAAAGAAACAGTATATGTTCCCTATGTAAGCACACAGATTGATACAAATATCTGGCCCAGACACGCGTCTCTTGATATTCATCGATTTGAGGCTGAAGCTAGCCTCTTGTAATCTTTTTATTGACTTCTGACAATGGAGGAGTCACTGGATGTTTCAGGCAAACTGGACGTACACTTCCTCTTATAGACGTATGTTTTTGTTATCATTATTGAGTTATCATATGTTTTTGTACAAAAATCCAATTTGCCCCCTACCTCTTTTCCTAATCTTATGTTGGTAGGACGTTAAACTGGAAAAACGCTTCCTTTTTGTGTCACCAGCTGTAAGCAGAGGTGACACATAGGGATCACTTCTCCGTTGTCTGTCTGTCTGTCTGTCCGTCACACTTTTTCCGTCATACTTCAGCAGGTGACACGTGTGCTCCAAAGAACTCACATGTTTAAATGTGTATGTTTTTATTATCATATTAGATCTCATTTGAAATATTTTGTTTACAACTCATTGATAATATATAGATTTTGTTGAGTAATGCTTTTATGCCCCTACCAAAAATGGGGGGTAGGGCATATAGATTTGCCATTGTCAGTCCGTCCGTCCCAAAACTTTGTGACACGCATAACTCCGAAAGTATTTGTACTACAGACTTGAAACTTCATGGATATATTATTTAGGACATGAACTCGCACACCTGGGTATTTTTATTGAACTGCCGTTGAAGTTGACAGAGAAATGGGCCTTTGTTCTTGAAAAATATGGGATTTTATGCTTGTGACACATGTAACTCTGAAAGTATTTGTATTACTGACTTTAAACTCTTAGGACATGACTTGCGCACCTGGGTGTTGGCCTTTGTTTTGGAAAATGCAAAAGGGTGGGAACATCTGTGACCTCTGGACACATTTCTAGTTCAGTCTAATTGGACCTCAAACATAAATACTGTTAACCCCCCCCCATGATAATATGATTGAGGCTTCCCTTTGGGGGTTCAAAAACACGAAAGATAGAGAGAAAAGTTGAAGTGAAAATCAGCTAATAATGGCAATTTCAAGTTTTGGCATTTTTTATTAAAGATAAACTTTATTATACAGTAGGAATCACACTCCTTGCATCCCATTGCATCCCATTATGTCCCATTACGTCCAGTCCTGTCCTACACTCATATTACATGAAGACAAGGTGTGATACGGGGGTATTAATCACCTTTAGTGATTATTTTAGTTTTCCTCGTCAGTAATATGTGAGGGTCGATGGCATCCCTCACCATACCATACATGTCCTGATTTTAATATACATACCTATACCTGATTTGTGACAAATAGTTATAATACAATATATTGGTTAACAATGGCATTTTATAGGAGTTTATACAATAGATATTTACTAAATACAGGCATTAATTATAAACTAGAGTATTTATTCCAGATTTGTTCCAGTCATAACATTTTTAGCTCACATGAGCACAACGTGCTCAAGGTGAGCTTTTCTGATCGCCTTTTGTCCGGCGTCCGTCGTCCGTGCGTGCGTGCGTCCTTGCGTCCGGCGTCAACAATTGCTTCAAACAACATCTCCTCCTAAACGGCTTGGCCAATTTGAAAAATATTTTGCAGGAATGTTCCTTGGATGAAGCTCTACTAAAGTTGTATAAATGGTTCTGGTCCATTGCATAATTAGGTCACAGGCACTAAAAATAGATTTTAAAAATGAAAATTTAAAAAATCTTCTTCTCTGAAACCACAAGGCCTAGCCTTTTGATTTTTAGCTCACATGAGCACAACGTGAGCTTTTCTGATCGCCTTTTGTCCGGCGTCCGTCGTCCGTGCGTGCGTCCGTGCGTCGGCGTCAACAATGCTTCAAACAACATCTCCTTCTTAAACGGCTTGGCCAATTTGAAAATATTTTGAGGAATGTTCCTTGGATGAAGCTCTACTAAGTTGTATAAATGGTTTCTGGTCCATCGCATAAATTTGGTCACAGGAGCTAAAAATAGATTTAAAAATGAAAATTTAAAATCTTCTTCTCTGAAACACAAGGCCTAGCCTTTGATTTTGGTATGTAGCATGATCTTATGACTCTCTACCAGGATTGTACAAATTATGACCCTGGGGTCAAAATTGGCCCCGCCCCAGGGGTCACTTGTTTTACATAGAGTTATATAGGAAAATCTTAAAAAATCTTCTTCCATGAATGCATAAGGCCTAGAGCTTAGATATTTGGTATGAAGCATCATCTTATGGGCCACTACCAAGATTGTACAAATCATAGCCCTATGGTGATAAATGACCCCGCACCAGGGGTCACTTGTTTTACATAGAGTTATATAGGAAAATCTTAAAAAATCTTCTTCCATGAATGCATAAGGCCTAGAGCTTAGATATTTGGTATGAAGCATCATCTTATGGGCCACTACCAAGATTGTACAAATCATAGCCCTATGGTGATAAATGACCCCGCACCAGGGGTCACTTGTTTTACATAGAGTTATATAGGAAAATCTTAAAAAAATCTTCTTCCATGAATGCATAAGGCCTAGAGCTTAGATATTTGGTATGAAGCATCATCTTATGGGCCACTACCAGATTGTACAAATCTAGCCTAATGTGATAAATGACCGCAACAGGGTCAACTTGTTTACACAGAGTTATATAGGAAATCTTATGAAATCTTCTTCTATGAATCAATGGCCTAGGCTTAGTATTTGTATGTCGCATTATCTTGCCACTCCCAAATTTGTACAATCATAGCCATTTTGTGATAAATGACCACACAGGGGTCACTTGTTACATAGAGTTAAATAGGAAATTTAGAATTTCTTCTGAATCAATAAGCTAGAGCTAGTTTGTATGAGTAGATCTAATGGTTCATTACAAGATTTTCAAAGTCTTGGCCTATTTGGTAATAAATGACTGCGCCAGTTATACTGAACTTATGGCCATGCTAAGTATTGGTGTTAGTATGTATGGGTTAAAATGTTTTAATTAAGTTATATCATAATCTTTCTTTAAAACACTTAATCATTAAGCATGGTATAGGTGAGCGATTCAGGGCCATCATGGCCCTCTTGTTTAACAATCCAGCACCCATATTTCTAAGTAAAGAAAACAAAACTAAAAAAGAGAAATCGAAAACTAGGACAGCTCCAGTTTTAGTATTTAACCACATTTTCTGTATGTTAGCTTTACCTTCTTTATTTTCATACCTGAGTGATCTTCCAGCATGTGGGACCAGCATAATTATACTAAACACCTTGATCGTATGATCATTACACGTACACACTGAAAAGTGAGAAACTGGGAAACACACCTGTGTAATGAAAGAAAAGGGACAGGTCTGAGATCCCCTAAATACTAATCCTTTACAGTGTATGGTCAGTGAATGTGTTCGACCAGAGGGATTTAATTCCAATAGATTGTGTACAAGGGGAGTGACATTGTGTGTACAGCCGTTTCGAGTAGATGTTACAGTATTGGGAAGGTTAAATCATTGTGATACACAAAACTGGTGACAGTGGTATTTAAAATAGGGCGGGTTTTTCGGGGATTTTCGTGTTGATAAGAATTTTTCGCTTGTTTTTGTTTGGGCGTGTGTTATTGGATATATGCTACTTGAATATAGAAGGAAGGAAATGTATTGTGACTGTGAAACTGTGTGTTCTCTGGAAACCGTGACATGATTTTATTGATAGTGTGAATGCAGGTAGACAAAACTTTTATCTAGGCGTGTTTATGTTATGTGAAGGCCGCGACACTGGAAGTTTGCATTTAGATGAGAACATTACGTATTATAAGAAAGAGTAGACTGTGGGTATCAAGTTGCGCTGTGGCGTCTCCTGAAAGGCCGAGTATTTCAACCGTCTTGTTAAAATTAATGTCATAAGTTGTATTGGCTTGGATTTTTGTTAGAAGATTTTAAACTTAAGGGAGTGTGATACAGGAATATTACCATATATGGTAAGCATGTAGTTAGAGATATTGAGGATTATTTTTTATATAATGTCTAAATTTAGCTTTTAAGTATTACATGTATTAAGAACTTAAGTTCTTTTTTATTTATTTGTTGTAAGATGAGGAAAATGATAAATTTTTACTAACATGATATGAAGGGTGCTGTGGTTCAAATGTAGGGTACATGACTTTGAATCTGTAGGTCATGGATTTGATCCCCAGCCACAGAGTACTGGTCTAACCTTGGAACCCTTGAGAGAGATTAGTATACATTATAATAACTTGCTTCCCAGCTGACTTAATTCTTTCCCTCATAGAGGAAACCATGAAAAGACCTATGCGAACAACATAAAACCAGATCAGCCTGCGAGTAACTCGCAGGCTGATCAGGTTTTATGATGTTCGCTGCTCCTCAGTGGTCTGGAAATGAGGATTTTGTAATTAAATTTGGTAAGGTTTAACTGTGTTTTTCTGCAGATCAGGCTTTATGTGGTACCTATTGAGTGCGTCAAAATGAGTGTCTATATGAGGGAAAGGGTTAAAAAAAATAACACTTACGATATAGGCCAGGTTTTGTAACTTAGCTGGTACAATGCTAGTGTTCCAGTATTATCCAGTCTACACTAGGCATATTAATGCTATTATTACCTCGGCTTTACTTTTCTGATGATGAAGAATGGGCCTTATTACATTTACCATACATATTTTTACGAGTAAAAGTTAAAATTTTCTAGCATTTTGGGGAACAAAAACCCAGGGGTTAATAATAACAATTTTTGGGAAAATTGCATGAATTTTAAAGAAATTTTCAAAGTGGAAGATGCTTATGGGCAGGCTCCTGATTATGAAGGAAAAAAGCAACCTGTTATTTTATGTGTCGGAAGTAGCTTGTAGTCCATGAACTCTTGTTTTCTGTGGGTCAAGTCTAGGCTTACTTCAGTAGACATGATAAGATCAATAAGTATCATAAGGACAGCGTCTCCATATTTAACAGGGTTATGTTTTTGTTTCCCTGAGAATTATGTTGGTGGTAGAGTTGTTTGTCTAAGGATCTAAAGGTTGTAAGTAAGCCTGATCCCAAAATGGGAATCAGAAGTGTAAAGACTTTCTCATCATCATCATCATCATTGCCTGACTCAGAATTGAGTATTCCTTGTGATGTGGGATCTCGGATTGCTAATCTATAGGTTAGGGATTTGAATCTATGAGTCAAGAATCTTTCAAGATTCCTAGGAGAAAGGTACTGGTCCAACCCAGGAGCTGATGAGAGGGATGTTAAACCCAACCCAACATTGCCATACACTCTTTTGGTCAAGAAAATGCCGCTTGCACATTATTTTGGGGGTCATTGTTGGAGTTGACCAGATGAATGAATGACCACTCCGAAATATTTGCACAGCTTGAAACCCTCTCTTCACCTGGTCACCTGACTACAAAAGTGACCGTCAGTAGCCCTGGGGCCAGGTAATATCCTGCTAATTGGGTCATCTGTATACAGTCCTGTACTGTGTGATAGAATTGTGCATTCCCTTTATTGAGGCAAGATGCTCCGTGTAATTGAGATTTATTGCAAAGTATGTTTATATATATCACCAGTATTTAAAGTATGTAAGAAGTACACTTCATAAAAGTGTCATCAATATTACCTGTATATGGTACTTACACAGTCTGTATAAGAAACTTGCCACATGCTGGACATTTGGTCTTCTTAACCCGCACATTTTATTGGACAAAATTGTTAAATTTCACTGAATGGCTTTTAAGGTGATCCATCCATCATTAAATCTTAATCATGGTCCTTCAAATGCTTATAAATACTTAAGTGTAGATGCAAGCATCCGTTGTCTTGGAGTTATAGGCTCTATTGCTCAAAGTCAATAAAGGCTTTTGCATCTATAATATTCCCATGATCACTTGATGGACCATGATCACAATTTAATGATAGATGGGTTACCTTAAGGGTTGTAGCATACATGATTGTAGATCATAAAGGTGTAGGCTCTCAAATCCTGTGTTTGTGGGTGGGCTATAAATTTCATGTGCATCCCAGCAAAAGTGACTACAGTTTTTCTCTTGTCGTCTGCTGCAAGTTATGTTTGAAAATTATGCATAGGTTATGTAAGAAAATAATTTATTGTTTCCTACACCTTTTTAACATATTGAAATTGTCATCTGTGAGTGTTATTTATAAAATGTATCAAAAGTTGAATTGCAGGTGTTGTCTGTAAATTTTGGATTGTCCGTCTGCTTTTCAAATTATGAAAATAATTGTCTGCTGACAGTCAGTCAATACTCATTGCATTAAGTAAACAAACACTGAGGGCTTGGAATGTGTGTAGATTTCAATAGGAGCTGAATATGGGGAAATTTAGCCTATATATGACTGAAATATAGTTGATTCTACTTGATATTTTACCGACCTGTGTGTATTTACCTGATAGTTCAAACATATGTTGCAGGTTGGGTTTTATATCTGTAACATCTGGGTCAAGCCATTAATTGACCCGACACCTCACAGACATTATATTAATAATCGTTATTGTGAAAACAGTTTAAAAACCTGATCAGCTTGAAACTCATGGGATGAACAGAGTTTCTGCTGTAACACTTATCAGTTCTGTGATGGTAAGAATAAGATACAGTCAGACCTGTGAACAAAGGCCACTCAAGGAAAACTTTAAACTGGTCTCTCTCTGGAGTGGCTGTTATTCAGAGGTCCGGCTCTCTATAAATTAGTGCTTCCACTCCCTTCTTTATTCTCAGGTTGCCATTATTCAGGGATGACCGTTATACAGGTTTGACTGGACTGTAAAATGTCTAACCCTTTATTTCATAGACTCATTTTGATACATTGACAAACAGAGCAGACCTAGATCTGTAATAGCTGTCTGATCAGGGTCTCCTCTGTTAATTTGCTCATACAATATCCTAGCCCAGTTTCGAAATTAATATTCATCAAGTCTTAAATTTTTACATGAATATTCATGAGGTAAATGTTTAACCACTATCTAGACGGAGTTCCTCTCACAATTTGATTAGGCCTTTTCACATAAAAAAGGTAATCAAGATACCATGCCTTCATTTCTTCCTCAGCAAGGTCAGTTTAACTTGATTGTGTTTCAATATGACACAGGAGGTATTCTTTACACAGAGGAGCCTTTGTTTGGGTGCTGTCATTCAATATGACATGGCATTTTTCTTCCCTAATTAGTATCGTATGACACCAATTAATGCATCGTTAAGGCATCACACACATTTGTAATTGATCTCAGTGATGGACACCTGTCAGCATACAGACTAGGAGTCCTCAGTGCATATTGTAGTACCTTGTCAACCCATTATGTGAAAACCTTAATATAGCGTTATAATGGAGCGAAAAAATGGAGCTGCACTGTAGAATGTGGTTCAGTGTATAGTGCAGTTTCTATATTTGGACTCCATATATAGCGCTATAATGGAGCTGAACTGTAGAATGTGGTCCAGTGTGTAGTGCAGTTTCTATATTTGGACTCCAAATATAGCGCTATTAGATTTGGACTCCAAATATAGCGCTATAATGGAGCTGCACTGTAGAATGTGGTCCAGTGTATAGTGCAGTTTCTATATTTGGACTCCAAATATAGCGCTATAATGGAGCTGCACTGTAGAATGTGGTCCAGTGTGTAGTGCAGTTTCTAGATTTGGACTCCACATATAGCGCTATAATGGAGCTGCACTGTAGAATGTGGTCCAGTGTATAGTGCAGTTTCTAGATTTGGACTCCAATATAGCGCTATAATGGAGCTGCACTGTAGAATGTGGTCCAGTGTGTAGTGCAGTTTCTAGATTGGACTCCATATATAGCGCTATAATGGAGCTGCACTGTAGAATGTGGTCCAGTGTATAGTGCAGTTTCTATATTTGGACTCCATATATAGCGCTATAATGGAGCTGCACTGTAGAATGTGGTCCAGTGTATAGTGCAGTTTCTATATTTGGACTCCAATATAGCGCTATAATGGAGCTGCACTGTAGAATGTGGTCCAGTGTTAGTGCAGTTTCTAGATTGGACCTTAAATGTGGTCCAGTGTGTAGTGCAGTTTCTATATTTGGACTCCAATATAGCGCTATAATGGAGCTGCACTGTAGAATGTGGTCCAGTGTGTAGTGATTTTTATTTGGACTCCAAATATAGCGCTATAATGGAGCTGCACTGTAGAATGTGGTCCAGTGTATAGTACAGCTTCTAGATTGGGACTCCAAATATAGCACTATAATGGAGCTGCACTGTTAATTCTTCCAGTGTATAGTGCAGTTTCTAGATTGGACTCCAATATATAGCACTATAATGGAGCTGCACTGTAGAATGTGGTCCAGTGTATAGTACAGCTTCTAGTTGGACTCCAAATATATGCATATAATGGAGCTGCACTGTTAATTCTTCCAGTGTAGGTGACAGGGATCTAAGATCTTAGTTAATTAGTCTCCTTTGCAGTGTAGTAGTTTCTTATTGATCATTAAGTATATATACTTGGATTGTAGAATGATCAGGGTCTCTCTGTTTGCTATATAATGAATACATTTTTCATATACCATTTAAAGTTCAGTAAATTATTATTAATCAGATACATGAATATTCATGAGGTAATGGGTTAATTATTATCTATAATGATTACATTAGTCAACCTTTGCAAAACTGTTATCAAGACATCTTAATAGACTATTAAAGGTTTATAAAATTGAAGAAAAAAAAGTCCTCGATAAATGAAATAAGAATGGTGGATGATATTTCTATTCTGAAAACAGTTTGCTTTATAATTAGCAAGATGATATCAGCTGAATGCATTAAAAGGACATGGTTTAATTTCAACTTCTGTTTTTATAAAACATGGGGAGATATCAATGTTTGGCTGGATGCCATGTTCAGTTTGTTGGATTAATCGGAAATTATGAAGAATTATGATGTTATGCAATGAGGTGGAAATTTCAGTTGTTTAAAGAGAGAGTTTAGAGGGAGGGAGTTGAGGAAAGGTTGATAGAGAGAAGATGAAAAAGAGGATATTTAGATGTAAAAAAAAGTAAAAGATTAAAGATTTGAGGAAAAGAGAGATGTGAAAAGGAATAAGGTAGATGGAAGAAAGAAAAGATAAAAAAGGATGAGTTGTAAGAAAAAGGGGAGGGATGGAAAGCGGAGAAAATAAGAGGAGAGAAATTGAGAATGAAAAAAGTGTTTCTATAAGTCTAGCACGCCAACACATTGTCAGATTAAAGTGACGGAACTAAACTTCAGATTCTTTTACATCTATTGCACCTTATACCATCCTGGGTTGGACCAGTACTTTGAGCACTCTGGACAGTCTTAGAAGAATTATTGACCCCCATGAGGCTCAAACCTTCAGCACTTTGATCTTTTGTCAGTTAACACTCGCCACTGGACCACTGCGCCTGAGTCTTCATGTATTTGTCCAAGGATCATCCTTAAAGTATTCTCAAAATAAAAGCATAGAATACTTCAAGTATAATCGTGTTATTCATTTCACAAGACATGCCAGAAAATGTGTATTTTAAACACCTTAAATGGATTAAAGATCAGATTAAGTCTTTAACGCTCTTAAGTAGATTAATTAATGTTCATTTCTGCGCAAGGAAATGTGTGAGCAAAAGAACTATGTATACATTAGACAGCTTGATATGAGTACAGAACCAACCATACAGTTTATTCAACATATGTGCATCAATCATAATACACTTTAAAATATATACACGAAGAATATAATTATAAACACATGAAATATATGAAGTCACATGAAATATATATGGAGGGCTGACCAAGAAATCATTCTAAAAGCTTATAGAAGTAGAAGGAGATTGTACAGTTTCTTGGTCAGCCCTCGATATAGTCACATGTAGATATACAATATTGAAATATATCTTTTTGTGTCACCTGTTGTAAGCAGAGATGACACATAGGGATCAATTTTCTTTCGCCTGTCTGTCCATCACACTTTCTTTCCGTTATGTTTCAACAAGTGACACTTGTGTTCCAAAGAACACTCTTGTTGATATGTAGCTTCGGGGTTAGTATACAGTGCAATATTTTGCTCATAATATGTTTTTGAATAAATATAACTGTGGTATGAAATATATATTGACAAAGAAAATATCGAGAGAGAAGGGAGGAGAGTAAAATAGAGAGGGACAGAGTAAGAGAGGGAGAAATACAGTGTATTTTGGCAAGGGCTGGGAGAAAGAGAGGGATGGAGAAAAAGAATTAGGGGTGAGGAGAGAGAAAGGCAGAGAATAAGGGGGAAAGAGGGAAAAATGGCTGGTGTTCAGTTCCCCAAAACACCCAAGTTCTCTTCTGTTTGTTCATACAATATTGTAGCTCAGATTCTACACAGTCTGCGTGGCAAAGAGAAATACACTCTTATACCATTAATAGTTCAGTAAAATAATATAATTATGTACATGAATATTCAAAGATATATGATAAACCACTTCCCTAGTTCACAGTTGAACAAATTTGTGGATTTTTCAAATATGCAAATTCAGCAGAAATATAGGCTCAGTGAAATAAAGGCCCCATGCAATATCTTTCAAATTATCCGCAGCTGTTTTAAGAGAGGTCGACCTTTGCTACATGAAAGGGCAATTGATCATAGGTTTGCCATATTCATGCTATGTATACTGTTGGGAAAAAGAAATGCAGGGTAAACTTTTGTGTCATTTTGGTGGAATGTACAGGATGGTAATTAGAATATGTTAGTAAAAGTATTTTAAGACACAAGAAATTCTTTAAGAAGAATGGTTCCTTTAAAATGAGGTGGGAGGGGGCAGCAGAGGTTTAGTGGTTGTAGTCACTGGCATTGTCATTACTTAGCCCTGAGTGGCCTCATTTCTAGTTATCATGTCCTGGCAGGGTCCTTTAAAATGTGGGGGGACTGGTCATATATATAAGCAACAAAATCAGGTGGTAAAGTATTGAATCTTGCTACTGAGTTTACTATTACTTCTTCGTTATCCAGCGTTTTCTTTTCTTTTCAGTATAGTAGGGAAAGGTTTAACTGACTACTTTTGGTTTTTAATTGCAGGAAGTACCAAGTGCCGTTGACAGCACGCTTTGAAGGGTTCTCACGTGACACTAGGAGAGTTTTGTGGACTATTCTTTAAAAGACTTGGACACAGTCTAATGAGTGAAAACTTGGGGGTCATGCTTGGTAATTTGATCAGGACGGTTTAAAGGATAATTTCCATTAAGCAAACATTTGGAGAGTATACCAGTACAGCCAATTATATCAGAGTATGTAGATATTGAAGACCAGCGAAAAGTTGAAAGATTCATCAGAGAGTATCGTGTTCTGGAAGATCTATGTAGAAAATGCAAAACAAGTGAGGATTTCTATTCAATCAGGAGATTTTAAACAGATAGATTGGAGTCATGGAGTTAGAAGGGGTCACTCTAGAGGAAGACGACGATGGTATCGTTTTGAAACTTAACGATGATCCGGACAGGGTTGCTGATATTGAAAACATTTGGAAGAAGCTTGAGTTTCCGGTTAGACAGCCTCAAGATGAACTTGACGCTGAGTTTGAAAAAATCGAAGGTGCCGTGAACCCGTTTGAAAATGGCGATGTTTATTATGATGATCCGTTTGAGGATAATGGTGAGGCAGACGAAAGTTTTGATGCAGAAGTTAGGACAATTAATTTGAACACTACAAAGCCGCTGACAAGGGAGTTCAGTTTGTCACAGTATGACGTAGATGTGAGACATTTTGAACCGTATCGGCTGAGGAATAAAATAGATGGATCGCTATCAGGATCGGACGGGAGATATTCGTACCAGGAGATTGAGGAAGAGTATATAGAACATGATAGAGGGTGTGACTCAGAGGAGTGTCAGGGAGAGTGCTTAAGGGAGGTAACTCCCATTGATTTAAATCAATCAGAGGAGGTAACTCATAGACATTCCTACAGAGAAAGGGGAGATAATCATTTTCAGACAATCAGTGAGAATCCGCATCGGCGGTCATACGAAGGGGACGTGGTCTCGAATGGTTCCGCACATATCATTTGTGACTGTGAAGACTGCATAAACCAGACTGAGGCTGTGGACTGCCATTGTGAAAACTGCATGCAGACAAGGGAGAGAACTGAGTCTTTCGTGCAGCAGTTGTCTCCCCTGGCAGGGGACGTAATTTGTGACTGTGAGGAATGTCAGAAAAACCCGGAGGACAGCCTTCTGTGCCAGTGTGAAAACTGTGTTCAGTCCAACAACAACCAGCTGGCAGATATATGCAAATGTGCAGACTGTGCCATTCAGGAAAGTCACAGGAGTGACCTGTGTCATTGTGAAACATGTTACCAGTCTGATTCTAAAAATAGTTACTCTGAACTTCAAGAACATGGTGCACTAAGGGTTTCTCCTCTGGGGCGTTCCCAAGAAAGAAAAGACTTTGAATATCAAGGTATCAACAATGCTCAGAATCGTAAAGACAGCTATGTAGGTGTTGATTTGATTGGTGGAACTAAAAATAGATCAGTGTCATATTTGAATAGCAGGGGAGGTAATCCAGATTTATTAATGGACAGCAATGGAATGGTTCATACCAGTAGGAAGGAAGTAAGGCATCCAAAAGCACAGACTGGTTCTAGGGAGAAGACAGGAAGTGATGATCAGACTGAGTCACATGAAAACCAGTCTGTAGATTTACAGGAAGTAGAAGCAGATAGATGTAAACATGAGACTGACGTTACAGCGGATAGTTGCGAATGCGCGTCTTGTTCTAGAAAGAGAAAGAAACTGAATTTACCAGTAAAGGTGATGTGAATGAGTAAGACATTTTTCATTGATTTAAGATAGCCTGTTCTAAATAGATAACAGGTTTAAAGTAGTCTACTCTAAATAGCAGATTTTAGGTATTCTTGCAGTATATGACTGCAGATTTTCAGCTCACTAAGGTAAAAGTCATTAATTGAATGTCCAGGGTGTTTTTAAGGTATCATTGAGCACATTTATAAATGATTACTGAGGCCTTGCAGTCAAATGATAGATACCTGAAGCAGGGGTTTTAAATGCTTTAAATTATCACCTGCCTTTTCCAAATTTGAGATAATAAAAAAAAAGAAGAAAAAAAATCCAACAAATGTTCTCACTAATGATTACTTGCATGATGACAGACAGGTGGAATTATACATCCTTGCTTAATGTTGTGAATTCTGTTAAAGTAAATTCATTTATTTTACCGTATGCAATTTTGTTTTCGTACTATGACATACCAAAGTCATGAAAAAGATGGTACTTGTACCATCTTTATCAGCACTCAACAAAGACTTTGGGTATTTCTAGTACGACAAGGCTTCAGTGTTAGAAAAATTTGACTTGCGGTTTCATACCACCTGTCTATGGCTTGATACCACAGTGTGTAAATTGTTTTTAACAATCTATACACAGGTAAGTAATTTTACTGTTTTATTCTAGTTTGCAACGAATTTCCACAGCAGTATACAGGTATCGGTATGTATATGTTATAAAATATATTTGTTAATTTATGCATACATCTGGTGCAGAGCTGAATAACAAATATGAGATATGGCAGACAGTGTGTAAATGTTGTGCAAGTTTATAGAAGTGTAGTCAGGGTTTAACCATTTATCTAAAATGGACGCATTTTGACACATAGGCAATCAGGCAATTCTCTCAGCTGACATTGAGAAGTATGAAGAATCTGCCAACATTGATTCAGAGGCACTTGAACACTCTTATACTAATGATTTCACTGGACAATGACCTATTGACCTTCTGTCCATAGAATTACACCAGAAATCGGATCAGATTGTTTTTTCATGCCAATTTATTAGGGAGAATAAATCAGCCTATTGGCTGTAGCATTTGACTGGGGAGCATCAACATATATTGATGCCTTGTAAGAGTTCAATACCATTAAATTATTGTATCATTTTAAGTTCAGATAATTGATATTCCTTTAGTCATAGATTTGTACATGAATATTCATGAAGTAGAGGGTTAATATTCACTTAGTCATAGATTTGTACATGAATATTCATGAAGTAGAGGGTTAATATTCACTTAGTCATAGATTTGTACTTGAATATTCATGAAGTAGAGGGTTAATATTCACTTAGTCATAGATTTGTACTTGAATATTCATGAAGTAGAGGGTTAATATTCACTTAGTCATAGATTTGTACATGAATATTCATGAATTCGAGGGTTTTATATTCACTAAGTCATAGATTTGTACATGAATATTCATGAAGTAGAGGGTTTATATTCACTAAGTCATTTGTACATGAATATTCATAAAGTAGAGGGTTTTATATTCTCTAATTTTTCCAAAAATATGTTCATGAATATTCATGAGGTTTGTTTGTGATGTCAGACTGCTGGAGGACCAGCTGCAGAAGACGGAGAGGGAGTTGAAGAAGAAGAAGCAGGAGTACGACACGGAGCTGATTGATCTGAAGAAGGAGAATGACAAGCAGCAGAAGATCATCCAGCAGGTCAGTAGGGCGGGGCTGTGTATAGCAGAGGGGGGTGGAGATGATCTACATGGTGGGGTTCTTTGATAGGCTAATTCTTGACGGTTTATGACATTTGCCAAAGTATTCATGGTTAATGCAGAACGCTGTAAAAAAAAAATTAAAATCACCTATTCACCTTAGTAATCTGACAGATCAGATGTCCTATTCAGTTTAAGAAAAGTCAGCCAAGGCAAGTAAATTCAAGCCATTACAAGGTAATTAAGTCAAAGGAAGACAAACAAGTCAAATCAGTCAGTCAGCCAAATTTTAAAATTGAAATTGCTTTCATATGTTGCTATGTTAAAGTGTGTATGTCAGACTAAGATGCAGGATTCTATAATAATCATTGGTCCCTTCAGAATATCTTATTAACATTAAAAGATATGTTTTTTTAGTGTGTTTTAATGGGCCTTTTTTATTATACTTTCTCATGTTTGGGTCTATAAATGAGTTACGGTATGGAGAAACTTGCAGTAGGCACAATATCCTAGATAAGTACTGGGGATAACATAGTGTCCATAGCTTCAGGTATGGCCAAGATCTAGTATACTTTGCATGTTTTCCATCTCAATATACTGTTGTTATTAGGGGTGGTGGTATTTTTTACATCCAAATTTTCCTTTTTAGTTCACTAGTGAAAATAGACCTATGATTCGTCTAATGCATATGGCTAAAATCCAGGCCTGATAGATATACAAGTGCAATTTTATGGAGGGTGTCAGGTCGAAACAAGATGGAAGAGAGGTTAAACAGACATATTGTATAGACCGTAAAATATTCTAGAATAGACCATATGGTTTATAATTTACTGGAAATTTCCGGTTAAAATTGAATTAGAGGGGGAAAAAGCATAGGCTGCAGACAGCCATATGGTTAAGAATTAGAGGGGAAAAAGCATAGGCTGCAGACAGCCATATGGTTAAGAATTAGAGGGAAAAAGGCATAGCTACAGATAGCTGTATGTTTAAGAATGAAAGGGAAATACATATATTTTTCAGATAGCCGTATGGTTAAGAATTCAGGGGACGATATACATTTGGCTCACATAGCCATATGGTTGAAAACCATGGGGAGAAAGACATATTCATGAGTGAAACTTTATGGAGAATTTATATTTGAAATCAAAGCTTGGTAGACATGTGGATCATTTTTATCCCACATTGTACATGCTGGACTCTAATGTGTGTCCGTACATTTGTCCTCGTGCAGCTGAGTGACATACATCACGTATGTATCTGGATGTATGATAGTATCTGTCCTTGTGTGTGTCAGTATACAGTGTCTATATATCATATTATGATAGACTGTTGATTTGGTTATATGTAGATAGTTTCATTTTTTGTCCTATTTTTTCTTTTAGAGTTTTTATCTCGCCTGAGCACTATGTGCTCAAGGTGAGCTTTTGTGATCATCTGACGTCTGTAGTCATGCATCGTCAACAGTTTGCTTTAAATGGCATCTCCTCTGAAACTGCTGGACAGAATTTGATTAAACTTGGCAGGGATGATCCTACGGTGAACCTTCACAGAAGTTGCAAAAATAGACTTGATCCATGTAGAACTCTGGTTGCCATGGCAACAGAAAGAAAAAAAATATGAAAACTATATAAATCATCTCCTTCAAACCTACTGGCCAGATTTCAAAATGTTGTAGTACAGATGTTCCTTGTGTAACCCTCTACCAAGATTGCTAAAATTATTTCGATCTGTATTAATATATCTCCTTCAAAACTACTGGTTAGAAAATTTTAAAAATCAACTCCTTCAAAACTACTGGCTAGATTTCAAAATGTTTCAGTACAGATGTTCCCTGGGTAACCCTATACTCAGGTGAGCGATCCAGGGCCTCTATGGCCCTCTTGTCGTATGTCCTGGTGTACTTTACTAGCTTGACTTCCACAAAACTAAACTTAGCGCTAAGATCTTAACCCTTTCCCACATAGAGGACACCATGAAAAGACCTATGCGAACAGCATAAAACCAGATCAGCCTGCGAGTAACTCGCAGGCTGATCAGGTTTTATGCTGTTCGCTGCTCCTCAGTGGTCTGGAAATGAGGATTTTGTAATTAAATTTGGTAAGGTTTAACTGTGGTTTTCTGCAGATTAGGCTTTATGTGATACCTATTGAGGGTGTCAAAATAAGTATATATGAGGGAAAGGGTTAAATAATGATGGAGCACATTCCACCAATGTTTAGGTCATGGACTTGCTATCACCTAAAATTGGCTCTCACTGCTGTGGGTTTTCATGTGAGTAGGCCTTCTGGCTTGCAGTCAATTGTTCTAACTGGGTACCTCTTTTTAGGGTCTGGCAGTCTGTCTGTAGACCAACCTTGTCTAAGTGATAACTTAAGTTCTATTTGACCATTAAGTCTCAAACTTTATGTGGTTGTTGCTCATGACTAGTAGAAGATCGCTATTGATTTTGGTGTCAGTATTTCAAAGGTTACATGTAAACATTTTTATATGAAAGTCTTGTTCAAGTGATAACTTTAGTTCTATTTGACTCTGAGATCTCAAACTTGGTATGATTGTTGCTTATGACTAGTAGAACACACATATTGATTTTGGGAGTTGTTCCTCAAAGGTCAAGGTCATGAGGTAATAAGTTAAATTCTCACAAACACTGTGTACATTAAGCATTGTATGATTACATTCTTGGAAAAATGTAATGGAATATTTAAGTGTTTTTATAATGAAAACAGGAATGATGTACATTTCTAAGTATTTAATTATTACTCATTGCATGTTTGGAGGAATTGAAGCCAGGTTTATTTTTCAAGATATTATCGTGTAACTATCCATTCGTTTGGGTTTTAGCCCCTTTTTCAGTTCATGGCTAGGTCAACTGCTGTCAAACCAAATACTAAAAAATAGTACTTCTATAGCTTTCTTGCTTGGTGCTCAGCATATAAGGGTAGTTCCAGGACTGGTTGGCCCGGTGTCAGGATAATGTAACTGGGTGTGGTATCATGGCACATGTCTATGGTGTGATACTGCAGTGTGGCAGCACTATATCTGTCTAAGTTATAGACAAAGTCTTCATGGTCTCTAGGACATTAAATCCACCAAACAAACATCAAACCAAATACAAACTGTGGTTTCTTTTGTGTAACACAGGTCAACCATTGACTACCTGTTATCCCAGTGTAGCTATTGGATAACCTGAAGTCAATTTGGGTACATCTGTAGACACTGGAAATGTCATTGGCTTCTGGGTTGGACCAGTACTTTGCACCTAGGGAAAGTCTTGAAACATCATTACAGGAATTGATCTAGCAACCTTAAGCATCAATTGTCTTCCTGTTTACAACTCAAATCATGAAGTGTTTCATAAATATGAATAAATGTTTAAGTTGAATTAACGCAGAAAGAAACTAAGTCAATTCTGACCTTTTCCTCAGAATAAGAGAAGAAAATTTACAGATAGGGTAAGTGATGGATGTTTCCAAGTTTCGTTGGAATCTTGGCATTTTACAAATTTTGACAGATTGCTGCTATATAGCTGTATCTGTGTAGATACATTGGTTTTGCGGCAAAATTACATGGCTGTAATGCATTGGCTTGATTTCAGTCTCTTGCCCCTCCCCCAAATGTTTTTCTCAAATGTTTGTGATTAAATTTAGCCTTTGCATGGTTATTCTTAATTAGCCATTGTGGTTTTAACAAGAAGTGTTCTGATTGGATGATATAGCACATGTGACATGCTGTAATTGACCAATTGAGTATCTCTCTTTAAATAGATATGCAAATTAGTATTTCTGCCATATTTTGATATATGAATAATATTATTGGTATGGAGTAGAAAAGAATATGTTTCATTTATATGATCAGGACATTTTATTCTCAAAAGTAGTTTATTCGTATTTTTTTTTAGTTTTGATGATAATTTACTTTTTTGGCATTAGTTTGAAATTAAGATCTTCTGATATAAAAGGAAACAAGAGATCTCAGATGTATTCATGTTAGGGTTAGGGGAGACAGGGGTCCTTTCTTTAAAATAGAAGTCCAGGCTCTATCTTCTCAAAAACAGAAATGTTTCTCCGGTATGATTTGTGTATCCAGACTCAAACCATGCCCATTACTTTCAATAGGGATTTGGGTATGATACTCAAATTTGAACTTAATATTATACTTAAGTATTTTTTAGATTATCGGATTAGGACTTCAAAATTATGAGTTTGTGAAACCGCTGGGATTTATTTGAAGCATGCTGATGAAGGTGTTTTTTTTTTAATGTATATTTTGAATGTGCTAATGCATCTTCTATTTGGAATTAATGAGCATATCTGTGATCATAAACATTTTAAATATATTTGTTTGCATTGAATGACTTATTAACATGGTGTTCCTTGTTGCTGTACAGTTATGGTTCAGATACCTCACAGCCTGGATGGAAAAGAAAAAAAAACATTGTTTCATGTGCCATCAATCCAACACAGTGGGATCAAAATTTATTGCCCCCAAAAAACTCATGTGCTCTTTTGTGTAAACTAGGTCAATCTCTGGTCACATGATATCACAGTGATGCTATTGGATAATATGATAAGTTCATTTAAATATATCTGTAAACAATGGAAAAGTTAACTTATTATTAAAAAAAGAAAAATTGGTATTTTGCATGGAATGTTTTTGTTCATGAGACAGAAATTGCAATAACATTGCATATTTTAGTTTTGAGTAAATTATGGAATAAAAAAAAGGTTTTTTTATTTATTAAAAATTGTATTTCCCCATGCTAAATATTAACAAATAGTTGCATTTATATTGATTGCAATGTTTGTAATGTTTGAATGTAATTGGCCAAAGGCAATGTATTGCTGATTTATGCCAATAAACTTTTGAAACTTTGAAACTTTGCTAAATATAAGTCTATATAATGATAATAAAAAAATTTTGTAAATTGTTAATTTAAATTGGGAAAAAATTGGGTTTTGTTATTATAAATGTGTTGTTAATTGATAAGAAATTGGATAGTAATTCTTTGTTTAAATGATTAGATTAATGATTGAGTCATTAATCTAATTAAATATTTCTTACTTAGTAATGATTATTGATGGGTGTCAATAATGGATTTATTGAGAATATGATTATTCGGATGATAATGTATATTTTATGAGTAATTGATTACTTGTTGTGAACTGATTAAGAAATGATCAACCGTTAATCCGTATGCTACTGGACGTATTACAGAGCCTGACCCTGGGGCCTGATGCCAAGATTGAAGCCACCATGCAACATGAGATTACCCGTCTTACATCAGAAAACCTTGTAAGTCATAATTCACTTATGTGTTATATGTATAACAAACATGGTTTGTCCACCATTTTTCTATGAACATGAGTGAAATAAATTTCTATCTACACTAAGTCAACAGATTTCTGCTATATCAATAATAAAAGTCTAAATATACATATATTCACTACTTATATACACATGAACATGTTTTTAACAATATTTTTTTTTTATAAAAGCCTTTGTCACCCTTGAAAATATTTGTCTCTTTGACCGTTAGTGAAATAGATTGCAGTCTCACTCTGAAGTTAACAAATATTCCCTGTATCTTTAATGATAGTGTAAATATACCTATATTCACTGCAGGACTTGCGGGAAGTGATAGACAAGCAGGCGGACCAGATCAGGAAGCTGAAGAAGATGTTGAAGGTCTACGCCAAGAGGATGAAGGAAGGAGACGGTAAGACTGGTTCCCAGTGTTTCCAACCGTTAGATGTTGGAGGTTTTGGGTCATTATTCAGATTTCCAGCTGTCACATATTAGAGGTTTTGGGTCCTTTTTTTGCCCCCAAATCATTAGATTGTGAGGCAAATTGTTTTTGTCCTGTCTGCCTTTCTATCTGTTTGTTTGTCTGTTTGTATGCAAACAATTTTAATGTGGCTATAACTTAAAAATATTCAAAGTATATACTTGAAACTTAACATACACATATTTGTCTAGGGCATAACTTATCTATTATATGGAATAAGGCTTTCTGTTTGGCATATTTGTAATGACTAATATTTGGAATCAATTTGTGTTGTATTTGCAGTGACCAGTATATGGAAGCCCTCTGTCTTTATGGTGTATTTGCAGTGACCAATATTTGGAATCCCTCTATGTTTATGGTGTATTTGCAATCACCAATATTTGGAATCCTTTTGTGTTCATGGTGTATTAGCAATCACCAATATTTGGAATCCCTCTGTGTTTATGGTGTATTTGCAATGACTAATATTTGGAATTCCTCTGTGTTTATGGTGTATGTTTCTATTACTGCTGCTGGATCAGTGTCGGCCCGGAGTTTCCGACCTTTCCTCTCCTCCTCTTGCTCTCTCAGTCCCACCACGGGTAAGCCTGCATGCTCTTGTTTTGTTACCTTAGCAACCTTGTAACTATAGCAACAATGTAACCGTAACTATTTTAATTCAAAGGAAGTATTTTCATACTTTTTGTTCTGATCTATATCATTATGAATCATACATCTATTTAGAAATTAAGTTGAATCGCATGCAGTTATTTTTTTCTGTTTATGAATGTTGTATAATGCCTGTCATTATGTTTCACAAAAAATCTCATCGCAAAATATTTTAAATTTCCAAAAAGTGCTTACTCAAAACAGCATATATACAATGTTTTTAATCTATAGGTCAGCTGATAAGAGAATTTTAGATCCTAAAGTAATCCAACATTAAATTATAATCAGGGTCCATCAGACGCTTAGAAAGACTTCAGTGTAGATGCAAGCATCCATTGACTTTGAGTTTTAGGCTCTTTCGCTCAAAGTCTATAAAGGCTTACATTTACTCTAAAATTTCTATGATCACTTGATTGACCATGATCACAATTTAATAATGGATGGATTACCTTAATAAGGATTCAGATAGAGGAACATCTCAACTTGAGATGATTCATTAAATACAGGCCTTGTATTTCTGTGATTACAAAATATAACTTGTATATATACACACAAATGTAATGTTAATGTATTCTTTTGTGTTATCAGTGACATGTATGAATAACATTCTTCTTTTTGTTTAAAAACAACAACAACAAAGCAACAGAGAAATTAAGTGCAGATTTTAACTTGATGTCAATTTGAGAAAATATTGACTGGCCTGTACTTAAAGATAATTAAGTAATGACAAAATCAATATTTCATGATATGTATGTAACAAGACATTATTGGATTGAAATTTCTTTAAATTGATCCAGTTTTCCTCAAATTCGCTACTTACCCCAGGATTTCACTTTCCCAAATATAAGAATAACTATGGCACTTTTCCCCCCAAATATTGTAGTTCAAAGGCCTGGTATGTGAACTGTACTATTACACCATCTGATACCAGAGTATTATTATACGCCCATCTTAAGATGGGGCGTATTATGTGAACACTCACACGCGGGCGGGCGGGCGTGGAACATTTGTTGTCCGGGCTCTAACTTCAATACTGTTTGCCCA
>CM037781.1:70007028-70057028 GCA_021229015.1 Solen grandis | reverse complement strand
GAGATTTAGTTGAACAAGAAGTGCAAGAACTTGTTGCAAAAACTGAAACGCAAGAAAATCCTGAAATACTTGAGGTGAGGGACGTGGAGGAATCAAGCGCAGATGTAAAGTTAGAACATAGCACTGAGGAGACTGTGCAGAAAGTCACAGATGGAAAACAAACAGTGGCTGTGGCTAGCACAGCTGAGAATGTGGTCGGAAAAAAGTTGATACCGGTGACGGAAAATAGGCTTGTACATCCTCGGGTGGTTAGAAGATTTGTACAGCGGAGTGTGGCACCAAAGTCAGCGATTCTTCAAAATCAGCCAAATTCGGTTTCCGTGACAGTAGCAGCACCAGGACAGGGAATGAATTCATTACAGTTAACTAACAGTGTGAGGGAGGTTGTTGGGCCAAAACGAATTGTCGTTAGAAAAGTTCAGCAGAGTTCAGAATCTGATCAACCACAAAGGTCAAGGACCATAATACTGCAGCAGGTCAAGACACCTGAAGGTCAATCAAAGGTCATTTTAGGGTCAACAGGAAGTAAGATGGGTGCGAATTCTGTGCCTGCTCCTCAGGATGTAACAGTTTCAACAGAAGTTGGTTCCCAGAATTCTCAGAGCCCCGAGAACCAGGTAGTGCAAATTTTGCAGGCAAGTGAGACTGGCATGTTGGCATGTAATGCTAACGTTACCATGGATACTGCTCAAGAGAAAGGCATCATAGGTAATGAAGTACAGTATGTGACTGTTTCAGCAAAGGGAGATAACTCAACAACCGAGCACATGGACACTGATGAAGGAACGGAAAATTTTATTGATTATCAAAAAAGTTCAGAAAATTCTTTAAGTGATAGTATAGGCACCATCATAAAAGTGGAGGATGAGTCTGTTGTACAGTACAATGACCAAAGGGGAAGTAACTCTGATCATCCTATTGTGGAAGGGGACATAACTCAGCCAGGTATAATTTACACACATGTTGCAGACAGTAATGCAGGTCATGTAACCCAGTTACAACCGGTTGCTATGGGAGAGGGCGTTGCGGAACTTGATGATCGGTCAATGTTGATCCAGACTGTGATAGACTACGCCGAACGACAAATACGTGAATCTAACCAGAGTCAGGAACAGACGCCGATGGAAAATGTTTGAATCGTATGATGTAGACAGTAACATGTATAATGATAGTCCAGGAGTACATGGTGTGGGCTTTCATCAACTTTCGTGACTGCTCTTGTTTAAATTCCTCCATCTTTTTTGTGTTATTTTAAATTCAAATATTGTGATCATTCCAAAACCAGTTTAAATTAAGCCTTTAACTCCGATAGACTCATTTTAACAAAATGACAACCAGAACAGACCGAGATCAGACAGCTCCTAGCAGACCCAGATCAGACAGCTCCTAGCAGACCGAGATCAGACAGCTCCTAGCAGACCCAGAGCAGACAGCTCCTAGCAGACCTAGATCAGACAGCTCCTAGCAGACCCAGATCAGACAGTTCCTTCCGGGATGAATTTGAAAAAGAATTTGTCACAATTGACAATTTTAGTTTAAATTTTTGCAACTTTTGATTCTCAGCTAAGTTCAATTTCATTCCCTGAGAACTCTCCAATGTCCAACTCAAACTTTAATTTTGAGCAATTTTTTTAATAAGATTTTTCTTTTTAAAAACATTGCTCAAATATCATTTTTAGATTCAAACACAAAGTTGAGCAATTATTTGAGTTTAGGTCTGAGATATTTGCAGGTTACGCCTGAGATATTTGAGTTAAAATCTGAGATATTTTAGTTTAATTCTGAGATAAGCCTGAGATATTTGAGTTTATGCCTGAGATATCTGAGTTTATGCCTGAGATATTTGAGTTTATGCCTGAGATATTCTGAGATATCTGAGTTTGGACTTAAGTATTTTATGGAGGACACGGGACCATGAGGTACTTCAGTTTTTATATGAGATTTTGAGTGTTTATGCAGAGATTGTTGGTTACATGTGCGTATCCTAGAGTTTGAATCTGAATAATCATAACTTTAAGAACACTCTGAAAACTTTGATTTTCTGATATTCCATATTTTGCTTTTTTCTTGGAAAAACTGAGTAATCTAGTTAATGCCTAGATATTGATTTACTGAATATTGGTTTATGCTAATTAATTTAATAAGTGGAGGATACGGGACCATGAGGTACTTCAGTTTTTATTATAGTTTGTTAGTCAGGTACATGAAGGTCCTAGTTTGTACATGTGGCGTACATTCCCTAAGTTTGAATATTGGTATATACACTCAAACACTTCAAGAACACCTCGTGCAAACACACTTTGATTTTCTGATATTTCACATCATTTTGCTTTTTTCTTGGGGAAAAATTGGTAATCTTATTTGTTAAGTAGGACATAAAACTTGCACTGTTACTTGAATTATTGTTTATGCTACATTACATTTCTAAATACAGTCCATTTACAATAATTCAAACGGTCTGCGGACTGACTGAAATGTTAGAAAAATCGTGTCATTCGAATTACCGTGTTAACCTACCGGTGGACAATTTGTGTATTTGTAAGAAATACACGTCGTGACAATTAGTTGGTTTATGATATACATGTTATATAAAATACAGAACACTGTTATGTCTTATGTTTTATTCTATTCTGCATAAAAATCATAAACCACATATAAAAGCACAACTTGTCAACAATAAACAATTATTTACAAGCCTTATTTGTAACCTGGGCCCTTCACTGAATTTCTCAGAAATTGTTGTTGTTGTAATGGAGTTTACCATCGCTGCAATAGTATTTCAATCATATAGCGACGTCCAGCTAATTACAGGTGGAGGAAGACCCAGAGTACACAGAGGTACCCGGGTAGAACCACCGACCTACCGCAAGCCAACTGGAAGGCTTCCTCACATGAAAAATCCGAAGTCCCTACCGGGATTCGAACCCACAGTGGTGAGGGGCTGAAAGATTTGTAGGCCACGACTGTAAGTAACCGCTTGGCCACGGTGACCCCCTCTCAGAAATTGAAAATTATCTATCCCGATTCAGCTATCCTCCCAGCTGACCTTCACTGACTTACTGGAATAATATATGGTAACAAATCTTTGTTATTGATGGCGTGATATTACTCTTGCAGAGCATACAACAAAAGTAAAGTGAGGTTCAAACACTCACACTGATATGTATAGTTAAATAAAAATTCACTAGTTTCTAACATAATAAGTGACACCTGTCAACTGTTTGCATCACCTTAATTAAAATAACCGCCAGTCAATTGGCTTCTGTACACATAGGTTTGAAAAATACGCAGGCGTGTAAATTACGGTGACACAGCGTTCGAACTATTGGGTCATTGATCAACAATTGGATTGCTTGTTGGACCTGTAATAAAGTTTGAATTTCCACATTTATCCGAGTAATTGTAAAACAAATTATTGCATTCATTTTATATGAGATATAGGAAAACTTGACGGGACTGTGACATTTATTTAAATAATGCCGTCGAAACAAAAAATCGCATTCTGAATTATCGTAAATGGACTGTACAGTAGAACCTCACCAAACCGAACATCATTAAACCGAATTCCTCGCCATTTTGAAGTTTATTTTCGGTCCCGCTTTCTTCCCTTCTTACTATAACTAAAAATAAAATGTTTAATCCCAGTTTCGCTATTTCGATTATTTTTAGCTATTTCCAAGTAAAAATCCCGTTCCTGAGGTCGCAATTCATGTACATTTTTCAATTTTTATTTTGAAGTCAAATTTCATGAATTTTCTTTAACTAATTATCGTCCTTATTATCAATCGTATCCGGGTCAGTAATCAAGTTTATTTTACGGAGGCACCTGGAGTGATGGCTCAGGCAAGTTTTTCACACCTTTTTCCGAGATTGGGTTGGGTAACGTGTGTCCCACCGGAAATGTTGATGATTGCTAATCTATGTCTGACAGGTTGCATAACATGCACGTGCCAGCAGATACACCCTGGTGTCAGATCTTTAGTACATTCCATATCATCGCGCTCGTCATCGACATGTGACATTACCTGAAACAGCAGATCGACAGTAAAAATATGTATCATTGCTTGACATGGTAGAATGATTATGTTCATCAGAAGCATCTAAGTAGATCATGATATATTTTCATTACTTTTCATAACTTGAAAATAGTATATATGTACACCTAATAGGTGGTTTTCATGGCATAACGATTTCCACAATAAGTGACAGTAATAAAAACGCACAGCTCATAAACTAAAACTTTCATTGGATTTTGAGTCTGGATAATCATTATTTCGAAATTTTCAGCTTGGTCTCAAGGACTTGATTTAACGAGGTTCTAATGTAATCTAAAATCAGTTGAACGACACAAAAAATTCAGCATTTTTCCAAGATGAGACATTTTTTTAAGACTTTGAGTATATTTCAATAATAAATACTTCTCAACTAAATCTGAAATGAATACATTTTTTAGCTCACCAGAACACAACGTGCTTATGGTGAGCTTTTAGGATCACCCAGCATCCGTCGTCGTCCGTCATCCGTCTGAAACCCCTGGACAGAATTTGATTAAACTTGGCAGGGATGATCCTTGGGTGAAACTTCATAAAAGTTGCTAAAATAAACTTGATCCAAGTAGAACCCTGGTTTCACTGGCAATGGAAAGAAATGATATGAAAACTTTAAAAATCATCTCCTTCAAAATTCTGGCCAAATTTCAAAATGTTTTAGTACAGATGTTCCTTGGGTAACGCTATACTCAGGTGAGCGATCCAGGGCCTCCTTGTTCCTCTTGTTTCAGAAATGTTTGTTACTTGAGATTTACTCCATATAATGCAGATTTTGTATTGATTTTAAAAGCTTTATAAGGCCATTCTATTACCTTTTAATTAAATTAATAGAAATATAAAATTGGAACAAAGATTCCCTAGGTCAGAGCCTGGGGAGTCCTCATAACTGCCTGAAAATTAGAAATAAAACCTGGAAATTGGGGGCTCTGTCAATGTCAGGTGGTTCACTGATGTTATCACTAGCTCCAACTAGTGTAAGTTAGAGTCCCTCTGACCAGTCAGTTGTATTTTTCACGTGAAGTATCCTACCAGCTGGCTTGTGGTAAGGTTTATATTTCTATGTGGGTACCTAGTAATTTTAATTGGTAATTCATTAGTATCTTAGTACATTCATTTGTAACATGGTACATTCAAAAGTAACTTGGTACATTCAAAAGTAACTCTGTATATTCATTCATTAGTAACTTGGTACATTCAGTAGTATCTTGGTACATTCATTAGTAGCTTGATCATTAGTAACTTGGAAAATTCATTAGTTACTTGGTACATTCATTAGTAACTTGGTACATTCATTAGTAACTTGGTACATTCATAGTAACTTGGTACATTCATAAGTAACTAGGTACATTCATTAGTAACTTGGTACATTCATAAGTATATTGGTACATTCATCAGTAACTTGGTACATTCATAAGTAACTTTGTACATTCATTAGTAACTTGGTAAATTCATAAGTACTTGGTACATTCATTAGTATCTTGGTACATTCATTAGTAACTTGGTACATTCATTAGTAACTTGGTACATTCATTAGTAACTTGGTACATTCATTAGTATCTTGGTACATTCATTAGTTACTTGGTACATTCATTAGTAACTTGGTACATTCATTCATATCTTGGTACAATCATAAGTAACTTGGTAAATTCATTAGTTACTTGGTATATTGATTAGTATCTTGGTACATTCATTAGTAACTTGGTCATTCATTAGTTACTTGGTCATTAGTAACTTGGTACATTCATTAGTATCTTGGTACATTCATTCGTATCTTGGCATTAGTAACTAGGTACATTCATTAATTAGTAACTAGGTACATTCATTCATTAGTAACTCAGTTCATTCATTAGGAACATGGTACATTTATTAGTTGTTGGTCATTAGTAACTTAGTACATTCAGTTGTAATTTGATCATTCATTAGAAGCTTTGTCATTAGTAACTTGGTATATTCATAAGTAACTTGGTACATTCATTTGTAAGTTGGTACATTCATTAGTGACTTAGTACATTCATAAGTAACTTGGTACATTCATTAGTAACTCAGTACATTCATAACTAACTTGGTTCCTTCATTAGTAACTCAGTACATTCATTAGTATATTGGTACATTTATTAGTAGCTCAGTAAATTCATTAGTAACTTGGTACATTCATTAGTAACTCAGTACATTCATTAGTAATGTACATTCATTAGTAACTCAGTACATTCATTAGTAACTCGGTACATTCTAGATACTTTTTAACAGTGTAACTTTAATTTAACCTCTCTGTAATAATCCTGCTTTGGACAGATTGTAATTAATATCCATGACTTTATTTATTTTACATCGATTACGAAACAAGTTCTAACTGCTGGTGATATGAATCACTCTCAATGGCTTTGATGGCAGCGTATGTGGTTTTAATTGTGGGAAGAAACCGGAGAAAACCCATGTTTCTGGACAGGGGACCACTGAATCTCTGTATTCATTAGATTGTAGCTAGTATTCATGAAAACCTTAATATTCATAGATGTGTGTTGAAGAATTGAAATTTATTATTGTGTATCCTGTGTTCGTATGTGGCTTGCATATTTATGAAGATATACCTCATTTGCTTATGTTATATTGACTGGTACTGCAAGCAATATAATGTAATATTGACTGGCACTGCGGGTAATATAATGTAATATTGACTGACACTGCGGGTAATATAATGTAATATTGACTGGCACTGCGGGTAATATAATGTAATATTGACTGGCACTGCGGGCAATATAATGTTATATTGACTGACATTGCGGGTAATATAATGTAATATTGACTGGCACTGCGGGCAATATAATGTAATATTGACTCACACTGTCGGCAATATAATGTAATATTGACTGACACTGCAGGTAATAAAATGTAATATTGACTGGCACTGCGAGTAATATAATGTAATATTGACTGGCACTGCGGGCAATATAATGTAATACTGACTGGCACTGCGAGCAATATAATGTAATATTGACTGGCACTGTGGGCAATATAATGTAATATTGACTGGCACTGCGAGCAATATAATGTAATATTGACTGGCACTGTGGGCAATATAATATAATATTGACTGGCACTGCGGGTAATATAATGTAATATTGAATGACACTGTGGGCAATATAATGTAATATTGAATGACACTGTGGGCAATATAATGTAATATTGACTGGCACTGCGAGCAATATAATGTAATATTGACTGACACCGCGAGCAATATAATGTAATATTGACTGACACTGCGAGCAATATAATGTAATATTGACTGGCACTGTGGGCAATATAATGTAATATTGACTGGCACTGCGGGCAATATAATGTAATATTGACTGGCACTGCGGCAAAAAGTATATAAGATGATAATATATGACTGGCACTGCGAGCAATATAATGTAATATTGACTGGCACTGCGGGCAATATAATGTAATACTGACTGGCACTGCGAGCAATATAATGTAATATTGACTGGCACTGTGGGCAATATAATGTAATATTGACTGGCACTGCAGGCAATATAATGTAATATTGACTGGCACTGCGGGCAATATAATGTAATATTGACTGGCACTGCGGGCAATATAATGTAATATTGACTGACACTGCGGGCAAAATAATAATGTAATATTGAATGACACTTGCGGCAATATAATGTAATATTGACTCACACTGTGGGCAATATAATGTAATATTGACTGACACTGCATGCAATATAATGTAATATTGACTGACACTGCGAGCAATATAATGTAATATTGACTGACACTGCAGGTAATAAAATGTAATATTGACTGGCACTGCGAGTAATATAATGTAATATTGACTGGCACTGCGGGCAATATAATGTAATATTGACTGGCACTGTGGGCAATATAATGTAATATTGACTGGCACTGCAGGCAATATAATGTAATATTGACTGGCACTGCGAGCAATATAATGTAATATTGACTGGCACTGTGGGCAATATAATGTAATATTGACTGGCACTGCAGGCAATATAATGTAATATTGACTGGCACTGCGAGCAATATAATGTAATATTGAATGACACTGTGGGCAATATAATGTAATATTGAATGACACTGTGGGCAATATAATGTAATATTGACTGGCACTGCGAGCAATATAATGTAATATTGACTGGCACTGTGGGCAATATAATGTAATATTGACTGGCACTGCGGGTAATATAATGTAATATTGAATGACACTGTGGGCAATATAATGTAATATTGAATGACACTGTGGGCAATATAATGTAATATTGACTGGCACTGCGAGCAATATAATGTAATATTGACTGACACTGCGAGCAATATAATGTAATATTGACTGGCACTGTGGGCAATATAATGTAATATTGACTGGCACTGCGAGCAATATAATGTAATATTGACTGACACTGCGAGCAATATAATGTAATATTGACTGACACTGCGAGCAATATAATGTAATATTGACTGACACTGTGAGCAATATAATGTAATATTGACTGGCACTGCGAGCAATATAATGTAATATTGACTGACACTGCGAGCAATATAATGTAATATTGACTGACACTGTGGGCAATATAATGTAATATTGACTGGCACTGTGGGCAATATAATGTAATATTGACTGACACTGTGAGCAATATAATGTAATATTGACTGACACTGCGAGCAATATAATGTAATATTGACTGACACTGTGGGCAATATAATGTAATATTGACTGGCACTGTGGGCAATATAATGTAATATTTACTGGCACTGCGGGCAATATAATGTAATATTGACTGACACTGCGGGCAATATAATGTAATATTGACTGACACTGTGGGCAATATAATGTAATATTGAATGACATTGTGGGCAATATAATGTAATATTGACTGGCACTGTGAGCAATATAATGTAATATTGAATGACACTGCGGGGAATATAATGTAATATTGACTGACACTGTGGGCAATATAATGTAATATTGACTGGCACTGCGGGTAATATAATGTAATATTGACTGACACTGCAAGTAATATAATGTAATATTGACTGGCACTGTGGGCAATATAATGTAATATTGACTGACACTGCGAGCAATATAATGTAATATTGACTGGCACTGTGGGCAATATAATATAATATTGACTGACACTGAGAGCAATATAATGTAATATTGACTGACACTGCGAGCAATATAATGTAATATTGACTGACACTGCGAGCAATATAATGTAATATTGACTGACACTGCGAGCAATATAATGTAATATTGACTGACACTGCGAGCAATATAATGTAATATTGACTGGCACTGTGGGCAATATAATGTAATATTGACTGGCACTGTGGGCAATATAATGTAATATTGACTGGCACTGTGGGCAATATAATGTAATATTGACTGGCACTGTCGGTAATATAATGTAATATTGACTGGCACTGCGGGTAATATAATGTAATATTGACTGGCACTGTGGCAATATAATGTAATATTGACTGGCACTGTGGCAATATAATGTAATATTGACTGGCACTGTGGGTAATATAATGTAATATTGACTGGCACTGTGGGCAATATAATGTAATATTGACTGGCACTGCAAGCAATATAATGTAATATTGACTGGCACTGTGAGCAATATAATGTAATATTGACTGGCACCGTGGTTAATATAATGTAATATTGACTGGCACTGCGGGTATTATAATGTAATATTGACTGGCACTGTGGGCAATATAATGTAATATTGACTGGCACTGCGAGCAATATAATGTAATATTGACTGACACTGTGGGCAATATAATGTAATATTGACTGACACTGTGGGTAATATAATGTAATATTAACTGACACTGCGGGCAATATAATGTAATATTGACTGGCACTGCGAGCAATATAATGTAATATTGACTGACACTGCGGATAATATAATGTTATATTAACTGACACTGCGGGTAATATAATGTTATATTGACTGACACTGCGGGCAATATAATGTAATATTGACTGACACTGGGATCAATATAATGTTTTATTGACTGACACTGCAACTATTTTAACCAGATGAATGTTATTTATCCTACACTATAGACATTTTCATCCAAATTTAGAAATGGAAAGGCAGTAATGCCCTCTTTCAGATGTCTTCTCCTTTGACTTAAGTCAAAACTTTTACTTAACCTTTTACTTAATACACATTGGCAAACATTGCAGACAGATCTTGGAAGGAGCTGTCTGATCAGGGTCTTCTCTGTTTGCTCATACAATTCACAGTCTGCACAGCAAAGAAAAGCATATTTTTAGTTTGTTTCAGAGAAAAGTCAAGCTATTATGATTGCCCAGTCTTCATTGTGGTTGTCATGCAAAAACTTTAATGTAACTCAAACACTTTTAACAGACGGGTGTTGGCAACTGCAGCCAGTGCTCATGTTGCATGTACATTTAAATGTTCAGTCAATTATTATTCATTTAGTAAGGAATATACTTGGGCCAAGAAAAAAAAATTGTGTTTCTGTCTCAAAGAGAGTAGTTAGGTAAGATTAGGATTGAAGTTTTTATTTTTTAAGTCCATTCGTAAAAGTGATTGAATCACGGAATTCAGCAGTTTCAAAATGGCTGGTAAAAACAACTGCTAAAAACTTTAGAGTCGGCGGGTTCTTGCTAGGTAGGATCGGGTTACTCCTTGTCAGGGAGTCATATTGTTGTCTAGTTGTCATTTCTCCTGTTTTGTGTATCGAGTCGGAACCCCCACTGCCTACTGTATATATTTCGTTATCACTACCGTATATTTCCAGGGATTTTCAACTTGCAGACTATTTTTCATGACAATTATTCAGCTACTTGCTGACCAATGAAACTCTGCATTGTATTTTGAATATACTCTTCAATGAAGTTGCAAAAGCAAAAGTTGACTTTCAAAAATCCAAACAAGTATATTAAGCACTGTTTCATTGGTCAAATGATCCGTGCCATCTCCGCAACGGATCAAATGAAATATATAATTATCAATTCTTGAGTATGAAGTTTTGCTTATCATATAACCAACAGTCATTTAAGAGGCAAAGCGAATTGAGTAAACATGGGTTCTGACAATGGTATTCTGTTTGCTTTACAAACATGTTATTGAAATAAAAGCTGTAACTAGCGAATGTTTGTTTTCTCATGATTTTATTTCACATTTAACTCAGTACAATCATGTGTAACTCAGTGCATTTACTAACTCCACTCATTTGTAACTCAGTACAATCATGTGTAACTCCACTCATTTGCAACTCAGTGCAATCTTGTAACATTGTGCATTTAATTGTAACTCCACTCATTTGTAACTCAGTACAATCATTGTGTAACTCGGTGCATTTACTTGTAACTCCACTCATTTGTAACTCAGTACAATCATTGTGTAACTCCACTCATTTGTAACTCAGTACAATCATTGTGTAACTCAGTGCATATGCTTGTAACTCCACTCATCTGTAACTCCGTACAATCATTTGTAACTCCACTCATTTGTAACTCTGTACAATCATTTGTAACTCGGTGCATTTACTTGTAACTCCACTCATTTGTAACTCAGTGCAGTCTTGTGTAAATCAGTGCATTTACTTGTTACTCCATTAATTTGTAACTCAGTACAATCATGTGTAACTCCACTCATTTGTAACTCAGTGCAATCATGTGTAACTCAGTGCATTTACTTGTAACTCCACTAATTTGTAACTCATTACAATCAGTTATTATACCGTATAATCATTCGTCCATTAAGATTATCCAGGTACTCAACCAAACAGTCTTGGAACTACCAACACGCATTAAGGTAATCCAGCCATTAAATCAAGATCATCTTTTAATAACCATTTACAATTCAGTTAATAGTGAAATTATGAACTTTTACGTGAATATTCCCAATGACAGTTATTTGGAGACTGTCTACATGAGATATAGTGCCACCTCACTGCAGTATCACGCTGTAGACATGTGGCATGATACCTCAACCTATCGTTATCCTGATACCAGGCCAACCAGTCCTGCAACTACCCTGTATATATGCTGAGTGCCAAGCCGGGGATTGAACCGAACCATCAGCCCCCTGCTCCCAAGGTGGATGTTCCTACCACTTGGCCACCAGTAATGGATGACCAGATTTGAATTTTCAAGGAAATGATGAATATTATAAAACCTTATCAGCTTGTTAATCCTTTGGTTTGCCACTTTTCCGACTACCTCAAAATGTCCAAACAAGGAGATAAAAATAACAACAAAAGTGAGAAACATTGTTTCATATCCTTTAATTTTTTGATGCCTTTTAAAAAGTCATTCTCCATAATATATAAAACCGAACATTACGACATCTAGGTCACAAGTAAAATATAAATAGAAGTCTCCGAAACATCGAAGTAAGCAAATAACGCCTGGCTCATCAGTATACTGTACAAAAAATTCTTTCACCAGGCTGGAATTCCACCAACCGTAATAAGTACTTTTTTTTTTTCAGTATACTTATAAAAACCGTGTAGATTTATACAACTTGTCAAGATGTTGACAAGTAAGCTGACACATTAGAGACCATTTTCATTTTTATACCTTTAATTGGCTAAATCACGCACCTATCAATATTTTGCCCCAGGGGTGGCGGGAATACTTGGTTTTGACAGACAGTATGGTCTTGAGTCCCACTAGCCGACTTTTATATCTTGGTAAAGCACCTCTCATTCCAACTGCCAATGCTCTGTGGGGATACAGACTCCAAAAAAGGAAAAATGTCAATTTTCAATTTCCCCTGGGTCAGCCTGCCGCCCAACTCTGGGGCAAAATATTTCCCCTGGGTCAGCCTGCCGCCCCCACTCTGGGGCAAAATATTGGTGGGTGCATAATTTAGCCACAAAGATCTCAAATTAAAAATAAAAATAAACAGGCTCTAATATCTATCATCCTTACTTAGCGCAAAGTAATACTTAATACTTTGGAGCCAATGTCATCGTTCTTGATTCTCTCATAAAAATAAACAAAAATTTAACAAATATTGTTTGTTCTAAAGGTAATAAGTCAATTTAGTCCTGTACTTGAATAGTTTGTAAAACGAGAACGGTGGAATACGTTTCTACTCAATTTAATTATTACCTGACACCTAGTATTCCAGATAGAGTAACCACTAGTAACCGCTCGTTCACAGTTATGGAGTCGTCTTAGGACCATATACCATGCTCTTCACATGCACCTTATGCTGTACATGGGTTTACGTAAATATTGTGGTTTATGACACTGAGACAGTTTCATAACTGACTATAAGCATATGGTTACATACAGTTTGGCATACTGAATACACACTTGGCCTTATATTTCACCGAAACATCTGAAATTGAGATATTTCACAACTCACATTACATACCATTAGTATATATATGTTATAATATTCAGCTTCTAAACAATCGCTTATCTTTGGATATGAGATTTTGAGCGATGGAAAATCTCAATTGAGATATTTTGCCTGCACTGTATCTAACACAGTGGTCCAATACAACGCGATACCGAGGCTTTTAACTCCAGTGTTAAAACTGAACTTATTTGCTGAGATAGTATCACTGATCTCATATTCTAAATTCTCTGATATCTCAGAAATATGTTAAAGAGATTCACATTCATAAACATTTTCATACTTATAATTGATAATACACACATACAGTTCAATCAAGATTATCTCCTAGTATAATTGTCTCAGATTCATAACTGGGACATATCTCAGATTCATAAATGAGACAAATCTCAAGATTCATAAATGGGATATATCTCAGATTCATAAATGGGATATATCTCAGATTCATAAATGGGATATATCTCAGATTCATAAATGAGACAAATCTCAAGATTCATAAATGGGATATATCTCAGATTCATAAATGAGACACATCTCAAGATTCATAAATGGGATATATCTCCGTTTCATAAATGGGATATATCTCAGATTCATAAATGGGATATATCTCAGATTCATAAATGAGACAAATCTCAAGATTCATAAATGGGATATATCTTGGATTCATAAATGGGATATATCTCAGATTCATAAATGGGATATATCTCAGATTCATAAATGAGACAAATCTCAAGATTCATAAATGGGATATATCTCGGATTCATAATTGGGACATATCTCAGATTCATAACTGGGACATATCTCAAATTCATAAATGAGACAAATCTCAAGATTCATAATTGGGATATATCTCGGATTCATAAATGGAACATATTTCAGATTCATTATTGAGACATTTATAAATGGAGCATATATAACATTTATAAATGAGATATCTCAGATTCATACATGAGACGTCTCGCATTTATAAATGGAACATATCTCAGATTTGGTAGAAGGGGATATCTTATATTTGTAAGTGAAACCTCAGATTTTTCACTCCGGCATCTTGAACTAAAAAAATTATCTACTCATAGTTTCTATGTTACTTTGGTTGAATAGAGACTAAAAGATATTAAATAATTTAAAACAGAATAGGTAATTAGTAAATTAAAAATTACACAAACAAATATTGATGTTAATACATTAATCAGATATATGTATACATATGAAAACAAAGAAAAATTAAATGCAAGACCCTGAAAAATTAAGCTGTATGACGACTTTTGTAATGTAAATATCTGGCCCTGTGGCTCGTAAGGTAATCCATCCATCATTAATTGTGATCCTGGTTCATCAAGTGATCATGGAATTTTATAGTCAATCCAAGCCTTTATAGACATTGAGCCTAAAACTCTAAGTCAATGGATGCTTGAATGAAGTCTTTTTTAAGCATTTGAAGGACTATGATTGTAATTTAATGATTGATGGAATACCTTAAGATTTTTCATGCTCAAGACACTAAATTAAATTTCGAGGGCACAGCGCAAAACAATCATAACTTGTTCTTTGATACATATAAGTTATGACCGTTTTGCGCTGAGTCCTCGCTATATCCATTAGTTTCAACAGAGATTTGAGTATGATGCTCAAATTTTAGCTCAAGACTATATTTTAGTATTTTCAGGAACACCGGACCTTTCATGATACAGCTTAAATGTTCCTGAAATCAAAAATCTGAAATTCCATATCAGCAAACTGCTGTTACATCAATTTATTTTTATTCCTTTGAAATTAAATTTTTCTGATTAGGTACAAAGGAGGACTTAGTGGGCACATTTATTCGGGAATTTGTGTTCTAGAAAACTCAGTATCAATAAAATGAAGGATTTTCCTATGGTTTATGATTTATAAAACCCTACACGAAATCAACGAAATTTAGTGCCTGACAAAAATGTATGATTTAACACTAGTTCCAGTATGATGAAATCAAATACAGTTTTATGTAAGAGCATGCCAACACTCTATAGGTGTAAAATAAAATAGAGAATATTTGGATACAGATTTTCAAATTGAGTATAATCTTAAGGTAATCCCTTCATCATTAAATTATAATCATGGTTCTTCAAATGCTTAAAAAGACATCAGTGTAGATGCAAGCATTCACTGACTTTGAGATATAGGCTCTTTTGCTCTAAATCTATAGAGGCTTGCATTCACTCTAAAGAACCATTGATCACTTGATGGACCATGATCACAATTTAATGATGGATGTATTGATACCCTCTACCTCATGCAGACACATTTTGACGCCGTGGCAAACAGAGCAAACCCAGACCAGACTGCTGGATTGGGACTGATTGGGGTTTGCTTTGTTTGCTTATTCAATATTGTAGCTCAGATTCTACAGTCTCCGCAGCAAATAAAAAAAATCTATAGTTTCATATACCATACAAAGTTCAGTCAATTAATATTCATGAAGTCAAAAATGTGAACATGAATATTCATGAGGTAAAGGGTTCAGATGTATTACACATCCTCAGTAACCAATGACTGCACTCAACTGCATAAATGTATAGGTAGAAATGTCATGTTTTCTCAACTTCAGCACTGTTTTGGCATATACTAAGGGGAGACAAATCCGGCAACACTACTGCATATCATATAGGATGTATGCAGCAACTACAGAATTGTCTCAAAAAAATATACCAAAACCCTGTAAACAACTTCTACATTTATTTATTTATTTATTTTTGTTGTAAATATGGAAGGGAGACAACTCCAGCAAAAGCACTGCATGGAGGATGTACTTGGCACCTATAGAGTTCCTTCCCTTTATATATACCAAACATCTGTTTCTTCTAAACAGTCTCAACTTCTGTATAATATTTGAATGGGATCATTTTGGTATATTACAGTGCATAACCTATTACAAGTTCTGTAAATCATGACAGCTCTTCATGTATCTTCTCACTGCTGATAGGCCCTAACAAACCCTTGTTCCACAACAATTTTATGTGTCTCCTCATCTCAAAGGCTGCTTTGTTTGAGTTAACACAGCATTACTGCTCCCTCCAAGTATATACAAGTTTAGAAAAAACCCAGGGCACTATTGTGATATCATTAATATTTGTGGGACATTCATTTTTGTGGGTTTCGTGGAGGGATTTATTCACATGTATTAGTACTCAAAAAAGTAATTCTTAATAACATAACATACTTCAGTAATTTTAGAAAATAAATCCACAAATAAATGTACCAATGATATTCCCTTGAAAGCATAATCAGCAAAATTTAATGTCAATAAACACAAGAATTATCATTGAAGATGATGAATACCCCCAGATACTGCTTTTTCAAATTTAATGTTACTATGTCAGACAGTTTTGAAAAATATAACAAAGTGCCAAAAAATCATTCAAAATCAAGCAAATCATGATGTGCCAAAAATTAGGCTTGGTATTTATCAGTCTTGTAAAGTTTCATAAAAATCTGACCAAAGGTAGCCAAGAAATAGGGGCCAGGGCGAAAAAAGGCAGCTGAGAAATAGGGCGGACAAATCTTGTCTATAGACAGACTGACCGACGGACGTGACTTCATATCTGGGGGTATAATGAATTATTTTAAAGTTGATTATTTCATATACAAAGGGTACGTTGTGTAGGACCAAAGACCTCATATCAAGGGGTGAGAGTGAAACTAGGATAAGCCCTTGATACACCAACTGTTGTTATCAGCTGTACCTCGCTGTATGACTTATTAACGGAGAGGCTGTGGTCTCCAGTACCAGTCACTAAGTGCCAACACATCGTACAATATTAATTCATAATATGGACGGTGCAAATGTAAACAAGTCTCTGAGTGTCGTAAAAACATTATTTTTCCACGAGGATTAATTTTTCACTAATAATGCCCAAGTACATTTCAAGTCCTGTCATCAAAATTACAAATGAAAGAAAAATAGAGACTTTATGGTAATACATGTATATATAAAAATAAAATGATTAAAATGGTGTTTCCATAGCAACTTGACTAAATTATATGACAGGTAAATCACACAATATTGTATATCAAATGCTATAATAAAGATTATTATTAAAGATGACATGGTCAAGGTCACATTGTCAAAGTCATGTGGTCAATTTCACATTACCAGGTTATTGTTGGTACAATTAAAAGTATTGGAAGAGAAAAAAATTGACAGAAATTTATTGATGAGTAAAACTTCTTAATAAATACCAATTCACAAGAAAAAACTTGTGTAAATAAAAAATAAAGCTCCGTCTTTTCTTAAACAAAATATGAAGGACGCATGGAAGGAATTGAAGTAAAAATAAGGTAAAACTAAACAAAAATAAATACTGATTAGACTTGTATAGATACATGGTTATTCCAGATAAATAAAAATAAAACTGAAGAAAAACTGATTAAAAGAAAAATGTACAAAGTCTCAATATGGAGTCTTAAAAAACTCTGATATAAGAAAAACTAAACATAAAACAGAATATATCACTTGAATGTGAAAATAAAGAAAACAAAATAAAAAATTACATATAGCTTCTCTCTAATATCATCGATGAAAATGTAAGCCTTGCCTTTAGCTAGATCAACTGCTACATAACAATATCACAAACAATTTTATTCTTTTGAGTAAACCAAGTCAGTCACTGACTACCTATCATCAGAGTTCAAATGAAACCTAACAAGTCAATATAAAATATTAGTTGCACCCCTTGATAAATTCTGTAACAGAAATTGTCTCAATTCAAGGGCCGTAATTCTGCCAAAACAGCAAAATGTGGGTTAAATGCATACTGGATTGAATATAGCAAAGAAATGCAGAAAACTATCAGGACATATTCTGGTAGAATGATAGAAGGATCATAGGTATCCAGCGCATTATCCTATTTGACCTAAATTCACAAAGTCTATATAGTGATCATGTATTGTAGCTCAGATTATAAACATCCTGCACGCAAAGAAAAATCCATAGTTTCACATGCCATTTAAATTTCTGTAAATAAATATTCATTAAGACAATATCTGTACATGAATATTCATTAAGACAATATCTTTACATGAATATTCATTAAGACAATATCTGTACATGAATATTCATTAAGACAATATCTGTACATGAATATTCATTAAGACAATATCTGTACATAAATATTCATTAAGACAATATCTTTACATGAATATTTATTAAGACAATATCTGTACATGAATATTCATTAAGACAATATCTTACATGAATATTCATTAAGACAATATCTGTACATGAAATTCATTAAGACAATATCTGTACATGAATATCATAAGACAATATCTGTACATGAATATTCATTAAGACAATATCTGTACATGAATATTCATTAAGACAATATCTTACATGAATATTCATGAAGTAAAGGAATGAGAAGCAAGCATTCTAAACTGTTGGTAAATAGCTATTTATAGCTAATGTTTTCTGTTATGTAAATAAGTTTCCAACAATAAATAAAATTTGAATTGAAACACAAAATAAATGAAAGCCTACAAGACATAGACAATTAATATAAGACTAGAGGCACACTCTAGAAGTGAAAATGACTTTTCCTAGAGTTTGAACTTTAAACTAGGATTGTGCACTAAACAAGTGTGCACTATACATGGGTGTTTACAGCTTATGAAATCCACGGTTTTCTTAGCAGAGTAATATGTAATTTTGCACTACTTTCTTAGCAGAGTAATACGTAATTTTGCACTACTTTCTTAGCAGAGTAATACGTAATTTTGCACTACTTTCTTAGCAGAGTAATACGTTATTTTTCACTACTTCCTTAGCATAGTGATATGTAAATATGAGTAGTCAGTCTCCATGAGGTGTTTAAAGCTTGCAGCATCAGACGCTTAAAACAATCGGCCAACGTGTCTTAAAAAATGTTATACATGTATACAGATGTATTTAAACATTTCAATATGAAATACAGATCTCTATATAGACTGTCTTCCTGATCAACTTGAGATGGAAATGAGTTGTAATAGCCCTATAACCCTTCAATAAATAGAGACCTCCCCCCCCCTCCCCCCATCTGTAATGAAAAATCAGGCAACCATTCCAGGCACTGTGTTTATAAAAAGCAAAAACAGGCAACCATTCCAGGTACAGTGTTTATATAGAATTAAATCAGGCAAACATTCAACGTATGGTGTTAATATAGAGAAAAATCAGACAACCATTCCAGGTACTGTGTTTATATAGAGAAAAATCAGGCAACCATTCCAGGTACTGTGTTTATATAGAGAAAAATCAGACAACCATTCCAGGTATGGTGTTTGCATAAAGGCATCACTAACAAAAAAACCCAAAAAACTTTCAGTTTAATTCTTGAATCAATCAATATCCAAAATGCAGTATGTGCTTAAAATCTGAACCAGTGTTTAAGAGTGGATAAGTAAGAACTTAAGAAGTGATAATTACAAAGCCCCAGGGGCAATTTAACATTTCATTTATCCAATACTGTAAAAAAACTGGAACCAAATTAGTACTTTCCTTTTGATTATGATCACTTTGAGCACGGGGAGTCCAAATTAATTTTAAATATAGAAGAACCATCAGAATTTACAGCTGGATCTTTAGTTATAAGACTCAGTCATGGCCCTATTTAGCCTTATAGGTGCACAAAAACATGAAAACAAATTTTACAACAGAATGTGTCTTAGAATACAAAACATAATGGCATTTTGGGAAGAAGAAAAGTGATAAAATAAAAATCCCCCAAATGAAATGTAAGTATATTCTACAATCTAAAGTTACATGATTAAAAACATAAAATATGAGTTATTGCACAAAGACACTGGATTAATCCATGGAAGAGCAAACAAAATAAACACATGAAGACAACATAACAACCACAGGTGTGATCTATACAATATTTTAACCCTGGGCCTCCTTAAGATGCAACTTGACACCATGGCAACCAAAGCAGACGCAGATCAGACAGCTTCTTGAAGCTGTGAGGTCAGGGTCACAGGAAGTTTTCTGATCAGGGTCGCAAGAAGCTGTCTGATCAGGGATCCAGGAAGCTTTCTGATCAGGGTCCCAGGAAGCTTTCTGATCAGGGTCCCAGGAAGCTTTCTGATCAGGGTCCCAGGAAGCTTTCTGATCAGGGTCACAGGAAGCTGTCTGATCAGGGTCCCAGGAATCTGTCTGATCAGGGTCACAGGAAGCTTTCTGATCAAGGTCTTCTCTGTTTAGACATACAGCTTAGTAGCTGAGGTTCTACAGTGCAAGGAAAATTTCATAAATCCTTTAAAGTTCAGTAAATTAATGCTAGTATTCATCAAGTCACTCATTTGTACATAAATATTCCTGAAGTAGATAGTAATAGTTACATGAGTACAAATGTAAGAAATCACTGAGTGATATGTGGATGATTGGGTTGGAAAGAAACCTGGTTACAAAACTGGAGGCACAGAATGGAAGGATGATTCCATAAGGAACAAACTTTACAGAGTAAAGTGAGGAATGAAAACAAAACATCTGCATCTGGAGATTCATTTCATATGTACAATCTGGTATTTGTTTGTTGTTAAGTAATTATGAAACCGTTATTTGTAAAAGACAAGTGGATTAAAAAGTCAAACTTAAAGCCTAATGACAAATATAAATGTAAGTGTAACAATATGAAATAATTCTAAAGAATAAAGCACATTTTAAAAGTAAACATAGACATTCTACAAAATGTTAAATAATTAGATAGATAGATAGATCGATAGATAGACAGATAGATAAAGAAGGAGAATGCCCAATGATTCTGGTTTTATGTTGCAATTATGTCAATTTCATCTTGTGAAAACATTTATACCCCTGCTTTATTAAGAAAAAAACAACAACACATTTTCTAATTGTGATAAATTATAATAAAATAAAAATAGAACGTAAAAAAATGCATGCCTATTTATTCCAATTTTTTACTATCATAAAATTAGCTTAAAGCTTATATTTATCTAACATGCTCAAAAATTATTAAAGATAAAAATGCTCAAAAATTATTAAAGATAAAAATTAAAATGCCATTTAATCTAAAACTCTTCAGGTTTATTGTAAAAATTCTGATAAAATATTTTTTAAATGTTTAAGTATTATTTGGATCATAAAGAAAAAAATGTCCACAAGACGTCCACTAGATGTCACAACTTTGCACCATTTTCACTATATCAGGGGGCATAACTCTGCAATGACTTAAAGAATTTCAAAACAAAACCTTGTATTCACAATGTCCCATGATATAGAACATTCTTATACATTTTTATGACTCTGGTTCATAAAGTTTCTGAAATTTAGACTATACAAGCTTAACTAAGTATGGGCATACCACCAAAATAATGAATACAAAAAACAGTATGTCATCTGTTAACAAATCAACATGACCTGCATAGATGTAAAAATTAGGTTTTTCTTCTTCACTTTTTTAACTATTACAAAATGAATATTAATAATTGTGCTGAAATGTTTTGAAAACCACTGCACAAGGTCACCACTAATGTTAAAAGGCAGCCAGCTTTCAGATCCTTACTGGTCTTCATCCACTCAAGGGCCTACAATCAGCCAGCTTTCAGATCCTTACTGGTCTTCATCCACTCAAGGGCCTACAATCTGCAAGAATTTTGCTTGCTGAAGTGGTCATATGGACTGTGCATCTATTTCAGTGGTCAGAATAAGAACATGCCCCATAACAGTAATATGCTTTTTACAGAACTATTGCAAATGTTACTACATAAAAAAGAAGAATAAGGTTACCCCTGTTCGTCTTATTTTTATTTCTTATATCTTGCTAATTTTATGAATACCATTCATACTTCTTCCTCCACTTGTTTCTCTGACTGAAAGCATAGCACAGGTTAAAATAGACACATAATACGTACAGAACACACATACATTAACACAGTTACGCGTCAGAAGCAGCGGTGTGACACCGAATGCACTCCGCAAGGCTTCCGGAGCTAGCTTTCAGCAGAAACTTCATTTTGTAAAAGTCCCGAATATTGCATCTTGCCCCTCTCTGCACTCGTTTGGCAAAGTCATGAATCAGGTCTGATCGCTGTTTCTCTAACCACATGGAGAGTTTTGGTTCAATGTTGCTATGGCGATGGTCTTTGAATTCCGGATCGGTTTCTTCCGGTCCCCACAATAGAAATTCCGTATAACTACGCACAATGGGTAAGCATTCAACAGCTCCAGACCGCAACATGTCAACCACTTTCTGTATTCCAGTATAAGTGAAAAACGCTGCATCGTCAAGAACTGAACTTGCTTCGCATTTATTACACATATCTTCAAGAAATCGTTCTAAAAATAGACAAACAGAATCAATCTGCTGGTCCTCTGGTGCTCTAACTTGCGGAAGGAAAGACACGGTTTCACCGAGACAATACGGATTGGAGATTAAATACAGGTCGTGAAAATCAGTTTCGGCCAGTGGATGGCCTTGTTCCAAACAGTGAGAAATGGCACTGAGCAACTGAAGAATGAAAAACAAGATTTTGCGGAGAAAATCTTTCTGGTTCTCGCACACAGTCTGCAATGAGTTCAAATGATTGGTCAAGCTTTCTGTGATGTCAAACAATCCAACGACGACGTAACATTTTGCAAGGTTGGCGTTTGCCTGGTTCACACAGGTTTCCAGAATTTGACTTGTTCGGATGAAATCCTCAGTTAGATACGAGAAAGGTACGGAGTCGGTGAAGATGCATGTCGGCTTCAAGAGACTGGGGTGGTTGGCTGCAGTGATTTCAGGCCGTGAATGTAGAAGCTGAAACAAAAATTGAAATATTAAAATTTTGCCGATGATTTTTTTTACAGGGGTTAATGAAACATCTACTATTCCAGTTGAAAGCAGTATCATTAAACAGATTTTTTTTCCAGTAATGAATAAATATAATGACTTATTTATCCAGCAACTTTGAGCTTGGAAAACTGATGTTTGATTGTTGGGTTAAATGTCCCACCAACACTATTTCATTTCTTTTGGAGACTACGTCTACTTGAGATACATACAGTGCTGCCACACTGCAAAATTGCGCCGAGGACACGTGGCATGATATCACATCCAGTCACATTATCCTGACACATGGCCAACTAGTCTTGGAACTAGCCTTATATGCTGAGTGCCAAGCAAGGAAGCTATACAAGTACTGTTTTTAGGACTATGGTATGTAATGGCAGGGAATATTGGGGATAGTCTAACCATTCAGCTACCAGGGACGGTTAACAGAGAGATAAGAGGTGTGCAAAACAAACAAGAGGGCCAAGATGGCCCTGAATCGCTCACCTGAGAAATATTTTTTTCAACGCCATTTTTTACATAAAGTCAAACTGAATACAAAATCCATGCAGAGGTTCAGCAAAGTGATGTCTGGCATTTTTTTATCATTCAAACTAAAGGAAAGATATAAGCCATAATTGAAGTCGATAAAAGTCTATAAATATTGTCATAAAGTTTGAAAAGAAAATTGTTTAAGAAATGAAGATGTTAGAGCATACACAAGAAAATGTTGACGGACGAACATTGACTGATCACAATAGCTCACCTTGAGCACTTTGTGCACAGGTGAGCTAAAAACATGAATGTGGCCTTACCATCAGTTGACAAGGTGAAGTAGATGACTTCAGTTTCGCATTGTACACGACACATTTCTCTGACGTATGTAAGGGTTTCCCGTAGATGTTGAAATCATGCCACTTCAGGGGGCCCACCGCTCCAATCTGCAGATTCTCTTTAGTAAAACACTTCTCATGCTGCGTGTAAATCTCACGTAGCGTTTGCAAGTTCATTGCCGTCAGCTTGCTCAACATCTCCCGCAACTGTTCTTCGTTGAGAAAAACTGCCACACTCGGTCGATTCATTGCTACATACTGTTCGAATCCGGAACCAACCTGACGAGGACGTTTTCTGGGTATAGGTCTGGGTCGGGACAGACTGTTATTTGCAGACGAGAGGTCTGACTCTGAGGAAAACGAATCATGACTCTTTAGATTTGTCCCCGATGATATTGGTTGATTTGGAAAACTTTCTAAATTTCCGCTCGGAATGTCGCCCCCTACTCCATACACTTGCTCCTCTTCAAGTTCGCCGTCATTTACATCTTGTACAATCGGAGCTGCGGCTCCTTCCAACCGGCCGTATCCGTTGATTTCTTCATAAATTGGTTGCGATGCAAGAAGCTCTCGACGTTCATCACTGATATTTTTCAATTCGTCTAAATCTTGATTTTCAGTTGATCTGGCTAGTCCAACTGAAACCGTCATGTCCTCGGTGACGGACTGAGTCAGATTGTTTACCATAGCAACCATGCTTGACGTCATAGAGGTCACACTGGTGGTGGATTCAGCCATGTTGGATTTGACTGGCTCCCCAATAGCTTGTCCTGTGTTGGAGCGGACTGGTTCCAGATAACCCTGAAGAAAATTAAAAAAATTCATATCACAAAACATCTTAACCTTACTTTGCATTAAATATATATTTTCATAATTTTATAATTATTACTGTCAAATGTGTTTCCTGCTGTCAATTAGAGTAAAAAGTGAAAGTGGCTGCTTAGAACAGGTGCTTGTTAAATAGCAATCAATAACTGCTAAATGGAGGAAGGTCTCTTAGAACAGATGCTTGTTAAATAGCAATCAATAGCTGCTTAATGGAGGAAGGTCTCTTAGAACAGATGCTTGTTACTACGCCGTGCGATGGACTTTGACGTTTTTCCACTTTACACTTCAACAAAAAACCAATATTCCATTAGACCTTATCGCCTGTCAAATAGAACATCGCTTCGGTTGACGAATATAAAACACGCCTCCTTAGCGAGAGGAATCAAGTGCACAGTTTTATCAATCTATAAACAGAGACTGTGACGTCACCTAGCTTCATTCAGACCGGTGTTGACACATTGCAGTTTTATAACTCGCGGAAAATTGACAGCTGGTACATATATGTCACGTGTAATCTTGTGAGGAAATAATGAATGTTTAAATAGACAACTATATAGTTTCAAACGAAACAGGTGGCACTTAAACTCGGGGCATTTTAGCAAGAATAATTTTGTCTCATGAATTAATAAAACACAGCACAAGCAGTGTGGCGTAGTTGCTGTCAAACGGAGCGTGATATTTTTCCTTGACATCATGGTCTACGAACGCGTGGCTTTTAACCACATCTAGCCATTTTAATTGCGGTACTTCTTCATGTAGGAATTATATAAAATCCTCAAATGTCATTTCAAAACCTTTCCAAAACGCACCGCTGGCACCCTTTATAGGGATAATGATTTTTTTAAAGTCCGTCTCGGCCGACACTAGTTAACTGAGACCTAAGCAAAAATCAATAACCAGGGGCGGACCTATGTTCTGATTGGCATACACAATGCCTTTTGTTTTCTACAGTAAGCGGGAAAGCGACCGCAGTTTTATCGATGTAAAATTATTGGAAAAGTCAAAGTCAATTGCATGCCGTAGTAAATAGCAATGCTTAATGTCTAACATGGGTCCCCAGATTTCGAGGGGTGAGAGTGAAACTAGGCTAAGTGCTTATATATATAGCTCTCACCCCTCAATTTATATTTTGTGATTTTAATAGAGTAAGAAACTTTTATTGCCACAACATTCTGCCCACCTCGATGCCTGATATAGACGGAGGCCTCAAAGCAATTGTCTTCTCCACAACAGGGTCATAGAAATTCTTCTTGTCAGCTCCCACGGGGGGTTGTGGAGCCTCGCTGGTAATGAACTCGTACAAATTCTCAACAGACCCTCGAGGTGACAGATCGGATTTCTCGCCAGCTGACGTGGAACCCGAGGACGTGGAACCTCCTGACAATGAAGCAGAAAATAGTGAAAATGATAACATTTTATTTTTAATGGTGTATGATACAAAGCAGATCTTAGTTTCATGGGTTTAGTGCAAAACTACCGAAACTGCTTCTTAAATACTCAACTCAACGATAAGACCTTTTTTGAATCTTCATTTCCATCTATATCATTGTTTTTAATAAAAAAAAAAAAAAAAAAAAAATATCCATATCATCAAAAAAAGTGTATTTACTCGATGGAAGTAACATTTTTTAATTAAATTTCACACAAAGTTCTTTATGTGTGTGAAATTTGTTCATAAGACAAAACTACCGTAAACACTCATGTATTGTGCGCATTTCTAGGACATCAATTTTGATTTTCAAGAAGGAGTTACCACAATACACGAGAATTCAGTTTTACCTACGTGTTTCCAAACTTTACCCCACCCACTAGGAAGCCATATCTGCGATCGGCGAAGTCTATATGATTTGTATTCATATTTTAAATTGGTATTAAAGCTCTATCGTACATACTTGCCAGAAGATTGTTGTTTGTTTGCGATTTCTTCAATATAATTGTGAAAGAAATGCTTACGAAACCATTGTTCTCGTTTGTTTATATATCGCTGGGATCACCCAGAACTTGTATTGTACTTTACATAATAATTCATTGACATGAGGCCAAATGTGATATTCGCATCGTCATTACTGAGACAAATCATGACTGTCATTATGATATGATTATACAATCAGCTGATTGTTTTTAGTACACTCAGATGATATTCTAGCTAGTTAGTTCCATTTTGGACAAAACTACAGTCAACATCGTACATGCGACCACCTGTATTAAACAACTTTTTTATTAAACGACCGTTATAAATCCCGCCCGAACGTTTTTACTACATCAATTTATCCCATTAAGCGACTTTTTTATTATGCGACCAGCGACCACATAAACCAAGTCCCAGCACGATACGATTATGCACAAAATCAACTTTTTTGAGCGACCGTGTTTGATTCCGTTGCTAATTATCGTGTACGCTTGAGCATGTGTATATACATCTTTAACACATCCGAACAAACAAACAATTATCCCGATCATAAGTGCTCACCTGAAACCAATTTGTTTTGACCACGCATGACTGCACCATGTGCAACTAAATTCTAAATATAGTTGCTGGTTCCCATTTCAACATTTACTAATGGGCCAGTCACAAATCAGTTGCGATGTGTCGGCGATGGGTAAAACCCGGGAAATTTGAACAAAATCTTGAGACAGATCTCACGATTTTGCACCCGTCGGAGGTGCTCTCCGGACGCCTGAGGCTTGTCGCAGATTTTTTAGGCATCGCCACACCCGTCGCGGTCCCCAACTTTGAACTTAAAATTTTAAGATTGCTCGCAAGATTTTTCACCCATTTTGGGCATCCCAGACACAATCTCCGATGACCTACGATGCCCTCCGATTAATCGGAGGCGTCCTCCGAATAATCTGAGACTAGTCGCAAGATTCTGTGTGGGATTGGAAATTCAGGTTGAGATTCAATGTCTGCGAGTAGTCTCCGGCGCCCTCAGACTGTATAGGAGGCGCCCTGCGACGATTCGTACGCTTTCTGTGATCGTCTCCGACGAATCATACGGTGGAATCGTAGTAAATCGCCGTGTATATAAGGGCGCCTCCGACCGGATCTCTAAAAGTTTGAGACGCTCTTGCTGCAGGAGGCTGTGACAGAAAATTTTGAAGATTTTGAAGACGCTCGCAGATATCGTCTCCAATCGCCTCCGATGCAATCGGAGGCGATCGGAGGCTAATCCCACGATTTTTCGACAAAACCGGGTCAAAATCCTTGAAAAAATCTCAGACAATGTGACTGCTCCACTTTTATTAGGATTATTGCTAGGATTGTTCAAGGATTCTTTATTTTCTACGACGACCCCCAGCCAAAACTAATCCCCGACAGATCGCCGACATTGTGACTGGGCCATAAGCATAACATAGGTGAAACCATCCATCCAAATGCCGAATGCTTCGGATTTTGGTAAAAGAATATTTGGGAATAAGGTAAATTAATACTTCCGGGTGCAATGCGTACCATTGATAATTCGTACCTATAAGTATGTACATTGCGTCTTATGATATACGACCAGGGTGCCATTTTGAAATTAATTTATCAGGGGTTTCTGGATTTATGTTAGACAGGGACATAAAGAAAGCTCATTGTTAAATAATATTTTTTCTTGAAATTGTCCGAATCCATCATGAATTCGATGTCAAATGTTGTGTTTTTCCACCGAACACCAAATGCAAACGTCAGCCAATGATCCAAGGTATATTTCAACATAACAGCTAAAAAAATCGAAAGATATGACGAAAAATAAACATGTTGATGTTTATTGATATAAAACTACAAAACATTGTGTACTTTACATACGTATTCATGTTGTAATATGATATAACATTATGATACAATTTAGCTTACAGTTTGTATATATGACTTGTTTGCCGGGAATTCCAAAAATATCTGTTAAGAGACCATTTCATTAAGCGACCACTTTTTGGCAGTCCCTTGAGCGGTCTCTTAATACAATGTGGACTGTATTTGGTTAAAGATAATTGTGTACTTCAAATTCCATTTGGAAAGGAACTTGCGTCAAACAAGCAACAAGGCGTCAACATTTGAAGACAATTACTCAAACCATTGGCCATAATGAACGTCAACTTAATAATGCAAGCTGAATGTGGATACTAGAGGTGTGAATTATGACCATCGCATGACTGACTTTCGGAAGCAGTAGAACTTTTGTTACCTGTAGTTCAATTGAATATCCGCAAAATACCCGCAGCTGAACAAAATGGAAGCCTCCACGATGTACGTAAAAAGAGTGCGCATTTTAGAAGGGAAATAGATTTTTACCAAGGTTTTGAACCTCAAACTCGGGATGCGCACTATACATGAGTGCGCACAATACATGAGTGTTAACGGTAATTCATATAAACTTTAATAAAAATATGTTAAAGCATATTTTATGGACGTATTTTATGGACGTATTTTATGGACGTATTTTCCTCTACATATAAACAGGTTCTTCACCTGACAGGAAGGGGTTGTCATCTCCAATAGAGATCGTGTTTCTACGACTGACCGCTTTGTTGGAAGACATGTCTGTTATCAGCTGAAAAATCAAACACACAGGATGTATTTATATATCAAACACACAGTCCGTATTCATATATCAAACATACAGTCCGTATTCATATATCAAACATACAGTCCGTATTCATATATCAAACATACAGTCCGTATTCATATATCAAACATACAGTCCGTATTCATATATCAAACATACAGTCCGTATTCATCAAACAGCGCCCGTTTATTGAAACATCATCGTTATCACTAAAAATCAAACAGGAAGTTTATTCATATATCAAATACACAGTCCGTATTCATATATCAAATGCACAGGACGTATTTATATATCAAACTTGCTGAGGCAAAAAAAAGAAGTCTGTGCTTCTGGCAATGCAACACAACCTAGTGAAAACCCCGCCTGTGCAAAAGTTTTGAGATGCCATTTTGGAACCTCTAACTTGCCTGTGAAGACTTTTTGACTTGTTCACAGTTATGACTGACTTTAAACAAGAGCTGTCAGAGGACAGCACACTCACCTTGACTATTCAAAATGCCTGTTGGTAAATAAAATCAAATCTATTTCAATTCTTGCCCTTCATATACCCTGTATATAATAATAGTCAATAAGAGCTGTCAGAGGACAGCACGCTCGACTATTCAAAATGCTTGTTGGTAAATCAAATGAAATCTATTTCAATTCTTGCCCTTCACATTCCCTGTACATAATAATAGTCAAAAATGATATACCTTGATGGTCTGATACCCCTTAATATATTTATGATGTCTAAAATCAATCCCATGCCTAGTTACTGAGACATAAGCACAATAACACTGTGCATGCAAAACTTAAACCAAAAATCCAAGTTAGAAAAGGGCCATGATTTGCATCAATCCAAAAATTATCCTCCTGTTTTCTGATGCCCTTGAAGATGCTCCTTAACTTTCTAGTCAATTTCACAAGCAATTTCTGAGATATAAGCTGGATAGTAGCTTGAATGCAAAAATTTAACCAAAATTCTAAGTTAAAAGGGGGTCATAATTTTTAATTTATTCCATCAAGTGTTATCTTCCTTTATAGTATGATACCCCTAAACATATTAAAGATGTTTCAAATCAATTCCATGCCTGGACTCTGAGATATAAGCATGAAAGTACCTTGCATGCAAAACTTTAACCAAAATTTCTAAGTTAAAAAAGGGGCCATAACTTGTAATATATTCCATCAAAAGTTATCTACCTTGATAGTATGATACTCCTAAACATATTAAAGATATTTCAAATCAATCCCATGCCTGGATACTGAGATATAAGCATGAAAGTAACTTGCATGCAAAACTTTAACCAAAATTTCTAAGTTTAAAAAGGGCAATAATTTGTAACATATTCCATCAAGAGTTATCTACCATGAATGTATGATACCCCTAAATGTATTAAAGATGTTTCAAATCAATCCCATGCCTGGATACTGAGATATTAGCATGAAAGTACCTTGCATGCAAAACTTTAACCAAAATTTCTAAGTTAAAAAGGGGCCATAATTTGTAATATATTCCATCAAGAGTTATCTACCTTGGTTGTATGATGCCCCTAAACATATTCATAAACTTTCAAGTCAATACCATGAATGGTTATTGAGATACAACAATAGTATTATGTAAGCCTTGCATGCAAAACTTTAACCAAAATTTCTAAGTTAAAAAGGGCCATCATTCATATTAAATTCAGTCAAGAGTTATCTACCTTGGTTGTCTGATGCCCCTGAACATATTTGTAAACTTTCACGTCAATACCATAAATGGCTATTGAGATATAAGGTTGATAGTAACTTGCACGCAAAACTTTAACCAAAAGCTGCAACGTCAGCGCCGACGCCAGGGTGACTACAATAAGCTAAAAATGATACCTTGATAGTCTAATACCCTTAAATAGGTTTATGAAATCTAAAATCATTCCCGTGCCTAGTTACTGAAACATAAGCATAATAACACTGTGCATGCAAAAATTTAACCAAGTATCCATGTTAGAAAAGGGCCGTAATTTGTATAAAATTAAATCCAAGAGTTATCCTCCTTGGTTTTCTGATGCCCCTTAATACACTTCTAAACTTTCTAGTCAGTACCAAAAACAATTTCTGAGGTATAAGCTGGATAAAAGCTTGCATGCAAAACTTTAACCAAAAAGTCTAAGTCAAAAATTTGCCCTCATCTGCATTATATTCATTCAAAAACTATCTGCCATTACCGAATGATACCACTGAACATATTAAAGAAGTTTCAAATCAAACCCAAGTCTGGTTACTGAAATATAAGCATGAAATTCCTTGCATGAAAAACTTAACCAAAATTTTTAAGTTAAAAAGGGCCATAATTTCAAATGATGCCTGGATACTGAGATATAAGCATGAAAGTACCTAGCATGAAAAACTTAAACCAAAATTTCTAAGTTAAAAAGGGGCCATAACTTGTAACATATTCCATCAAGAGTTATCTACCTTGATAGTATGATACCCCTTAATGTATTTAAGATGTTTCAAATCAATTGCATGCTTGGATATGGATACTGAGATATAAGTATGAAAGTACCTTGCATGTAAAACTTTAACCAAAATTTCTAAGTTAAAAAAGGGGTCAAAATTTCTAATATCTTTCATCAAGAGTTTCCTACCTTGGTTGTCTGATGTCCCTTAACATATTCAAAACATTTCAAGTCAATACCATGAATGTTTTTTTGAGATTTAAGGCTGAGAATAGCTTGCATGCAAAACTTTAACCAAATTTTCTATTGCATGCAAAACTTTAACCAAATTTTCTATTGCATGCAAAACTTTTACCAAAATTTCTAAGTTAAAAAGGGGCCATTACTTATATCAAATTTAGTCAAGAGTTATCCATCTTGGTTGTCTGATGCCCCTGAACATATTCATAAACTTTCAAGTCAATACCAAATTGGTTATTGAGATATAAGGTTGATAGTAACTTGCATGCAAAACTTTAACCAAGAGCTGCAATGCCAACGCTGACGCCGATGCAAGGGCGACTACAATAGCTTTCATATTCTTCAAAAAGTCGAGCTAAAAAGTAACAAGAGCTGTCAGAAGACAGCACGCTTGACTATTCAAAATGCTTATTGGTAAATCAAATAAAATCTATTTCAATTCTTGCCTTTCATATACCCTGTATATATTAATAGTAAAAATTGATATACCTTAATAGGTTTATTAAGTCTTTAATCAATCCCATGCCTAGTTACTGAGACATAAGCATAATAACATGGTGCATGCAAAACTTCAACCAAGTATCCAAGTTAGAAAAGGGTCATAATTTGAATAAATATCAGTCCAAAAGTTATCCTCCTTGGTTTTCTGATGCCCCTGAATACACTCCTTAACTTTCTTGTCAATACCTTAAATGATTTCTGAAATATAAGCTGCATAGTAGCTTGAATGCAAAACTTAAACCAAAATTTCTAAGTTAAAAAGGGGCCATAATTTGTAACATATTCCATGAAGTGCTACGTTCCGTGATAGTATGATACCTCAAAACATATTAAAAATGTTTCAAATGAATCCCATGTGTGGACTCTGAGATATAAGCATTAAAGTACCTTGCATGCAAAACTTTAGCCGAAATTTCTAAGTTAAAAAAGGGGCCATAACTTCCAAATATTCCATCAAAAGTTATCTACCTTGATAGTATGATACCCTTGAATGTATTAAAAATGTTTTAAATCAATCACATGCCTGGATACTGAGATATAAGCATGAAAGTATCTTGAATGCAAAACTTTAACCAAAATTTCTAAGTTAAAAAGGGGCCATAATTTGTAATATATTCCATCACAAAATACCTATCTTTGTTATCTGATGCCCCTAAACATATTTATAAACTTTCAAGCCAATACCATAAATGGTTATTGAGATACATGCTGGATAGTAGCTGGCATGCAAAACTTTAAACAAATTTTCTTCTGCATGCAAAACTTTAACCAAAAGCTGCAAAGCCTACGCCAACGCATGGGCGACTACAATAGCTCTCATATTCTTCGAATAGTCGAGCTAAAAACACCTCAATCTCTACCTTACCTAACTTTTTAGAGACCGTTGCCCTAACACAGATTTTGATTTTTGTTTTTGGCCTGAATTGAATTTCAACTTATTAATAACAATAATAAAGTTTTTTTATCATAAAATAAAATAGTATTTCATTTGTCTAACACAGGACCTAACTCCAAAAAATTAAATTCACAATGACAAAAAAAAAATCACTGAAATATAACCACAGTTCTTCTTGAGTATGAAAATGATAACTTTTATCTCTTATGATGAATGATTCATTATCTTTTTCATGAATTTTATTCAGTTCCTTATTTAAAACACATGAAATAAAATCTAACAAGTCAATTTTCTCAAGCCAATGTTCCACCATGAAATGATAACATCTGATCTTTTACAGTGTAGGATATGATTCCTCCTGCATTTCCCATGAAATAAAAATCTTACCACAAATGATAACTTTTATCTCTTATGATGAATGATTCATTATCTTACCACTGGACCCGAGATGTCCTTCAGGTCAATTTTCTTCAGATGATGTTCAGCTTGCAGCGATGACTCAGTGATTGACTTTGTCCTCTTAACTGACGGTGGCGGGGCGGGTTTATTCTTCCGGTTCAACTTGCCAAGAAAACTTTTCCGGCTGTTTCCAGCTGGTTTTGGTAGCTCAATCTTTTCCGGTTGGAATGGTATATCTGGCGGCTGGTCTAACTCGGTCAAAGATGTCACCATTTTATGCTGATCATCTTGTGGTGGGCTTATTTTTAAATCGTCCCTTGAAGAACTTTTCGATCGATCGGCATCCTTACCAAATGATTTTGAAAGATCTTTATCTTTAGTGATCGTTTTTGATGATGAACTGTCCTTTGGAAGCGAGTGAGATTTAGCTTTCTCTATACTGTCAGCTTTGATAGGTCCAGTCGGGGGAGGAGGTGGGGGTCTTCTTACCTCAGGATGACTTCCTTGTTCCTTGTTCAACTTTGCTTCCAATTCCTTCGCGAATGAGATACCTTTTGGTTCGGCCGCTTTGGATTCGGACTGTGTGGAGAGGTTCGGCTCTGAGGCTGTGACAGATGGGGCAGTGTCACCATGAATATTTGGCATTGAGGATCTAACAGGAGCAGTTGGGGCCGCAAAACGTTTTGGAGATTTGGCACGTTTACGTAGCACATTTGGATCTGTCTTTCTCTGAGAATCCCTCACTACTCGGCCACCTCTCACCATTCCGTCTTCATCTAAAGACTTAGTTGAGGCTACTATCTCCTTCTGTGTGCCTTGAGATTTTCCAGAAGAGTCAAAAGTGTCAGAAATCTTTGGCGGTGGGGCTGTTGGGCGTGGTTTTGCAGCTACTGGTGGTTTTGGGGGTGGGACATTTGGGATATCGCGAGGTTTACCATCAGCCGAGTCCCGAGCTCGAGGGCGAGATCTGGGTTGTCCACTGTCTGAGTTCCCACGGGCTCGAGGTTTGGGTGGCACAAGGGCAGGATCTGAAGGCTCTCGAGGTGGGTGTAGAGGAAGCGGAGGGGCTTCTTTGGTTTTTGGGCTTGCTGCAAGCTGTTCTTTGTCCAACGACTTAGTGGGCGACAGCTGGACTTTGGGAGTGCCTCCACTATCCTTGCCTTTCCCACCAGGTGGACTTGGGGAGCTGCTTTCTGATACCACTGTTGCCTTTGTCTGTTTCTCTGTTACTGGTGAGTTACTTCCCTTTGCTTCCTTCTCTACATCTTTGGAGACTTCCTTCACTGAAGGTTTATCTGTAGGCTTAGGAGAGACGGGCCGTACCGGCAACACTTTCATCTTCAACTGTGGTGAAGATTTTGAGCCTCTTTTCTCTGGTTTCACTTGATGATCGCTCTTTTTCAACTCTCCACTTGAGCAACTTCCTTTATCAGACTGGTTCTCTTCATTTCCTGCCTCTGAAATTGATCCACCATTCGACACTAACGTTTCAGAACTGGTGGTTAGATCAGTTTCTGAATCTCTCCCCCGTCGCAAAAATCGGCTGAAAAATGATCCGAATCCACCACTTTTCTTCTGTTTCTCGTTCTTACTCTTAAGGTTTTCTGAGCTGTCCGATACAGCAGCCGGAAGAGTTTCGGATTTCTGGATCATAGCTACAGGCTGATGGTCTGTCAGCGGGTTTTGGATAACCGGCGAAGGTGTTGACTGTGACATCCCGCTTCCAATTGGCTTCCCTAGACAGCAAGAGAAATACATATCATGATACGGTCTAAAATAAACAGAACCATCGCCAAATACCCACGGCCAGTCGCTAGATCGTCATTCTATAGGCCATGGATATTACGTCTAAATTTGGTCATTTTAGGGTGTGTCAAATTACGCCATTTCATTGGTCGTATCACATTCTTAAAACCAATCATAAAGGCAGTTGTATACAGCTGCCGGAAGCAGTCATTTATTTTATTGTTTACATGACTTTCAAGCCTCCACGCTGAGTGTTGTGTTTTCATTGGTCAATAATTTGATCAATAACTACTGTATTACGGCAGTTTGCTTGTCTATTTCCCCACGGCATGATGTCAGGTAGTGAAACGGAATAAGTCAGCCGGGGGTATTCGATGATGAAATGAAACTATAACTAGAAGGTGATAACTACCACAGCTCTGACACAGATAAAAGGGGCTATAATTCTTACAATATCCTTGACACAGTTATTAGCACTTGTTTGCTGAGTCTGTCTTATCATCAACAGATTCCAAATTTCATGTAATGTGAGTTTGAGCATGATGTGACGTGAAAAAAGTGATTCCTAGGCCCCAACTATAAAATGACAAAATGCTAAATTACTCCCATTATTTTTATGGATATTCATGAAAACATGTTTGTCTTTTTAAACTTAAACTCGGAAATGTCATGCCTGCAAAGCATATTTTAAAAATATTTGGAGAAGAAAAGTCTTTTTATGAATATATAAAATGAGGGTTTTCACTTTTCAAATGAACCCATCATATATAGATAATGAGATAGAGATTCCATTCACGCACAAATGTACGTGATTCATGTTTGATTCATAAAGATCACGTATGGAAATTTTACCTCGTACGTGAATTCACACAAAGATTATGGCACAGAAAAAAAAAACAACCCACCGAAAACCGACAAGTTAACATTTAGTTTGGACAAGTTTGAAGCAATAAAGACAACTTCTGAACACTTCCTAGATAATACGAAACCAATGTCTATGAAAAGCTGACGTCACCTCTGTAATTAACATAAGGAAAATCTCCTGCGGATGATTGAGCCATTTGGTCCAGTGCAATTATGAATATATATTATAAGAATGCTTACATGCAATAGACCAGTTGCAATAATTCTCAACAGTTATTCTGAGGGATTTTTTGATAACGTAGCACAGTCTATCACTTGTAAATAAACGAGCATCGTCTGAAAAGATGTCGCAGAGGAAATTGACAGATTGGCTCGGCACATCTTATGCTGTAAAACAAAAGCCTACTGAAATTGCATCTTCGGGTACCGGTAATAATTAAGATAATGAACAACTTTCCAAAAAGAAACTTACATTAACAAAGCCGAAAAGGTTTCAAATTAGCTGGATATCTGAATTTTCAAGAATCAGGTTTAATGATGAATCTGCAAAAATGTTTTGCATATTGTGCGAAAAGTATGTGCATCCAAGTTTTTTAAGTTGTCCTTTATTGTATCTTGTATACCCCCAATTTTTTCAACCAGGGTGTAAATTTACCCCAGGATTTTTAAGTGAATGGAAACACTGGTTTATTAGAAAAAATAAACACATGTTATAATATGTACCCCCAAAATTTGTTTTGTACCCCCAAAACTCAGGTGCAGTATGTGAATGTGCCCCCAGAAAAAAAGTAAAAAATAAATAAATTTGGGGGTCATTGAGAAAATCTAAGGAGTTGAAATGGGCACCATGGAAACCCTGGAATTAGATATGGGCATCTTCAGTAGGTAGGCCATTACCCCTTACTTTCAATATTTATTGAGTATCCATAAAATAATTGAATAATTTAACTTTTAAACTTATTTAAACCTTTACCTCAAGACTTATTTTGATGCTCAGGCAAACAAAGCAGATCCTAACCAGACAGCTTCTGAGAGGACACTGTCTGATCAGGGTCTGCTCTGTCCTCAGTTTTCTCATACAATATTGTAGTTCAAATTCTACGAAGAAAAATCCACTGTTCTATATATCATTTTAAGTTTATACATGAATATTCATAAAGTCATCAATTTATACATGAATATTCATAAAGTCATTAATTTATACATGAATATTCATAGTCATTAATTTATACATGAATATTCATAAAGTCATTAATTTATACATGAATATTCATGAGGTAATAGTTTAATTCAGATAATTTATGATAATAACCCCAACATGACGACCCACCTATTGGCACCATTTTAAATGTGGGCTCTCTACTCTGTGCTGCCCGCAGCTCCATCTGTTTAGCGGGCGACTTTGTCGCTCCATCCTGTGGGGGCTCGGGTGGACAGCTAGGAGGACGAGGTGCGCGACCTTTCGCACGCTGCTTTCGCAAACTGGCTGCTAAAGTTACCATTTTTGCTTCTAATTCTGCCGTCTTTTCTGTCTTGCCATCTTTTGTCTCCCCAATTTTATCGTCCTCAAATAAATCCAAATTTTTCACGGATTCTCCACATTCACTTGGCGTGCTGTATTTTGCCAACACATTGTTCAGCAAGTCCACCAGCTCCAGTCCGGCTGCACTCGAGTCAAGGTCAATCTCTCCTCGGATCTCATCCAGAAGATTCATTTCGGAGTCCGCATCAAACGCGAACTTGTCTTCCCATGGGTCATCATAATTCTGATCATCTCCGTCATCTGCGTCAACATTTTTTGTCGCACTTTTATGTTTTGGACTCAACGAGAAGTCAACGTTTCCGGCACTGAGGAATTTCATCACAGAGTCATATTTGTTTTCAACATCTGAACCTTCAGCAGTATTTTCAACAGATTCACTTAAAGTTGACAATCTGTTTGCAGAAAACATGTTATCAATGGCAGATTTTTCAGATTTTGTCCGCAATGGAAATGTTCCGAAATTCTGACTTTCCGGAGCAGGATCACAATCTCTTACATTGGCAAATCTATCTGGTTTCCATAGCGATTCCATCTGTGCATCTTCATAAGTTTTGCTTTGTGCATTTTTCTTATCCGATTCCTCCTCTACACTGACATGTTCAGTATTCCAAATTGTGTTCTTTAAAGCTTGAAGGGCCCATTCCTTTTCATCCTCTGTGAATTTCAAAATTTCTGTTTCTTCATTTGCATCAGGTTTTAAAACATCATCTTCATTATCAGAATACAGATTATCAATTCCTCCATCATCACCTATGACAACAGGGTCATTCTCCTGGAAACTTATTGACCTATGACCTTTCTTTAATTTTTTCCGACTCCTAGGGCTTAATTTACTTGAATCATTTCTTTGACTTTCAGGAGGTCTAGATGTTTTTGTATCACTTTCACTGACTTTAGTTTTATCACTTATCGACACACGTTTTTCTGCAGGTTTTGGTTTTAAAGCCGGGGCTGGTGATTTGTCTCTTGATGATGACCGTGATCTAGACTTGGAATCACGTAATCCCATTTTATCCGAAATAACCGCACTTGAACGTTTCTCTGCAGCACTATTATTGTTCCCGTTTGACTTACTTTCACCACTTTTACTTGATTCTTGTCCGACCTTCAAAGTTTCTCCGTCGATATCTTCATAACATGGTTCTGCTCTTGTAATTTTATTCCGGTTTTCTGGAATCTTATTATTTGTTTGATCCGGATCGGGTAAACACATGGAACTCCATTTATCTTCCTCCGTCAAATCCTCATCTTTCGCTGACGTCCATGATTTTGTCATCAACGAATTCCGCTTGGCTGGTTTCGGTGAATCTGCAGCAATCACAGTGGAAGATTTGTTACCCAATGTTTCCGAGTGTTCTCCTTTTGGACGCTGGCAGTTGACGCAGAGGTCCTTCTTCCAGGCATTCTGGGTAAAGTCGCTGCAGGCCGACATTACCTCTTCTCCGGTTGCTTGCTCACTAACCATCTAGCTGGATATCTGGAACAGATAAGAGTGTTCAAAGGTTACGTTTTAAGATTAAAAGCTTTGTTGTTTAGAATTCATAAACAGTTTCTTGGATGTTTGTTTGTTCGTTGGATTTAACGTCCCATCAACAATATTTCATTCATTTGGAGATGATCCAGTCTCTTGAGCAAATGTCTAGTCTAAATGTAAAGTCTAAACCTTTTACTTCATAGAGACATATTTTGACACAGCTAACAGTGGAGACCTGGCAGAGGACCTGGCCTCCTCTATTTGCTCACACAGTATTGCAGATCAAATTCCTCACAATCTGCATGACAAATCCATTATCTTCTTTACTATTTCTTTACTTAATATTCATCATATAAAAAAATCATGAATATTCATGAGCTAAAGGGTAAATTACGTAACATACTGTTCAATGTACTACAAGTTGTTTTGTTGTCATGGAAATCTAAATTAAGATCATCCATGAGAATTATATCCTTATTTTAACAATTTGTAGGGGTTGAATATCTGCCCCATTCCCAACTGGAAATATAAGTAATATTTTTCCCAATTGCCATTTTTTTAATTTTATTTTTTTATTCATTTATTTATTTATTTTTATTTATTTATTTTTGTTTTCAAATAAGTTTTGTTTGTTTGTTATTTAATTGTGTCTATGATGTTGTTGTTGTTGTATTGGAGTGTACCATTTCAATCATATAGCGACGTCCAGCTAATTACAGGTGGAGGCATTCCCCGAGTACACAGAGGTACCCGGGTAGAACCACCGACCTACTGCAAGCCAGCTGGAAGGCTTCCTCACATGAAAAATCTGAAGTCCCTACCGGGATTCAAACCCACAGCGGTGAGGGGCTGAGAGATTTGTAGTCCACGACTGTAACCGCTTGGCCACAGCGGCCCCCTAATTGTGTCTATGAAAGAAAATGCTTCTTTTTAAATATGTTACATACTAAGTTGCTTTTCTGCTTCTATAAAATTCAGAACTTGGTGAAAAGTATCAATAATTTTTCCCAAAATAGGTAGAAAACCCCTTGCTTTTATGCTATCATATGGGGGGTGTTTTCAAAAAGGGGAATACGTTTTTTCTATACTGACACAGTTATGTACATCTTTTGTTTTTATCAGATGGGCAACACTCCAAAACTGAATTTTTAAACCCATTGTTTATACCTACTTCACCTGTAGGCCACAAGTACTTCAGATTTTTATCTGTTAACAATTTTAAAACACATATAATATCATTACCTGACCTGAGGAGGTTCACCTTCATGTATCTCCAAATTGAAGTTTTTTACCCCCTCATCAAGCTGAAGATTTGCACAGAGTGGAATAAACAACTGGTAAGAGTAAATGACAGATTTGTGATATATTGCAATGATATAAACAGGGGTGGTATATACAGGTAATATATAGAAAGGTGACATATACTTGGAAGTTTGGATAAATGAGAAGAGAAAATATGAAATCCTCAGATTATAGCCAGATTAAGAAAACTGAGGAAACTGATTTTAGTTTCATGGAAAGCCAGAACTAGGAATATACTGCAATTAATACATAAAAACGGAGACTCGTCAGTCTGTCACCAATATACTGCAATTATGGTGACCTTGAAAAACACCCCATAGAAAGACCACCTCAAATACATATCACTTCATACAAGGACCAGCTAACATAAATATTATCTCCTATAAGGACCACCCAATATAAATACCATCCCATATAAATACCATCCCATATAAATACTACCCCAAATAAATACCATCCCATATAAATACCACCCCAAATAAATACCACCCCATATAAATACCATCCCATATAAATACCACCCCAGTATAAAGATCACTTCATATAAGAACTATTGCAGTAGTATTAATAACATTACAGAGTATTTTTCAGAAAGTTTCACAAATACTTATCACTAGTAGGCCTATTGATTGAAAAATCAATACTGTTGCACTAAAAACAACATACAACAAAATAAGAAAAGCATTTTAACTACCAATCTTTGGATGAGTAAAATTTCATTACTTGTATAAATGTTATCATTCTATTTCAAAATCACATCATCTCAAAAATTATGCTCAGGCCAAGGTTTACATATGCTGTAAATGAGTTACTAAAGGCCCTGGGCTCTGTACACTAAATGAGTTACTAAAGGCCCTGGGCTCTGTACACTAAATGAGTTACTAAAGGCCCTGGGCTCTGTACACTAAATGAGTTACTAAAGGCCCTGGCCTCTGTACACTAAATGAGTTACTAAAGGCCCTGTACACTAAATGAGTTACTAAAGCCCTGGGCTCTGTACACTAAATGAGTTACTAAAGGCCCTGGGCTCTGTACACTAAATGAGTTACTAAAGGCCCTGGGCTCTGTACACTAAATGAGTTACTAAAGGCCCTGGGCTCTGTACACTTAATGAGTTACTAATGGCCCTGGGCTCTGTACACTAAATGAGTTACTAAAGGCCCTGGGCTCTGTACACTAAATGAGTTACTAAAGGCCCTGGCCTCTGTATACTATTAGAGGGTTTGAAACAGCATAAGTATGACTATAGTCACATTAAGGATTCACAAAAATTTCAATATATATCCCTTCATGAACACACAAAAACAATTGAATATTTGGAGAGAAAATAACAAACACAAACAACAGCCAGTAGTTCCATCCACCACAGTGCATTCTAAATTAAGAAGTAACTGGTATTACATACATCACATGAGTCCCCTACCGGTGAGGTTCATAATTTTTCTGCTACCATAGCAACCAGAATTTTGGTCTGACAAAAAAAAAACAAAGTGACGTGCAGAATCTCCATACTGCCATCTATTTATATACCCATTTTCAATATATTATCTTAAACAGTTCTTAAGTTATCGCGGGATCCAGATTTCTAGATGTACATATGGACGTACAGACAGACAGAGGGCAAACCTATAATCCCCTTCGGTGTAAACACCAGTAGGGGACTAATAAAAATTTCTCTTTGTAATTTTGAATCCCCATAACTCATATTTCTTGAATGATTTCTTATTTCTTTAATGATTTTTAACCATGAAATTTAACAATGATATTTAAAGATGATATTTTACCATGAAATTTAACAATGATATTAAAGATGATATTTTACCATGAAATTTAACAATGATATTTAAAGATGATATTTTACCATGAAATTTAACAATGATATTGATATTTAACAATGATATTTTACCATGATATTACATTTATACAGTTGAAACAACCCAAGTCCAGACATCCTCACTCACATTATCCATCAAAACAAACAAGGATTTTATCCTTCTTCCTGTATCTAGACATTATCTGTAAACTTAAAAATGCGAAAAGTATACATGACCAAACAATGTAACTACATTCCATAAAATACGGGGGCAGGGTTTGTAGAGTGTGCGTTAATGTTCAATAAATCATCACTCTTAAGCCTCGAGGACGATAACAACTGAAACACTTTATAAATGGCATGTAAATCAGATCAAACAATTCACCCTCATTGATTTTTTTGGTAAAGTGACCAACCTTTTACATACAGGTAGTTTCCCCTAGCCCAAAACTGATATTTTTTTCCCAAATAACTATCTATTTTCTCAATAAAATAGCTTCTTTGTTTTTTTTCTCAATAGAAATAAATCATGGAATTTTAAATAAAGTTTGTGTTTATCTAAAATGTTAACGATGATTTGAAACTTTCTTTGACATATACAATCTTAATAATGTAATAGTTTTGTTAATTTAAAACATTTTCATTATCTTATGATTTCCCAAGTTTTGATTTGTAACACTAAATTTCCAAATTAGAAAGCCACAGGTTGTAAAGAAAATCTAAAAAAAAACAACATTGTTCCCAGTACTTTACTTGAAATCATTACATTTGTTTGTTTGATAAAAACAGTCATGGTTCAACTTTTCTACAAACATTATCTTTGTAACTTGTATAGATCTAAAACAACAACCAAACAATGCATAGGCCAGGGCCTTCTCCTTACAGGTGTGCCTTGGAACTTGCATAACATAACTGGGTATGGTTAGTGTATGGTACCAACCCTTGACACATACCAACCCTTGCCTGACATATACCAACCTTAGTTAGACACATATCAACTCTTACCTGACATTTACCAACCTTAGTTCGACACATATCAACCCTTGCCTGACATATACCAACCTCAGGGAGATAATTTCCAACCTTCTGTCTCGCAATACAACTTGACTGATTAAAAATAGTTCAGACAAGAAAGTCAGTAGAACTGACAGATGCTCCCCGAAGAACGTCATTGTTACAAATAAGGCCTTGGTCAATGGGTGGGAGGATATGTTGAAATCCCCATTCCTAAATCATATCTATTCTCCTCATCAGATGAGATGTTTTACCAACTCTAATTTGGAGACTTAGTAACAGTTTACTATTTAATATGATAATACGTGTTACTCATCAGTTTTTTTAAAGTTTTTATACTACTAAAAATTAAGTCATACATTTCAATGTGTGCTCATATCAAAGAGGTTAACCAACACTCTTGACATATGACTGGATATTTAAAATAGTGTATAATGGCCTAAACAACAATTAGCTGACATGATTATGATTGACATTACTTGCATATTGAATTTTGTGGGGTTTTGTTTAAATGATATCTCCTGTTAAATTAGGCAAATGACATGAATATTAGTCAACAACATGGTAGTAGGGGCCATAACTCTCTAAAAAAATTTAGGAACCAGGTCACGTCGACGATATGCGTATCTACTCTTGGTAATAAAGCTTCCCATAAAGTTTCATTGAATTCAAGCCATTAGTTCCTGAGAAATAGCCCGGACAAGAATCATGCAACATGAACTATAGGCCAAAAAGTCAAGGGGCCATAACTCTGTGAAAAATTGAGGAACCAGGTCCCGACGATATGTGTATCTACTCTTGGTGATAAAGCTTCCCATAAAGTTTTGTTGAATTCAAGCCATTAGTTCCTGAGAAATAGCCCGGACAAGAATCATGCAATATGTACTATAGGCCAAAAAGTCAATGGGCCTTAACTCTTTGAAACATTTAGGAATCGGGTCATGCTGACGATATGCGCATCTCCTCTTGGTAATAAAGCTTCCCATAAAGTTTCATTGAATTCAAGCCATTAGTTCCTGAGAAATAGCCCGGACAAGAATCATGCAACATGAACTATAGCCAAAAAGTCAAGGGGCCTAACTCTTGAAAAATTAGGAACGGTCACGCCGATGATATGCGATCTACTCTTGGTGATAAAGCTTCCCATAAAGTTTCGTTGAATTCAAGCCATTAGTTCCTGAGAAATAGCCCGGACAAGAATCATGCAATATGTACTATAAGCCAAAAAGTCAAGGGGCCTTAACTCTCTTAAAAATTTAGGAATCGGGTCATGCTGACGATATGCGCATCTCCTCTTGGTAATTAAGCTTCCCATAAAGTTTCGTTGAATTCAAGCCATTAGTTCCTGAGAAATAGCCCGGACAAGAATCATGCAATATGTACTATAGGCCGAAAAGTCAATGGGCCATAACTCTGTGAAAAATTTAGGAATCGGGTCATGCTGACGATATGCGCATCTCCTCTTGGTAATAAAGCTTCCCATAAAGTTTCGTTGAATTCAAGCCGTTAGTTCCTGAGAAATAGTCCGGACAAGGAAAGTGTGACGGACGAACGGACGGACGAACGGACGGACGGACGGACGAAGCGGCGACTATATGCGTCACCTTCGGTGAGCATAAAAAAATTAATATCTTAAATATTTTACGCATAAACGTACAAGGAGAAAAACAAAGCAGGAAAGATACAACCCTATGCCGATGACAGCAGCTCTCTTGTACCACCTTCATTATCCATCTTCTTTCAAAGTCAAAATAACCAATTTCATTCATCTTAGAGTTAATCACTCCCTCATTGAACCATTTAAGACCCAAAACAGAATTTAAATAAAGCATCATGTGTAGTTAATTAAAGGCAGTGGAACAGTTGGAACACAGGGAACATTGAGAACATCTGGAACATATTCTGTTTCCAACAGCTGCAAGGCTCCATATAATTGTGTTAAATAAACAGGCCGGTGTCCCTGAATACTGGTGGTTTCCTCTCAAGCATGAAAAAAAAAATGAGTAATATATTCAGTTATTTATGAGGGTGCTTGCTGAAAAATTATTGACTGAATAGCAAACAGTGCAGATGTGCAGGCTGATCTTGGTCTGCACTGGTCACAGAAGCAGTGGCAAGTGTCCACAGCATTGTTATGGTTAATCTCTACTGAGATCCACTCCGGTTATTTTTTTTTTATTATTGAACATTTAATTGATATATGAAACAATTGGATTTTTCTTTACAATGCAGACAGTGCGGCATATAAGCTACAATAATTTGTATGAGAAAACAGAGGAGACCCTGATCAGACAGCTCCTTGAAAATGGCAAAGGATAAATCATCATTTCATAGTTTTTACAGCTAAGTATATTAATATTCATCAAATCATATATCTGTACATGAATATTCATGAGGTCCTATATGATTTGCAGAACAAGGAACCTAAGGTTGACTCTATCCTGGGAAAGGAGGTATTAGTCTAAATTGTTATACATATACAATGTTCCAGTCTCCTTTTCAAGTTACTGAAGAGTAGCAGACAATGTTAAACCTGATCAGCAGATAAGTTATATTTCCACTATTCAGAAATCTCATCAAAATCAGCTCTTAGTTTTTGCTCCGATACGCTATGCTAAAAATATCTTACAACATCACATGAAAGGTTGTCTCAAGTTGACCTTAACGTCATGAATATTTACAAGAAAATGATATTGAAATTGTTCAATCAGAATGCAATAGACCATTTCACTCCGAAATGAGACGTAAACCAACGTAAATCAACAAGCACTTCCAGACCACTTTATCTACATACACATTGTTCAATGAGAAATAAACATTCATTTGAGAAATTTCCCCAGTCACTGATTGGTCAATTTAAATCAGCAAATTAGACCGGGTATTGTTGATCCTCTGGTGAAATGGTCTTTACCCTAGTGATATCGGCAGAATTAAAATTTGTTTGCTGCTGTTCACTTGGGAATATTCACTAGGTTAAACCCAAGCATTTTGAAGCTGACAATTTGATTGCTGCTGTTCACTTGGGAATATTCACTAGGTTAAACCCAAGCATTTTGAAGCCGACAATTTGATTGGCTTATCAAAGGTCATTTTGAGTCGACCTTTAATGCGATGTCAGTAAATCCTACCTAGCAAGAGTCAGTATATAAGTATATAGTTTTAATGATATTGACTACCCAAGATTTATAAAATTAAATGATTATATCATATACAACCAGTATAGAAAACCAGATCCGACAACCAGTATAGAAAACCAGATCCGACAACCAGTATAGAAAACCAGATCCGACAACCAGTACAGAAAACCAGATCCGACAACCAGTATAGAAAACCAGATCCAACAACCAGTATAGAAAACCAGATCCGACAACCAGTATAGAAAACCAGATCCAACAACCAGTATAGAAAACCAGATCCAACAACCAGTATAGAAAACCAGATCCGACAACCAGTATAGAAAACCAGATCCGACAACCAGTATAGAAAACCAGATCCGACAACCAGTATAGAAAACCAGATCTGAAAACCAGATTCGACAACCAGTATAGAAAACCAGATCTGACAACCAGTATAGAAAACCAGATTCGACAACCAGTATAGAAAACCAGATCTGACAACCAGTATAGAAAACCAGATCTGAAAACCAGATCCAACAACCAGTAAAGAAAACCAGATCTGACAACCAGTATAGAAAACCAGATTCAACAACCAGTACAGAAAACCAGTATAAAAAACCAGATCCGACAACCAGTATAGAAAACCAGATCTGACAACCAGTATAGAAAACCAGATCTTACAACCAGTATAGAAAACCAGATTCAACAACCAGTACAGAAAACCAGATTCAACAACCAGTACAGAAAACGTAAAGAAAACCAGACCTGACAACCAGTATAGAAAACCAGATTCAACAACCAGTATAGAAAACCAGATCCGACAACCAGTAAAGAAAACCAGACTCAACAACCAGTACAGAAAACCAGATCCGACAACCAGTACAGAAAACCAGATTCAACAACCAGTACAGAAAACCAGATTCAACAACCAGTACAGAAAACCAGATTCAACAACCAGTACAGACAAGGCAGTCCAAAGGACAGCTATATCCCCCGCCGCTGGCCAAATATTAGAATTTGTTTGGTCATAGGATTATGTTCACCTTAACCTGGCATGGTTGTAGCAGACATAGAAGATCAGTTTAAGACAATTTAACCTTCCGGAGTTATGTATGAATCTCAGAATTCGGAGGCACATATATTAAAAGTTTACTGACAAGTTTTACATGGGAAACAGTACAAAAAGTGAACATCAATGAAGTATAGGATGTGTTAGGTAACCACAAAATACATGTGTAACTCAATTCAAAACTTTATATATCATGACATAATTTGTATGATTGTGAACATGACATACTATTATTTACCGAATACAATAAATCACGAGATATCGAGATGACATGAAAAAGTGGAGGCTTAAACATTTGACCTTCAAGGATGACCTTGACCTTAAGCCAGCGTGACTGCCTCATGCCTTCTGCACATCACTCAATGAGGTTAACATTTTAGCCGAGTTTGAAGAAAATGTGTCCAAGCGTTCATGAGATATGGAGCGACACGAAAATAACAACAGTATGACCTTGACCTTGAGCCAGCGTGACTGCCTCATGCCTTCTGCACATCAGCTCAATGAGGTTAACATTTTAGCCGAGTTTGAAGAAAATGTGTCCAAGCATTCATGAGATATGGAGCGGACACAAAAACATTTGACCTTCAAGTATGACCTTGACCTTAGCCAGGGACCGCCTCATGCCTTCTGAACATCAGCTCAATGAGGTTAACATTTTAGTCGAGTTTGAAGAAAATGTGTCCAAGCGTTCATGAGATATGGAGCGGACACAAAAAACATATGACCTTCAAGTATGACCTTGACCTTGAGCCAGCGTGACCGCCTCATGCCTTCTGCACATCAGCTCAATGAGGTTAACATTTTAGTGAGTTTGAAGAAAATGTGTCCAAGCTTCATGAGATATGGAGCGGACACGAAAATAACATTTGACCTTCAAGTATGACCTTGACCTTCAGCCAGCGTGACCGCCTCATGCCTTCTGCACATCAGCTCAATGAGGTTAACATTTTAGCTGAGTTTGAAGAAAATGTGTCCAAGCATTCATGAGATATGGAGCGGACACAAAAAACATTTGACCTTCAAGTATGACCTTGACCTTGAGCCAGCGTGACCGCCTCATGCCTTCTGCACATCAGCTCAATGAGGTTAACATTTATGAGTTTGAAGAAAATGTGTCCAAGCGTTAAAATTGCCAGCGTGACCGCCTCATGCCTTCTGCACATCAGCTCAATGAGGTTAACACTTTAGCTGAGTTTGAAGAAAATGTGTCCAAGCGTTCATGAGATATGGAGCGGACACGAAAATGTTTCGGACACACTGACGGACTGACGGACTGACGGACGGACTGACGGACGGACGAAGGGCATTCCTATAACCCCCCTCCCGCTTCGCGGCGGGGGATTAAAAACCAGATTCAACAACCAGTACAGAAAACCAGATTCAACAACCAGTATAGAAAACCAGATTCAACAACCAGTACAGAAAACCAGATCCGACAACCAGTACAGAAAACCAGATCCGACAACCAGTACAGAAAACCAGATTCAACAACCAGTACAGAAAACCAGATTCAACAACCAGTATAGAAAACCAGATCCAACAACCAGTACAGAAAACCAGATCCGACAACCAGTACAGAAAACCAGATCCGACAACCAGTACAGAAAACCAGATCCCACGTACAAAAACCAATCGACAACGTAAAAACCCCAGATCCGACAACCAGTATAGAAAACCAGATCCGACAACCAGTACAGAAAACCAGATCCGACAACCAGTACAGAAAACCAGATCCGACAACCAGTATAGAAAACCAGATCCGACAACCAGTACAGAAAACCAGATCCGACAACCAGTATAGAAAACCAGATCTGACAACCAGTATAGAAAACCAGATCCGACAACCAGTATAGAAAACCAGATCCGACAACCAGTATAGAAAACCAGATCCGACAACCAGTATAGAAAACCAGATCCGACAACCAGTATAGAAAACCAGATCCGACAACCAGTACAGAAAACCAGATCCGACAACCAGTATAGAAAACCAGATCCGACAACCAGTACAGAAAACCAGATCCGACAACCAGTATAGAAAACCAGATCCGACAACCAGTACAGAAAACCAGATCCGACAACCAGTATAGAAAACCAGATCCAACAACCAGTACAGAAAACCAGATCCGACAACCAGTATAGAAAACCAGATCCGACAACCAGTACAGAAAACCAGATCCGACAA
>CM037781.1:69969209-70006928 GCA_021229015.1 Solen grandis | reverse complement strand
GATTAAACTGTCTGCATTTTTCCCCATGGTATAAATCAAGGTTGCCACTTGAATATCACCGTCATCTTTATGTAACTTTGAAGCAGTCCTATAAAACAGAAATCTCTCTTTCCATTCATCCCATTTGTTGGGCTGTGTGAAGTCGAAGTTCTCTGGTGGAGGTAACTTTGCCATTGCTCTAGCAGAGATGTGTACAATTTAATGTATTTTAATACAATGCAATATTTCAAAACAATTCAATGTTTAAATCCTCTCTTCTGTTTACAATTAAATGTAAGTCCAGTGTTGTCACGTATGCACTAATCCATTTACAATTAAATGTAAGTTCAATTCTATTTACAATCTGGTTTACTCCATAACTTCTGACACCATGTTATATCAAGACGACCGAAGACCTTTGTGATTACAACACTTTATTTACATAGCACATCTATATGGTAGCATGGCTAAACAGAGACTAACTAGTCTACAACAATGGTATATATATATATATCTTATACATAATACAATAACAGTAACTCATGTTAGTGTAAGCAGTAAGCACGACATTGTTGTCTCCCTTGACTCATAACAAGGCTTATACAACAAGACCCACCCCTACTGTCTCTGCCGTGTTACATGCTATAACGCAAGCACCATTAAAAACAAAAATATAATCATCACCCCAAAACTGCAACTTCCTCACCCGACAACACAGAATAAGGGTTTGGCCCGGAGTCCTGGCGAAAAAGAATAGAGATATACTCTCACAGACCGGATTATATGTATTAATCCACCCCCATCATTGTTGTGTGTATATATCTTATTATATGTGTATGTATATATGTAAATTTTTTTATATGATAGTCACTAGGTCTATTCCCAAATCTTAAACCCCATACTCATTCAAAACAACATGAAAGTGAACAAACTACCCTCCCCATCCCCAAAAGCTATATAACCTACATAATGTTTTTAAAAAAAAAAATGACAGTATCAACATGTCACGACAACAGCACTCATCCAAGTGAAGAGAAACAGGCTAGGATTTCGCTTTATCATCTAGACAACTACTCAATCACACACGGAAAGAATGCAAATAACGATACAAACAACATCTCAATATAAACAATGACCACTACAAGAATACAAGCCGTATAACAACAGTGTTTACAATAATGCCACATAAAATATGAAGAAGGCCTGGCCGGTCCGCGCACTAATCACAGAGAATTTTCTACTAAAAACATTATGCCAACTACTAAAAAAAGTACAAACTTACTCACCGCAAGATTCCAAATCCAGACAAACCAGAATCCAACTTAATGCAACGACAGAATACAACAAAATTTGCCCTAACAAGTCTCCAAACGGCAGATAAACACAATGCTACTCTATGCAAATGGCGGATGGTAACCACTGACATCCGGGCAACTCCCCCCATACAATAGGGCAAACTACACCAATTCCAAAGGCAGCTATAAGAGTAATTCAGTAGAAACATATAGTACAAAATCACTATTTGACAACTACAAACCATAGACAACAGATAGGATAGTGCTCTTCTTGGTCAAAAACAGAATTACAAGCCCTTAAAAAAAAAAAAAAAAACATCCTCTACAAATAAGACATAATAGCCAAACTTGCAAAAAAACCATACTGTACAACTAGAGACCTATTAAAAAAAAAAACAAAAAAAAAAAACATCTGGTATCACTACGAAAACAGGGAAAATGGGAGAAAAAACCAAGGCACAAATATATTGGTTACCTGGGATTCGAACCCAGACATCTTGACACGAAGTCAAAATGTACCAAATAACCAAAAATCAAGCCCGGTGAATCTCAAAAAAAAGGAAAGGAAAAAAAAAAAAAAAAACAAACAAACACCTGTCCGTGCATTACAACCAACTCGAACCTCCCCTTGGAATCAAGGGAAACTATCTGTCTCAGGCGTGGAAACGTCAAAGCACGAAGGCGGGGTAAAAGCTGTAAGTCCTCCAGGCGGGCGTACCCCTCTTCATCCACAGGGAGCTGAGTGTTATGCCGAAGGTTGTATGATAATGCTCTCTCCATGACTGAAAAGACAAGTGATAGGTAGAAGTACGGTTCCCACTTAAATATACTTCGTAATCAGCACAAAACACCAAAACACAAGCCATGAAACTCATGACAGCTGCTGACCAGCACTCAGAGTAAAAAGTCTCAGTAATCAAAAAGTGCCATCAAAGCCAGAAAACACGCAAACAAATATACGAATACTAATCAGTAATCAAAATACCATCATGAAACTTACAAACAAGGAAAAGGAGGATCACTAATTAGCACCCGTTACCAGATGAAGCAATTAGGGAGAAAATCATTAGTTCAACAGGAAAAAAAGGGGGGGGGACAATACATTAATACCTAGATGACTAGAAAATAGATAGAAAATAATGTAGATAACACTGTAGTAACATAGCTAAGTAGTCAATAGCTAAAACCCGAAGCCTAAAAACCCGGGAGATATAGATAAAAAATGATATAGCATGTTAAATAAGTACAAAAACGTAAGAAAATAATAAATTAAACATATAAGAGTAGTAAGCAGATAAGTAATTAGGAGACCGGGAAAATAAAATACAACAATTCTCTAATTGTATAATAACTCTATTGAAGTATGGGAGGAGAATACACATGGTAATACGCCTCACCCAAGTATGAGCCTCAAAGGAGGACAGACCCATATGAGCCCTTGATAAAAGGGACAACCCAAACAAAAGGTCTATCCCCTCCCTTGCCAAAAACCCCATATGAGCCCTACAACAGGGACACTCACCATATCTCATTACAAGGATGAGATATACCTTACCACACACACTATTATGAGCTCTAGTTCAACTAGAGACATGCTAATATCTCCTCTCATACCTCAAAGGAAAAAAGGAAAAATTACATAAAAAACTTTTTCAGTAAATCCGTAAATACAATTTACTATATAACACACCCGATCTCTCAAACGAAATAGAAAGGGCTTCTGGCAAGATCTACATAAATCCTATCTATTTTTTTCCTTTTTTTTGTATTTTTTTTTTCTCTTTCTTTGGCAAAAAAAAAACAACCTCTTTTGGCAAATAGACATCATAAACTAATTTATATACCATTTTTGGCTTTTTTCCATAATCAAAAACAAATAATATCCACTCCTTCTTTTAACTTTTAACTTTTAATTTTTTATATTTGGCTCAAATTATTATACAAGGTTGAAAATATCCTTGCTAGCCGAAATTGGCTATTAAAATTCAAAATTACCCTAATAAGGGGCCGTTGTTGTAGCAGTAAAAAGATGAAAAGGCCATTTGTTTGCGGGCCTTAAAAATCCTTCTCCTCTTCGAACATCTCAAGCATACTCATGTTTCAAAGTCTAATTTGGTCGGCACTGATGAGACGGTACAACGGTCTCAAGGGGAACCATCGTGGCACCTCAAGTGCGCGGTTTCTTCCCGGCGAGACAGAAAAAGAAGGAAGGCACAGTACACCTCCAACCCACATGCCGACCAACATTACAGGCCACATGAGCAACAAGCAAACCCTTCCACATTCCATTCCAGGGTAATTAACACCTCCAGCTCAAATTAGCTAGTTAATTACCTACCTTTTCGGACAACAAAAATTTGACTTTAGGAAAAATATAAAATCTGTGAATTACAGATTTAATTCAAAATCTGACCCACTTCAGACCACAAAATTGTATTTTATAGGGGTGAGGGGTCACACTCCGGGGTCCGCCCACAAAGCCGAACAGGCAGATGGACCCTAATTAAACAACGTTATCAGCAGCATCAGCAGAACATTAGAAAAAATCTCTCTTTAGGATTCTTTTTTTACAATCAAAATTATGGTCATGTTTTTATCAAAAATATAATATTTTATGGCAATTGTTGTTTATTAAAAATGTAAATTTAAGTCTATAACATGAATACTATTCAGAACATTATGTCATTTTATGTTTATTTTGATACATTTTATTACTAAATCAATTATACTGAAAAGAAAAATGCAGTTTCAATTTTTAATAATTTAAACGTGATCTTGTTGTTTTTGTTGTTTTTTTTTTGTAATAAAGGGTGGTAATTTGGTGATGACTATAGTTTAAAAACAAGCCTGGTGACATATATTGTTTTTACCTGATTTGATAAAATACATGACTGACTACATATATAGAACATTAGAAAAAAATTTGTACGTAGGATATTTTTAAATCAAAATTATGTTCATGTTTTTTATCAAAAATATGATATTTTATTGAAATTATTGTATATTAAAAGATGTAGATGAACCCCGAAATATGGATAAAATTTTAAAAATAAATAAATAGAGATGTCTCAATTTGCAATTTTCCTGTTATTAAGGAGGTAGTAGTGTTTGTTTGTAAGACCATAACTCTTAAACGCATGGTGACCTATTATTTTACATGATATATTTATTTATTTTTTATAGAGGTATATGAGGAAAATTAAAAAAAAATCTTTCCGTTAATAGTAACCCGCTGAAACGTCTTTAAAGATCGTTCAAAGGACCAACAATTATACGATATTGTATTCATAAAATATTCATTTCCAAGGTTCGAAACTTGGTTTAGCCATTAAACCTTGATCTTTTTCGATTCTGGAAAAACGTATACATTCCTGCAAATCTAAAACGTAATATATATTCTAAGAAAATGTCCAGAAAACCTGCCCAGTAATGACTGTTGTAGAGCGCGTACAAACGTTGGTAGCTTTTTTTTCACCCTGGCGTCATGTGACGTCACACGGCGACAAAATATGTTGCGTTCAAAGGGATCAAAGTCACTTTGCCAATTGTTTATTTTTTACAGTTTGTCCAACTTAATCGTCCAATAAAATGTTCGCATCTCGTTTAAATATTAAAAAAATGCATTGCATAAAATGATCCGTAATATTTGAACAAAACGGGCGGAGCTTGTTGCGGCGGCGGGAGATTACGTCACGTTTTGCATGAAGCCCTATAAAATGTACCCAGTGTTACTGACTGGACTGTCAATCAAACGGAGATTGGTTCCATAACGCGAGATCAAAGGCAAATATATATAGCGTTCGTGACAAACTGCAAAAATGTTAAATCGTTTATATTTTAAATTTAATGGACATATTGCAGCGTTCCGCTTCGCGTCGCTTGCGATAAATACCATAAGATTTAAATTATAAACGATAACTTATATATGCTGCTGGCTTATCGGCAAACAAACCCAATAGTTCTTAATAATAGCCTTATTACTAAGACCCTATACGTTTTCCACATGTTTGCGGAAAGCCGTAATGGAATGATATCGGTATAACCGATTATGCGTGTTCTTACTTTTCTCAGCAGTAAGGGGTATACCTTTCTTTAAATAACCCTATTAAAACATAGATGTACTTCCCTTCCTTTAAAATAGATAAGTAGATAAATAAAGTGAAAAATAAACAAGATATCATTAACATTTTAAGTTTGATTTTTAAAAAGTTATGAGGTTCATTAAGATAATGAAAAAGTAAAAAACAAAAGGTCAAAAACCAAGCAATGGATGACGGTTCGTGCTGTACTGTTTGTTCACCTATCTACCCTTTAGTCAGTCCGTACATACTTTGAGTTTAGCAGTACCTATTTATTTGTTTTATTTCGACGAACGTTCAACACTTCGTGATAAGAATTCAGATTTATATTTACAAGGTCGAATGTCAAGGTCACTTCTATATGGATTGTCGTCGTAGAGTTTGTGTGCGGGTAGTGACTTCACACGCACTAATTTTGATAAAACGTATCACAAATGTTAACATTGCGATCTACTAAAGGTATTTCGGAAATAACATGCAAAAAATATCTTCAAAGCATAATCCAAGCAAAAATAACAACATTAACTTTACTATAGTAAACCATGGATGTTGGAATGGCGATCTTAATAACAGTTTCATGAACGAGTTAGTAAAATTTGCTATGAAATGACAATTCATGTCAGATCCTATTTATCTTTTTTTTTTTTTTTGGATGCAGGTGTTTGGTTGTCATGGCAACAACAATTTATTGATGTTTTGACGTTTCTATAAATGACGAAATCCAATCTGACAAACTAAATGGCGGCAGAATGGTGTTTAGGGATAACTTTATTCGTGTAATCGTGATTAGTGTGATTACGTTTTAGTATGACTTACATTTTTGTGTATCGTACTTTGATTGGGAAACACGCCCACAACACAACACAACAAGATCAGTACTATGCGATTTGGAAGTTTATGACAATTCTTACCCTTAAACCTTTGGATCCACAATCGGCCAGTCATGCAAGATACCACTGTTTATTTTAAACCTAGCAATAAGTTAAATGTGTACTAAATCACGCAAATTATATGTACATTATAGTTATAATGGTATAAGATATAAACTTAACTATCCCCGATCCCCAGCCGGGACATACCAAAGTCGTAGCTCCCTTGCTTGGCGCTAAGCATAAAGGGACAATTATAGAACTGGTTGACCGGTGTCAGGTTAATGTGTCTGGGTGTGGTATCATGCCATATGTCTACGGCGTGATGCTGCAGTGTGGCAGCACTATATCTGTCTCAAAAAGACAAAATCTACAGATGAAGGAAACACTATCGGCGGAACGTTTAACCTAACAAACATATTAAATATAATCGCAAAATTGATCAAGTCGACATATGCTATGATGTATAGACGCAAACCATACTTGAAGATGACGAACCACTTGTATCGCTTTATAGAAAGGGATTTTCACAGGGTACAAGTGTCATGTCCTATTTAATATGTTACCCTAATACTGTATTTATAGATTTTAATTAATATAATTGTTTTTGCTAGGAGAATTTATTATGCTCTATAGTATATTTTTAGGAAATGGAAATATTTCATTAGTGTCCTGTTGTCGTTCTTATGTTGTCGCTTCCTGTTTTATTCAAAACTATTTTATGTCCGATTAGAAAAAAAGAAAAGAAAAAAAAAAAAGGTTCCTATACGTTACATCAGTCCCTCTAGGTTGAGCCAGTACTTCGCGCCTGGGAATGTCATTAAAATTCCTTGCCGCAATGGGTCACGGGTCAACAACCTTTGGGTCCGCAGTCGGGATTTTTACCATGGTATCATGGCGCCCTTGTTTTATGTAAGATCGTTTTGCAGAAGATATAATTAACGTTTGTTTTGTAAAAGAAAATATTTCAATTATGATATCCAGTAAGATAACCACTGGAACTTGGTCAATGGTGGCTGTATAGCCAATATTTATTTAATGATGGGTATATATTGTAGATTATACTATCACTATACATATCCAACAACCTGTTAAACTGTTAAGTTGAAGCGAATATATTATTATCTGATCATAAATTTTGTTTTACGTCAATTATGATAGTAAGCATTTCTGTATCGCACAACGATTCTGGGCTATGTTTAGTCATAGCGCACCCCCCCCCCCCCCCACACACACACGCACACAAGTTCAAAATCTTGTTTTCTGTCTTATCACTACGAGTAAATAGAAATAAGTTTTATGTTTATTTCAGAACGATTGATTTATGGAAGTCTAAACTGTATTAAAAAGGGTTGATAGTCGATGCCGGAGATAACGTGTTTAATAAACTGTAATGAAAAAATGCGCAAATATTGAACGAGTACTTCACGCCTGGAAAGGTCATGTAAAATACTTGCCCCTACAGGATTCAAACCTACAACACAGACCGTCACCAATGTGCCTTAGAAATGGTTTTATACAAGAATCATGGGGTTTATTTTGAAGCTAATTAATTAAAGAAGATATAATGAACGTTTAGTTTGTAAATACAATATTTCAATAAAGATGTCCTGTAAGATCACCAATAGAACTTGGTCACTGATTACTTTATAGCTTATATGTACTTTAATAATAATTAATGTTATATATAATATATTTAATATTATATTGATATTACTTAAAGTTTGCTTAGCATACATATCCAACAACCTGTTTTACTGTTGAGTCGAAGCGATGAATAATGAATACATGTTTATTTTTTATCTAAACATAGATTTTGTTTTACGTCATTTTTTTTTTTTTTTTTTACAAAGCAACATATTAGGGCTGATTGTGGGAATCTGAATATCGAAAAAACAAATTCAATGCCCTTTAGCGGGCAAGCAATACACGTACCTGTTTTCTTGTACCCTCGTTATACAATAGATATGTGTCGAGTTCAGTTAAGGCACGGGGTATTTATTACATAATATATAGAGAGAAAATGCACAACAATCTTCTTTTTATATTGTTTATCATTTTAATACAGAAGTTAACACAACACATAACGAATGAAAACTCTGCATAGTTGCGTAAGCGGTAAAAAATACTATGAATGAATATGTGTGACGTTAGGCAGTGGCCCGCTGTACATGAAGTGTAGCAATTTGAATACCTCTGGCATGTAATATGTCCTTGGTAAATCGAATAGGGATTTCAATGAAAAACATAGTGTTTATCCCTCACAGTAAAATGGTACAATAGCAACACGATCCATTTGAGGCGGAAAATCAGTAAAACATTTCCAAATTTCAAGCCACGTGACTTTCTGCTTTACCTTTTCTGGTTATGCTTAACGTGACATTAGGACTTTCAGCTCAGTCCTATGATTAGTCTTTGGTTATGATAACCATAAGAAAGAGCTGGTTCACAAATTTTCGATGCTTAGAAAACTTAATATTTGAAATAAATTATGTATTAAATAATATAAAATGTGTTTAGAGTTTAAAACGTGTGAATGAGAAGGGGGCATTGATCACATGTGAATTAGCATTAAAATTAGGTCAACAATAACACCCACCTGGCAGCATATTGAATGAATGCTTATTCACTGACCTGTTACACCGATAAAATAGGTCTACCGTCCGTGGTTACAGCACCTTTGGAGCGGGCGGTCGTGGATTTGTCCCCAACCGCGACATACCTAAGTCGTTAAAAATGTACTGGTAGCTCCCTGCTTTGCGCTCAACATAGATACGGGTCAGTTCCAGGACTTGCTGGCCCGGTGTCTGAATAGTTAACCTGGCGAATTTATGGATAAATCAATATTTGTTGTTTTTTAACCCGAATGTTTATGGTTATTGATGACAAGTATGTTTATGCGTGACTACAAGATTTATAACCGAACCTTCGTAGTCAGTATTTCGTTGACATTATATTAGTTAGAATCTGTATGGAAGCCGTTGGGCAACATCCGTTCCAAGTGGCCGTGTGGTTAGAGCCTTTTCCTGGGTTGCAGGAGGTCGTCGTTTCGATCCTCGACCGCGACATACTAAGGTCGTTAAAATGGCACTGGTAGCTCCCGAAATTGGTCGGCCCGGTGTCAGAATAATGTGACTGGGTGTGGTATCATGTCACATGTTCACACCGTGATACTGCAGTGTGGCAGCACCATATTTATCTTAAGGAGACATAGTCTCCAAAAGACTGAATTTTGTTTTTTTGGTGGGACGTTCAACTCAACAAACAAACAATATTGTGTAAAATCAACCAAAAACACACGTTGATAATGCCATGCACACATTTAATTTTAGTTATATTAAGCCACCTTTACCTACACGATGGTTCATCATGACCGTTTTATGTGTAGAAACTTTATATCATTTAAAGTATACGAGTCAGTCAGACAGTACGTACAAGTTTATCGTTAAAGAGTTAATAAAAGACAATGAAATAAGCATGGAGGCATAGTATCAGGGTCTTATTCATTTTACACTGTGGTAACAATAACATAATACTTATGTTGTTTCTGTTTTATTTTCTCTCTCGCTCTCTCTTTATTTCTAATTTCTAAAGTAGTTCTTTGCTGTATTTATAATGTTCAATTGTCTGTGTTTTGTGTTCTGTAATAGACTATACTGAGGCAAATATAGATTTTATTGCATTTTGATTTCTGTTATATTATTTTGAAATATATAAATATATATGCGATCAAATGCAATATTTATGTTTAAATATGCTATTTCTCTCTGTTTTTTTATATTTCGGTACAGGTGGTAATGGTGGGTACAAATATGTTTTTTTTTCTTTACATTATTTACGTGATCCTGGCTTTCAAAACAGAAAAGATGGAAGTCTATCCGAGCCGCCGAATGTACAGTAGTCGTTATAGGTATTTGTTGTTGTTGTTGCTGCTGCTGTTGCTGCTCTTGTCAACCGATGTATTGGTTCCAAGTATCAGACACGTTTGAAATTGTTAAGTTTTTTTGCATCATCACAGATCACGAACAGAACGTGCACATGTAATTATTCTATTTTAAACTGCCACAATCGCATTTCCCGGTCTCTGCAGAGAATTTATTTTTTTATCATATGACATTATGCTCAAAAAGCTGTTTCCGGTTTCGTATAACCATCACATAATTAGTTTCTTATATTTAACACGTTACCAGTGACGTAGATGCCTATATATACGCCGAATACGCACGTGCGTACAATTTTTCCGAGAGGTAGATAAAATAAAAAAAAATATTTTAATGCGAAAAATGATATAAAATAAATTAATGCTAACCCGGGTAAGGCATATATACGATCTTTTTGGAGAATGCAATGATTAAAATAGAAAAAAAAATCGTTTTATTTAGATCTACAATGGGTTGATATATGATTTTTTTTTTCGTAAGTATACTTATTATTAAAGTTGTATTCACTCCTTTCGTTTATTTTAACGCGATTTCCAATACTACCAAGAACACCCGAAGCTTGTCTACCACGCGGTTTTCTTTCAATTTGTCATAACCTCCTGGATATCGTGATATTTTAAAGAATGAAGACCCGTTCTCACATAAAGAGAAGCTTATTCTTCTAACATCTAGCTGGACTCCGGACAATTCCCCCTTTCTATCAAAATAGATCTAAGCAGTTTTTTTAATTTATGATACTAAAGTCTACCAACCATAACCCACGACAGTTCTATCTCATTATAGATTTCTAAAATAATGATCTGCATTATATCTAGATTTTATTCGAATACTTAAAATCTTTTCGATACAGCTAAACTAAATTTTAAAAATTACTATTTATAATGCATGGCCTTATGCTGTCACTTCACATTCATTTGGGAATAAAACCTCCTCATTTGAAAAAAAAAATCTACTGATCAAAATCAATACCGTGAAACGGTATGAAATGTTGGAAAAAATGTTATATATTAATAATTCGTGTTGATTTTGAATGTTTGATCATTTCTGTTTGGATCTCGTATTTTTATATATATGTTTTTTTTATTATCTAACAATGACTAATCGGTAGAAAATAGAAAGTATTGGTTTCACCAAATAAGCAATGTAGACAATGTAGTCCCGCAGCACCGGGATACCTTGCAGCCACGCTCTCTTTGGCGTCAGAAAACTCCTACCATACCATTCGACGATGGTTGATCCTGCTGATTGTTGTTCCTGTATCAATATCCACTCCAGAAAGGTCGTATTCGACTATGCCTCGAGTAAAGACGTACTTAGGAAGTACCATCGGAACCGAACGAATGAGTGGACTGAACTTGATGAACATTTATTGAGAGCGAGAGCTGGACATTAAAAACATTGTAGACACTTCTGCTAACAGGAAACCACGACGTCTTGCTTTTAAGTTTTTCAAAGGTTTATACATGACGTGATAGATTATCTCCACCCTTACTTATTCTAACTTAAAATAACAAAAGGAACTGTTCAGCCCAAGTCTCCTTGTATTTTATATTTTGTCGGGTATAATTTGTGGATTTTGATGGTTTCACGATCATGCATATTAACATTTGGGCAGTTCGACGTCACATTTACTGTTTTTTAAATGTCAAATGTTGACGAGTAATTTTCTGTTGTAATACAACATCAATTTTTGAAACATTAATTGTATTGACATAGGATTGCATAATTTAACCAACATTAAATGCCGAAATCGTTGGAGCTTCCGTGGGCTTCGGCCCCTGAGCCCAAACCGGAGCTCTGCCCTGGACCTGCAGGTGGGCTTAACTCGGCCCCCATGCGTATTTGTGCGTACACTCAATTTTGGCCTAGCTACGTCCCTGGTTACAGCCGAATTACATTATTCTACGCCACGCGCGTGTATTCTATATACATGCTCAGTGTGTTGAACTCGAACACTGGATTAAATGTGTTTGATGCAACTATATTGAATTGTATGAGACATACACAAGTAGTCGTTATTTTCAGTTTTCTTGGTGTTAGATTACAAATAATAATTCGTTCACAGTCCGTTCATTTGTGTTTTTATAATCGCGATCTACAATCAGTATAGGTCTGATAAGTGGCTCGCTTAATAACATTTTCATGAGCTCGTTTGGTAGAAATTGGTATAAAATAGCAATTCATGTCAGATCCTATTTATTTTATTATATCTTATACACATGTACTGACCAATTCAGACATGAAGAGCACGTGGAAAATATTAGACACGATTTGCTGAAAAAACAACAACAACAACATTGGATTAATCTTAATATATCAAAAATAAAGTTTATTGATATTTTGATGTTTATCGTCGCTGCTGAAGTTCAGTCAAATAGCGGCGTCCAGCAAATTACAGGTAGAGGAAGATCCGAATGCACTGAGGCAACCGGGTAGAACCACCGACCTACCGCAAGCCAGCTGGAAGGCTTCCTCACATGAAAATCCGAATGACCTTGCCGGGACTCGAACCCACGCGGTGAGGGCCCAGTGAGTGTTAAGTGCAGCGACTTTACTTTTTCGGCCTAGTAGACCCCAAAAACAAGGTTATATAATTGAATATTTATCTGGTATGCGTCTGTGCGTTTATGATTGCCTACGTGGATACACGTGTAAGGTCCCGTATTGCGTCATATATAGACTCCACGTGGTTAAGTCCATCGTCATGTCATTTATACACGGCCGATCGATAGATCATCTATAGGGTCTATAGATCATGATGTCATGTAGTGAAACGGAAAAAAACCAGCCGGGGGTATCCGACGATGGATATATTCACGACAGACAAGTGGCATGACACCTCACCCGATCGCATACGTCTTGAAAATTGAGTGGAAAGCAGGGATATCGATACATACCATTTAAGCAACTTACATATGTAACTACCGGGGATCGAAACCACGGGATTCCGCTGCCAGGGCGGGTATTCTAATCACACAGACAATAATCAATTGAAGTTTGATTTGGTAAATTAACTATTAATTGTGATTTGCCATGTAGAACTATAATAACAGATGCGCAGCAATTTTTTTTTTTTTTTTTTTTTTTTTTTGGCCGTATCGTTTTTCTGAAAAACCGTGTTGTGCGAGATCTGGAACGAGATTGAAAATCAAAGCGTTCATTTTGAATTTGATATATATTTTCGAAAAGTCCCAACTGATATTGAATTAATCTAGTACTTTCTTTGTTTAGTCATTAATTTATTCGATTGTTTTTGACATAAACAGACGTCAGTGGGGTTGATCGACCACACGATGAGACGAAATTAAAGGACAAGGATTGAACAAATTTGAAGAGGAAAAATGTTATTCATACAGCCCATCTGTTTTGTTCAGGTATTCGGTGTGAAAACTGCTACATTAGGCGTTTAAATAATAAAGAAAAGATTGTCAAATAATTCTAATCTTGTATTGATAAGTATTTATAACATACAAAATATGTTTTGATTTCTAAATTATCGAAAGCAATGTCGTAATGATAATTATATGTAAAACTGTATGTGAAAAACACAGAATGTATATATACATTTGTGCTTTTCAATAAATAAATATAATTTATATGTACTTTAAAAATCGATTTACTGAACCGTCTAAACAATTTACCATATAAACTTTAAATCCATTTTACCGGCCTAATCATTTATCGAAATGTCGGCTACCCGTTGACAGGTGCGCGCTATGCAAATATCATAATGTCGGACAATTATTCCCGGAAATTATCAAATTTACCGGAACCATCACTGACAACTTTAAATGGAACGCTTGTGGCAGTTGTGACATACCCGACTGCGGATCCGAAGGTTATGGTTTCGCATCCCATTTGGGGCAAGGATTTTTCTTGGACTTCCAGGGAGCTAAGTACTGGTCCAACACAGGGATTGTCGATAGGAATTAGTATTATTTTTCCCATCAGAGTACACTAAATAAATTTAAACTTTACCACATACAGAGGCATTTTGACGCCTTGGCAAACCCAGATTAGATATTAACTTCCAGGATCTGTCTGATCAAGGCTTCCAGTTTGCTCTTACATTACTGTAGCCCTGATTCACCTCAACGCGGCAAAGTTTAAATTGTCAGAAGTCAACTTGTTTTTGAATCGACGTAAAATAAACGTTTGTAACGCGACCAGGGAACGAACATACGATCCTCTTATTGTTTTCCTTTTTATTTCGCGTCCTGTGTAGTGGCCACTGTGTCCTCTCAGTCAGGTGATCGTGTATATATGCACAAAGCAGAACAATTAATATATATAGTCATTTCCGTTACCGTAATCCAGGACTGGTTGGCCACGTGTCTGGATAATGTGATTGGGTGTGACATTACGCCACTTGTCTCCATCTTTACCGTTGATACTTAAACCTTCAGTTAAGTCGAGTTATTCCGTTTACACACACACACACACACACCCGCTTGAGTGCCAAATAGAATCTTTCAGGGCCGAATTTATATTCGAACGAGAAAGTAATGGTGATTCTTTAGCGAGGGATAAAATAAGCAAACGAGATATAGGTAATTTTTTTATAATTACACAAAATCACTTGTTCATGCATCTTATTTTGTCATTGTTGAAAGAGTTTATATACAAATATTATTGATTGTTGACCAACCATCGAAGAAATATATTACATAGATACTAGATCAATTGTTTCTATATTTACATAAGCATAAATCATATTACAGTAGGAAAAAGAAGGCGTATATTGATTCTACAAAGTACAAATTAATATAATTAAAACAGCTACTTTACAGTTGGTCACTGACGGAAAATTATATTTTACAATGTGTATTATGTCTATCAATACCCTTCAACAGACGCATGGTCACTAAATGCAACCATCAATGGTCGTAAAAAAATGGATGGTTTCCCCATCACAGTGTTTACCGTCACAGAGGGTATTGAAACTATATTTAACATGATAAAACCTGTATTTAGATTTTCTTTTTTCAATTTCCATCTCTTGCCTGTTGTTATTAACATTTTGCGCATGCGCTAACGTTATAGGGCGAATTTACGAAATCACTACCCTGAACTGATGAAGAAGCCATATTGCAGAAAGTGTCACGTGGTACCACAAGCATCTGCTTCAGGGATACCGTAAACTAATTTTGACTTGATTTGCATTTACCTGTCAGGAACAGAAACTAGTTATTTTTATTTAACTCTACCGATCAGGAAACAAATACTTTACTAACCTTAACAAGGAGAGTGGTTATTTATTTATGTCTTAATTCTACCGATCATCTGTGAACGAGCTGCTTTAAAGCGTCTGGAAATGTTAATTAATAGATAATTACTTCATAAATGTATGGATAAGAATTAAATCACAATGATAAGAATTTATTCAAAATGAAAGACCAAATTTAATATTTGTGTGAAAAAAAAGTAAAATTAAAGATATTTATTCACGTATATAAACAGTTGAAGTTTTGGATACTGTAATAATCTATTAAATAGCAAAGCGAGCACCCAAATATAACATCATGTTCAGAAAATACATGAATGTTGTGTACGGAGTAACTGTGTAACCTCGAGCAGAGTTGAGCTAAAAATAGATTTTACGACAAATATAGACACGAAGATCACGTGGAAAACATGAAACACGATTTGTTGCAACAAACCAATCAAAATACATGTAAATTATCTTACAATCTTAAATATGGAGTGGAATTTATGTTAAGCAGATTAATGTCTTGTTTAGGGACAAACTATCCCTGCAACCAAAAGGTCTCCGTTTCGAGTTCCGGCCTGACTCTCAAATACTCGCACCATGTAATAAGATTGTCTGACTTGATATATTTGAAACAATAAAACAGTCGACATATTACTTCTTCATTACTTCTTCAGCCAGAACACCTTACCAGCAGGTTCACTCTCCATTCCTACAAACAACGCCCCATCAGTGTCCCGGTATGAGAGACACCACGGGTCTTCTACCCCATCACTCTTACTGACCAGTATGGAGTGGTGAGTACCGAGCTTATCTACACGATGAATGTTGTTAGACCTCCACCCACTTACAAGTATGTTGTCCTGACTGTCTACGTGAATGTCTTTAGGACAAGATAAATCATTGTGTTTATACTTATAGATCAAATCACCATTTTGTGTCAGACATGTTACGGTGTTGGTTTTCCAGTCAGATACATAAACACGGTCACTATAGCGACTGACACGTACATAGTATGGGCATGTAAACATGTACTGTTCTTGTACCAGCCCGAGTCTCCTCTGTATCTGTCCATCCATCGTCATCACCAGTACTTCTCCATTACCCGGGTTGTCGTGACACGTGACGTACATCATGCCGCCATGACAGTCTATACCCCAACATTTCCTGTCTACACTCAATGATTTTCCGAGTCTCAGCCGCGGCTGTACAGAGACAAACTGAATCTTCTGTTGCCATGGTAACGTGACGACAACCTCTGTATCAGCTACTGTACAGATGTCCCATGGTTCTGATGGTAGATCTACATTCTCCTTAGAGATGAAGGTGGGGCTATACAGATGTAACTTCTTGTTACGAGGGTCACATAAAACAAGATCACCACTGAGGAGAAATGTTGAACCAGATATCCAGCCTGTGTTAATGTTGATGTCTTGTTTACTAGAAACTGTCATTTCAAGTATATTCTCTCCGCTGGATACATCACTGCTTTGAAAGGTGGTAATCACGTGACCGAGCTCAGTCACCTGCTGTAAAAGATCTTCTATTACTTTGTTGGGTTGGAAAGTCAGGTGACAAGATGTGGAAGCTTCCGACTCTACTTCTCTTACAATCTTCTCCATTTCCTCGACTTTAGCAGATGACTTTGTCAGTCCGATAAACATAATTTCTTTATTCATTAAGGCCTGACAGTCTTGCATTTCCTTGATACTTTCGTTGACTTCCTTCAGAATATTTTCACATGCAGTCACGTGATCCTTCAATTCTAATTCCCTGGCCTTTTTAGCGTCTTCAATAGCCATGTTAGCATTTTTCTCAAGATCATCAAATTTTTCATTTATTCTCCTCCTAAGTTCCTTGACATCACTGACAGACTGTTTTGCCTGTTTGATCACCATAGCAGCATCTTTTCCCCGGGATGATCGTAATGTCTCAACATTGTATTTAATATCTTTCATTCTCGTCAACATTTTATCAAATTGACTTTTATTCAGCTGGCTGCTTTTTTCTCTTAGCGAGGTCCTTACACATTTCCGGTGTTTCAATGTAATACAAACATCACATAACAACGTTTTGTGACCCTCGCAGAAGGTTGTAAGTAGGTTGCTCTTGTGATCATCACAGTAGGGCGGAGTGTAAGCGTCCGAACTTGTCTCTATGGAATCACTGGTCGCCATGCTGTCGGGAAAAATAAAAAAAAAAAACAATTAAAGAAAGGCAAATCTAATATTCTTCTAGAATACACTGAATTATCCAAGAAGATTTATATTTCTTGCTATACGGTTAAGATGAATGTAGGATTTATTGTCAGGCTTAATGCCATATTCACCGTTTTTACTTTGGAAAGAAAAGAAAAACCATGGATCTCAAATATCAAGTTAGGAGAAATATTTTAAGAAAGGAATACGCCTTTGGACAGAAAAAAAAATGGAGTGAACAATTCAAAAAAAAAAAAAAATAATAAAAAATAGAAGTTTGAAAAGGATTGAAAACAAATTCCTAAAACTTACACAAATTTCTCTCCACGATTCCTTAGCAACACCGGTATTTTGTGCCTTGTCACGTGATACACATGTCCTCACCACTGTTGAAATAAAAAAAAACAAAAGCCCATTAAAATATTTAGTCATACATACTGAAAAACTCGCATAGGGTCTACGTCAAAATTACACATTTGATAGCTGTGTTGACAGTATTTCAGTCTGGTGTGACATTTGCATGATACATATGTAGTGCTGCCTCACTGGATATCATGGAGAAGGCAAGTGGCATGATACCACGACCATTAGAGTTGCATGTATATTTAAATGAAAAACAAAAGGGATGCATATAATTTATATTAGAAAAAAAAGTAGATTAAAGTGATATGTATGTTAGGAAATGATATTAACACGATAAATACTCTGTTGTTGTTGTTGTTGTTGTTGAGGTGGCGGTGATTTTTTTTTTTTTTTGCTGTTCTTATTTGTTCAGTGATATTCTATTTTATCAGTGATTAATTATGAAACCAAGGACTCACATGTTTGAAATTATGGGTCCATGAGTCCCCAAGCTAAATCAATGATGACCAGGATTTAAAAAAATGTCCCAATATTTAAACAATAACAACCAAAAAAAATTAACAAATAAAAAAACAACAGTAAATTATAAAAAAACACATATTTATTGTCTTTTTCAAAAACTGAATGCACGTTTTTGTTTTATGTCTGTGGCAAAAATTGTGCCTTTTTTAATTTAAAAAAAAGTTTTTAATTAAAAATACGAAAAAGAAATGCTAAAGGAAGATGTAGGAAATGTGTTTTCTTTTTTATATTATAATGGAGGCCAGTACGAAAAATATATCAGAGCTGGAGTTCAATCATTAAAACACGATGACCCAAATAACAGACTAACAGACGTTGAGACAGAAAAAATACCCATTCGGACATTTAGACGTCAATCCTTGATTTTCTGCTCTGGGAAGTAAATCCTTTGTTTTATTTTTTTTATTTAATCGCTACCATTTATTTTGTCATTATGCTCATTCTGGGGCCAATTTATTTACGTCGTTTTAATGACCACCATTTGAATTTTACCTATACAATTTGATGGTCATTCATTTCTTTCTAATTTTATTGCCGTAATCAGTACTTTTCACTAATTTGATAAACTTAATGCACGATCATTATTAAATCAAGCATGGCGCATCTCGGTCAAGAATTGGTGACGCGTGGATGCTGTTATAAAAAAATTTATGTTGTTGGCTGATATGTCAATCAAATGCACGCGACAGGATATTCACACTCGTGTGTATTTCAGTGCATGTAAATACGAATCGCAGTAGGGATTATGACATTTCGGCAAAACCAAAGCATGTTGCGCACGCACCTGAGGAAAAATACCTAGACTATTAACCATAATGAAATCAAAACGATTAAACCGTGCATACAATTAATTAACCGTGATATTTCGGGTTTCAATGTATCAAATTTGCATGCGTCCGGCGGGACTCACATCAGGGCTTTTTTTCCAATTTTGGGGAAAGCGCCCTAGCCCTTTTTATGGGGAAAATAGCAAGCCACTTGTTTACAACTTATTAAGGGATTTTTTTTTACCATATTCATAAATATAAACATAAATAAACTGGTCTTGGCACAGCAAGACATACTAGAAACTAAATATAAAGACTAATCAAATATTTTGTTTAAGAATCAATAGAGTTAAACAGAGTTAAATTAGCGTCATAATATTGTTCTCTTGGTTTCTCAATGATCAGCTACCTCCTTAATGAGGATTTTTATTTAAGAGTGGGGAATTTGAGGACTATTTTGGGGGAAAAAAAGGTGGTTATTTGGCTTGGGGAAGCAGCCCTTTACCGGCTACAGTTAAGAAGGGTAAAAAGGCCCTGCACATAATTTAAAATTGTGCGTCTTCTCGATATTTATTTATCTCAGACGCTGGGCTCACATCTAGATTAATCACTGTTTTATTATCATTTTATTCGACTAATATTTTGGGGAATAAATCAACTATTAATATATCTGAAAGAAATTAATTTGGGCATCTATAAAGATAATAAGAATAAAGTCTCACAAAATTGGAAGCCAATTTTCACTTAGGACAGTTATCAGTTTTTGTTGCTTTTGTTTATGGAGTTAAAATCTAAAACATTCAAGAAGAAAAGTTTCTTGCAAAATAAAAAATAATCAATGAATTGTTTGAGGCCTCCTGATTTTAGTTATCATTAACTTATTTTTATTATTATTGTTTTTTTATTATTATTAGTTTATTTCACTTCTCAGCGATCATTTGTACGGAAGTCATTTACCGTCCTCGGTGGCCGAGTGGTTAGAGCGTCCGCCACAGGAGCGAAAGTCGTGGATTCGATCACCGACCGCGACATACCCAAGTCGTAAAAAAAATGGTACTAGTATAGTACACTTCCTTGGTGTTCAGCATATAAAGGTAGTTCTAGGACTGGTTTGCCCGGTGTCAGAATAATTTGAATGGGTGTGGTATCATGCCACATGTCTACGGCATGATACTGCAGTGTGGCAGAACTATATCTGTTTCAAGTAGGCATCGTTTCCAAATGACTTCAAAATACTGTCGGTGGGACGTTAAAAGCAACAAACAAACGGAAGTCCTTTAGAGCCATACTTGTTGATTTTTTTATCTGATAGTGAAATTCACCCTGTAGAGGGTTTTACCCACTAAATTGGCAAACAAACAAAAACAAACAACACAAACTGTAGGGACTATCTATATGAAAGGATACAAAGGTAAGAAAACAAAGCAATTTTCATATCACAAGTTACAAAACTCGGACGGATAATAAAATGGAGAATGTGCTTTGATGGTTCTTATATTTAGATGTATAGATTCTGTCTTTACATATTCACATTTCTCCTGACAGATTCATTTTGAATTCACTGTCGAGAATTCAAGACGTCCTTTTGAAATAATCTTTTACTGAAGATGGTTTTTGACAGTTTTCTTCTTTTTTTTTTCAATTTGTTTTTAATTACCATTGACAATTTATAACAATGATAGGGAATGCATTCATGTATTAAGAAATGTATATAACTTAAAGATGGGGGATTGTTTTTTTCTTTTCTTTCAATAGCTTCTTACACTGGCGAAAACTGGATACTGACTCTATGATACTTGCACAACGTGATTTGATTCTATCCAAGGATCAATTTGACAATGTTTAGAAAACAAGGATAGAGTGCTGTACCTTTCGTTTAAAAATATGTTTAGCCAATCAGCATTATCGACATATGTTAAGTTCATAGCTGACGATAATCAAGGCTCACCCTACGGTATCGCTTAGACTTCTATTTCGATCAACATTTCAGAGCACTTTGGATTTTTTTTTCCGTCATATCCGACTATTGTATGGGCCAGCGCCATCTTGTTCACAAACTTAAAACTCGTTATCTAAAGTCGGTAAATTTATATTTGAACATTTTAAATGTGCTTCATTTTAAGATAAGTGATTTACAAAAAATAATTATAATCACTTTAAGCTTGAAAAATAGAATCCGAATCAATCAAAAACTAGAAGTCGTTTGTTTAAGGTACAAACGAAGTGCCTTTCCATTTGCTTATTTCAAAGGCATTGAATATATAAGTTAATACAAAGAAATGGAATAATGATGCTTAAAAATGTAAGATTAAATACATAAATTATTATTATCATATATATATACTTATGTTCAAAAATAAGCTTTAAATCTGTGTGAGTGTGTGTGTTTCCACTTTTATCTTCTTAAGAACATATTGAGAATGCATAGATATGGATCTAATTTGATTACGCAACCGTATATTATAATGCAGAAAAAAACAACAACAGGAAAATTTCAATAATTTGTTTACATTATTCTATCGATTTTAGTTTTTTTTTATTATTCCTTATTTAATATCCATTTCTTCGTCTGCCTGTGATTTAACAAATATTCATTGCAATCTGTTCCACATAACTGAAATTGTAAAAAGAAAAAAAGACTGTTGTCATTAACAAGCGACACAACATAAATTCCTTAATTTATTATGGTATGCTTAAGATTGCATCAATACCCATGACGCTGGAGCGGGAATACATCTATTGAAATGAATGATTTTTATACTTCAACGACGTCAAAATCACGTGACTTAAAAATAACTTTTTTTGAAAGAACGTGTTCAGCTAACGTTCTATTAATCAAGAAAAAAGATATTTTGGAGAATGCGAACATGTTTGTTTTCATGTTTTCATTAGGCATTCCATCAAACATGAATATCTGCCATATTTGTAATGACGTAATAATTTGAAAATTTCAAGACTTACGAACGTACTCAGATTCGACATTTTTGAAACTTTTAAGCTCATTGGTCTAATTGGCGATTTTATATGAGATTTTTAATAATTCTTGCTTTAGTATGCATGACGTCATGTGACAAAACAAACATTCCTTGCAATATGAATCACTTCAATTTTAACTCTATCAATTCTGAAGATTTAATTAAGATTAACTAAAAATTCATGATACCAGAGCGAGAGATTTTTTTCTTTTTAATGACGTCATAACCACGTGACTTAAGAGAAAATAATTCAGAAAATAGAACGTAAACCTCTTTGCCGATATGCTGTCCAATTTTCATGCTTCTAACGCATCAGGGGGCTTTGTAACATTTAAATATATTTTTATGACGGAAGTTCAAATCTCGGTTTTGCCATGAAATCTTAATATTTTCGAATTTGAAAATTTGAATGCAACGGTGCACATCTACAACTAAAAATACATCTTCTGTGAAAATATTAAGATAACCAGACCAAATTGAAGGCTCTAGAGCGCGAACAAGCTTTTGAAGTTGACGTCAAATCTGACGTCATTTGACGTCATTGAAAAATAAAAACAAGAGGGCAAAGATGGCCCTGTGTCGCTAACCTGACTGAATAAGATTGCTGTATTAGGCATGATGACAAAAAATGTGGCATCTGCAGTGTTTTTTCTAACATTTGACTAAGTTACCTAGATTTTGATCCTACCTGAATTTGCACTCAACTGGGAATTCATGCAGTCATCATTCTTATCATGTTAAATGAAGACTAGGACAAAAATGTAGGCCTCTAATGTGTTCACAAGATTTTTCTAAAATTTGCCCTGGTGACCTACTTTTTGACCCCATGTGCCCCAGTTTTTAATTTATACGAGAAACAAACAATCTGACCAAGTTACATTAAGGTTAGGCTAAAACTGTGGCGTCTAGAGTGTTCACAAGGTTTTTCTAAGATTTGACTTGGTGACCTAGTTTTTGACCTCACGTGACCCAATTTCAATCTCATCCAAGATATCATATAGACAAACATCCTGACCAAATTTTATGAAGATTGGCCTAAATCTGTGTCCTAAAGAGGGTTCACGAGATTTTTCTAAGATTTGACAGAGTGACCTAGTTTTTGACCCCACATGACCCAATTTCGAACTCATCCGATATATCATGTAGACAAATATCTGACCAAGTTTCATGAAGATTGGACCAAAACTGTGGGGTTTAGAGTGTTCACAAGCAATTGTTGACGACAGACGACGGACGACGCATGACGGACAAAATGCGGTCACAAAAGCTCACCCTGAGCACAAGTGCTCAGGTGAGCTAAAAAGGATCGTGAACTGGACATGGACAATGTCCCTTACAAGTTTCACAAACTAAGGCTTAATCATTCTCAAGGAATTCAGCGGACAATGATTTTTATATTAAATGTCACTGTGAACTTATCTTTTGATCGAATGACCTCAAAATCAATAGGGGTCTTCAACTGACAATGGGCAATTTTCCTACCAAGTTTCAAAAACCTATGCTTATTCCTATTCAGGCTGACTTTAAAAAATTCTTTGTTTGGAGTTTCCCGACCGACTCACAAAAATCGCCACGACTCAAAAACCTTTCAGGTGTCTGATTTTATTTATTTATGTTTTTTTTTTTGTTTTTTGTTTTTTTTGGCTAGATCAAACGTATTTCTATCCTGCACATGAAGTCATAATATATAGCAGTTGTAAAAAAAACCAAAAAAAAAAAAACCTCTTACACAACAGGCAATGTCCAGGTGTATAGCTGCTATAAATTCATCAAACAACTGCTAACACAATAATCTTTCAAGTTTTGATAATCTGCATCTCAAAGAAGCTGTTCCAGAGTTCAAAAGGAAACCACACATTGGCTTGTGTCAGTTTCACACCCTTTGAACTGCAGTATGTTAATTTCTTCCAGTGTGTAGAGTGGATGTCACACAAGGTGAAATTGAAATCAGTAGAGGAGGCACAGAGGGGTGCATTTGGTGATACTTTTGTAAGCATTCCTTTCAGGATAATTGACAGCTTCTCATCCCATACTTAATACACAGACTTCTACAAATCTAGTCATCCTGTTGACACTGTTTTTCCCCCTTTACCTGAATCATATTGCACCTTAATGAGGTTTAGTTTATGTGCTGATAAGAATATGTGACACCATAGCCCTCTGTTCCCCCAATGCATGTTAGAGATGTTTTGGGATTATGACTGAAAACAACTTTGGAATGAAAATAAGTACAGGAAACTGGTAAGCAACGCACAATAATTATTAGATCTCCCAAACAAACTGACTTATTGTTTTTACTCCGTTTCTTCTTCTTTCTTGCGCCGGCAACTGTGTATGGGCCATATTTCGGAGACCGCGCGACATATCTTTACAAAACTTCATATGATTACAGCCCTCAATGTGTAATGGTGCCTCCCAGATTTTTGTAAATGGGGGGTCCCTGGGGATCAGGCCCCATCCCCTCAAAGATGGCTTTTTGCATAAAAAATGTATTTTGGTTAAATATTTCAAATTTTCAACCTTGAATCATATCTTTTTTTGTTCCTCATAATAGGAAGAAATGCAAAGTACTACTTTGGTGTCCCCTGAGGTCAGCCAGGGGTCTGGCCTCATCCCTTCAATTTTACTTATAAGCTTATATCTCAAAAACTGTTCAGATCCCCACCCCTAAACCACATATATTCTTGTTCCTCATGATGAGATGGATTAATTTGTACTTCTTTTATGTTCACATGGGTCACCAAGGGGTCGAGCCCCTATCCCCTCAATTTTACTTATAACATTATATCTGAAAAGCTGTTCAGATCCCCACCCATAAATCATATATATTCTTGTTCCTCATGATGAGACAGATTGAATGGGATCTGGCCCCACCCAGTAAGTTTTACCCCTGACCTTTATTTAAAAAATCATTGAGATCCCCACCCATAAAATATGTATATTCTTGTTCTTCATGATCAGATGGATTGAATGGTACATCTTTGATGTTCACATTGGTCACCAGGGGGTCAGCCCCACTCCATTTCTCAATAACCATTTGTGTATAATTGTCTAAGGAGAAACTTTGTTTGGGAGACTTAGTGACAGTTCACTGTTACAATAATTATTATAACTTGTTTAAATCGTGTTTTTTATTTGTCACATAAACACATTTATGAGATGCATTCTGGATTTCTTATCCCGTCTTTTTAGAGGGTCAAAGCATAAACCGACAGATTAGGGGAGTGAGAAAAGGGTCCCGTCTTATAGGCGAGTAGTCTTATAGGCTAGTTTCTATGGTATTTTTTTTTTTAATATATCAAGTATTTGTTTAATCATATGGTTGTTGTTGTATTGGGGTTTACCGTCGCTGCGATAGTATTTCAATCATATTGCGACGTCCAGCTAATTCCAGATGGAGGAAGACCCCAAGTACACAGAGGTACCCGGGAAGAACCACCGACCTACCGCAAGCCAGCTGGAAGGCTTTCTCACAAGAAAAATCCGAAGTCCCTATCGGGATTCGAACCCACAGCGGTGAGGGGCTGAGAGATTTGTAGTCCACGGCTGTAACCGCTCGGCCACAGTGGCCCTGCCTTAATCATATGGTATGTTCTCTTTAGTAGTATAATTTTCCATAATTATTGTGTCAGATAAAAAAAAAAATAAATAAAAAAATAAATAAATAAATAAATACCTACCTACCCACCTAAAAAAAAATGTGAGTCGGGTAACTCCAAACAAAGACTTTTTTAAGGTCAGCCTCAATTTATTGTGCGGACAAGGATTTTACACTATGTGTCAATGTGACCGTGACCTTTGACCTAATTACCTCAAAATCAATAGTCCACTATCCATTTCAACCTCTCATCTAAGTATGAAGACAGCACACATATTAGTTATCAAGTTATTGAGTAGAAATTGATATGGCTAACGGACGGACAGATGGACAAGCGCCTTATCATAATAAGAGCGTATAATAAAACTTATTAAAAGCTCTTACCAATATCAATTATTTCACTTACTTATTATTTTCACTTATCTGTGACGGTTTTTTAGGTATAAATAACTAAACGACCACCGCAAAAGTGCATGAATGAATCGTCTAAATTCTTATTTTTCTTGTAACTTCATTATATGTCCAATTTCAAAATCCTAGGTACCGTTAGAAAGGTCTTCAAATTCCCTGTGTAAAACAAAACATCATACAAGGGCTCATACGTGTATACTACCTGAATGATAATGTATTTTGCTCGCGTGTATTGTATAGGGGCAGATTTTACAGTGCCGGATCAAGGAGTTCAAGGGTGGGTGAGTGGGGGGTGGTAGTCTTATTAATATTCCGTCGCTTTGTGATGTTTTTTTAGTTGGGTCAAAGCGACGTCATATCGAAAAGCCTCAAAAGCACGTAGCAAAATTGAAAATACATAATATGCACTATTTCAGTTAATATTTGCACAACTTGGTTAAATTCATTGCTGCTAATTCAAATTTGTCACGTTTATACAACAAATGTTCTGTTATACATTAATTTATCCACTCTACACAAAATGTAAACAACACAGCTACCTTTGAACCGGCCATATTCAGGGTGAATAAATTAGACGAATTTATATTCCGGAAAGCAGACGAAAATTATTACCGTCACTATTCATCCTGATGAACTCTATATTATCGAGTATCGTTTGAAATTATAAATGATCAATTTGAACATGAGGGCTTTATTATTGGCCATTATAATCATAAAGACAAATGAATGTGATGTTAATATAACGCTAATCCTATTTAATGTGAATTATTTTGTCGTCTATTTGTAATGGCTAGCAACCATGGATTTACTGAAAACTATGGCCATATTTAGACCATGCGACCAAGGATACCCTCATGTGGGGTACTTTTATTTATCTATTATTTATTTATAATTATTTTTTTTTTTTTTTTTTTTTTTTTTGCTGATGAGACATGGTGAGCATGGAGATACCCTGGTTGGATACAAGGAGCCTGGTGCGATACACTAGCTCATTTTCCGAACACACCTATTTGTTCTGGAAATGTGCGCGGTGTACAGCAAGTTTTTTGGTAGAACCCGTACTTAGTACTCAAAGTTCCAATAGCAACCCTGTCTTGCTAATTTCCAGGCAAGGGTGCATCTATGTCTTTTGGTCACCAAAAGATAGTAAACTGGCTAGATTCAAACCCCAGAACTTCCGGTTGCAAAGCGGCAACTCTACGTCCGAGCAAATGCGCGGATAGGCGAAAAAAATATTTCAAAAACAATACCATAAAGCATAACAAGAGCTGTCAGAGGACAGCACGCTCGACTATTCAAAGGGCTTGTTGGTAAATCAAATGAAATCTATTTCAATTTTTGTCCTTCACATACCCTGTACATAATAATAGTCAAAAATGATATACCTTGATAGTCTGATACCCCTTAATATTTTTATGATGTCTATAATCAATCCCATGCCTAGTTACTGAGACATAAGCACAATAACACTGTGCATGCAAAACTTTAACCAAAAATCCAAGTAAGAAAAGGGCCATAATTTGCATCAGTCCAAAAGTTATCCTCCTTAGTTTTTGATGCCTTTGAAGACACTCCTTAACTTTCTAGTCAATTCCACAAACAATTTCTGAGATATAAGCTGGATAGTAGCTTGAATGCAAAAATTTAACCAAAATTCTAAGTTAAAAGGGGGTCATAATTTTTAATATATTCCATCAAGAGTTATCTACCATGAAAGTATGATACCTCTAAACATATTAAAGATGTTTCAAATCAATCCCATGCCTGGATACTGAGATATTAGCACGAAAGTACCTTGCATGCAAAAATTAACCAAAATTTCTAAGTTAAAAAGGGGCAATAATTTGTAACATAATCTATCAAGAGTTATCTACCATGAAAGTATGATACCCCTAACCATATTAAAGATGTTTCAAATCAATCACATGCCTGGATACTGAGATATTAGCATGAAAGTACCTTGCATGCAAAACTTTAACCAAAATTTCTAAGTTTAAAAGGGGCAATAATTTGTAACAAATTCCATCAAGAGTTATCTATCATGAAAGTATGATACCTCTAAACATATAAAAGATGTTTCAAATCAATCCCAAGCCTGGATACTGAGATATTAGCATGAAAGTACCTTGCATGCAAAACTTTAACCAAAATTTCTAAGTTAAAAAGGGGCCATAATTTGTAACATAATCTATCAAGAGTTATCTACAATGAAAGTATGATACCCCTAACCATATTAAAGATGTTTCAAATCAATCACATGCCTGGATACTGAGATATAAGCATGAGAGTATCTTGCATGCAAAACTTTAACCAAAATTTCTAAGTTAAAAAGGGGCCATAATTTGTAATATATTCCATCAAGAGTTATCTACCTTGGTTGTCTGATGCCCCTGAACATATTCATTAACTTTCAAGTCAATACCATGAATGGTTATTGAGATACAAACTAGATAGTAGTTTGCACGCAAAACTTTAACCAAATTTTCTATTGCATGCAAAACTTTAACCAAAATTTCTAAGTTAAAAAGGGGCCATAATTCATATTAAATTCAGTCAAGAGTTATCTATCTTGGTTGTCTGATGCCCCTGAACATATTTATAAACTTTAAAGTCAATACCATAAATGCTTATTGAGATATAAGGTTGATAGTAACTTGCATGCAAAACTTTAATCAAAAGCTGCAACGCCAACCCGACGCCGGGGGTTATCTGATGCCCCTAAGATATAATAAATGAAGATATTACACATTTATTGGTTTCAACCACTACGTATATATTATATATCCAATAATAATATAGTCATTAGTAGAAGGCGGTGGTAACAAAGTCTCCTGTAATTGAATAATAATAATAAATAAATAATAATGTTTGTAAGAAAAACGCACTTGTCATAAGTAATATTTAATAGTAAACATTGTCAACATGATCATCTCATCAATCATTAGTGCCTTAGACGTCTAAACACTAACATTGATGCCAGTCATCTTTCGCTCATCAAAAACTCCTTCAAATCAAATCCTTACTTGTGTGAACACTGACAAGTGTGTGCACATACTTTGCAACAAGTAAATGCTTGGCATCTGCAAACGGAATTGTTGCATCCACTGCAACTTGAGCTGTTGTAGGTTTCCTTCTCTGAAATACAGATTTTTTTTCCAAAATCTGCTTCAGATGCATTTGCCAGATCCGCGAACAATAACTTTCCCAAATTCGACTTCAGTATCAACCCCTCAAAGTCAGAGGCATTTGCAAAGAAAATTAAGCAACTGTCAAAACGATTTGATAACTTCAAGGCAGTTGTGATTGATCATTAAAAGTAAACGTTGAGCAAAAGTATTCAAAAACATTGACATAAATTAATAGAGCATTGGAGCCATGATTAAAGTTTCGCTCAAGTTACCAACAAGGCGTTCAGAGTTGCCATGGAAACTAGATATAGATCATTTCAAAACATTTGAAGTTGCAATTACAATAAAAACTGCCACATTTAAGTCTAAATAAAACTTTAAAATGCCACGAAAAAGAGACTTTAAGAGACAATGAATAGTCTATCTATAGCCACCAATTAAAATTATACATGTATTATAATAATTTGAAAACTGAACGGATGTCGATCGGTACTGAATATGTACATAACATGAAAATCAAGCTGTCTAATACTCATAAGATTATGATATGGTATGTTAAATCACATGCATGTAATTATATAAATATGTATAAAATATCTCTTCTAAATTCTTTATTTCGTTTTGCTTTCTCAACCGCATCAGTGATATCATTACTAACAGTACATGCACTTATATTTTAATAAATTTGGTAGAAAAAAATCATTATGATAATAAAAATAATTATATAAACAGACAGAGAGAATAAACATAGAGGGAGAGAGGGAGGGGGATGATTACTAATTACATAGATAGAGAAAGGGGGGTGATTACAGAGAGAAAATGATTCGAGAGGAGAGAGAGAGGAGAGAGAGAGAGAGAGAGAGTGATTACAGAGAGAGAGAGAGAATGATTACAGAGAGAGAGAGAATGATTACAGAGAGAGAGAGAGAGAGAGAGAATGATTACAGAGAGAGAGAATGATTACAGAGAGAGAGAGAGAGAGAGAGAGAGATTACAGAGAGAGAGAGAGAATGATTACAGAGAGAGAGAGAGAGAGAGATTACAGAGAGAGAGAGAGAGAGAATGATTACAGAGAGAGAGAGAGAGAGAATGATTACAGAGAGAGAGAGAGAGAGAGAGAGAGAGAGATTACAGAGAGAGAGAGAGAAGATTACAGAGAGAGAGAGAATGATTACAGAGAGAGAGAGAATGATTACAGAGAGAGAAGGGGGATGAGAGAGAGAAGATATATAATAATGACAGAGAGGAGAGGTGGGTGATTAAGGAGAGAGATTGAATAATACAGAGAGAATATTATAATTAGAGGGAGAGAGAGAAATATAACAATAAAAGAGGGGGTATATGATATTTACATAGAGGGAGAGCGAGAGAGCGTACTGTATGTTCAGGACAACATAATGGTAAATGGTTATTAATACTTAGGTAAAGACCGAAAATAAGTAAATAGTAATTATAGTTTTAAACATTAGCACGTCTATGTCGCTTTAACATTTCGTCTAAAAAAAATTCATTTCTGTACCAACCGTGTTTTCAAAAATGGACCAATCAGCTTTCACTACACAGCCAGCAGATTCCCCGTACACACTTATGGTAGTTAAAAAAATAACACAGTAGAAACAAATCATATTCTCTGAATTACTGTCTTTTGTCATAGTAAGCTAATGACCAATATTGATTGAATATTGATTAGATTTCTCAATTATGTCCGTAAATAGGCCGAGTTAATTTTTACGGAAAAACATATTTATGATGGTTTAAACATTCCGCTCTGATTTCACATCGGAACTTGCTACACGTTTTTGAGGCTTTTCGATATGACGTCGCTTTGACCCAACCAAAAGAATATATCACAAAGCGATGGAATATTAATAGGACTGGGGGGGGGGGGGGGGGGGGCGAGCCAAGAGGAAGGTATAGCTCTGGTTTCACTAGTGATCCGGTGGAACACCCCCGCGATTTATTGTTATTTACTTTTAAACTGTGAAATCATGCATTATTGTGGGTGTTTTGTATATGAATTGATCTGAATTAAAGAGAGAGAGAGAGACAGAGAAGCAGATGTGAAACATGCCCTAACTCCAAATCGAAAGTAGCATATATTGTTTTAAGGCACAATCTAATACATACATGTATATCATCACAGTTCCATACTTTATAATAAATATTTATTACAATAAATAAATGAAAGTCAGTGAGTCATTATTTGGTATTTATACAAATGTATTCAAGGATAAGGATCAATCTGACGATATTTTGAAAGATGAGTGTGCTGTACGTTTCGTTTCCACGCATGATAAGTCAACAAGCATAATTACTCACTGACTGGTGTATTAAAGAAACACAAAATATCGAAGAATACCTGTGAATTTTCAACTTTTTTTTTCTGCCAATTTCCCCCCGATTTGTTTCTGCTTTCTTTTCTTAGAAGAAGGGAGACAACTCTAAATGAATTAAACGCGGATACTGCAATCAAAGCACTGAAAGCACAGAAGTTGTCTGTGTGTCTCAAATGAAAGGAGCTCGTCAAACTGCAGAACTGCTGGGTCACTTAATTTTTTGTCAGATACAAACGTTGAATAAAATAATGATATATTGTTGTTTAGTTCGCCTTTTTTGATAAAGATAATACATATTGATGGAAATCTTATTAACTGCAGGTAAGAGAATTAGGGAGGGAAAGAATTGCAATGAGCTTATTGTTAGGGGTAGCTTGATGTGACTTTCCGATGTTACACGGCTTTGTATCAGACTTAATGCTTTCTATGGGGGTTATTGTAACAACATAAAATTACCAAAACCTGCATATTTATTTTTTATAACTATTTACAATCCATCTTAAAAGGACACGTTTACTATTGTCAATCCCCATACTTATCAAGGTAAGTTGCCATAAAATCTTGGTGCAATATATTCTGGGTGCCATATATTTTCGTCACACACATTCACGGTACCATTTTTTGTTCCTGGTGCTATTTTTCCAACAACAACATCAACAATAAAAAAATCAGGGTGCCATACTCTACAGAGTGCACCTTTTGGGCCATATATGCAAACTATACCCTAATGCTACATGTAATAATGATGGAATAACATGCATGAAGTTATTTTATCATTCAATGATTACCTAAGTACATAGGTCATGAAGTTTTTTTTCCAGTGCTGCAAGTAGCAGTCTTTGATTGGTGATACAAAATCAACAAATTTGCTTGCTACAGTTGATTAGGCAGTCATTTTACCTTTGTGTAAAGTCAAGCTTGTTTAAACTTATGTGCTTTCACACTTACCCTAACTTTCATGTGGTAATAGTTAACACAAAAACAAAATATTTCACTCTGTCCAATCGTGATATATAGGTTTGTAGGGATGTTGTATCTGTTTAATTCATCCATCAATAAATTGTGATAGAGGGCCATCAACTGAATATCAAAATTTTATAGTAAATGCAAGCCTTTATCATTGACTTTAGCTATAAAGGCTATAACACCCAAGTCAATGGATGCTTGCATCTGTTTTTAGGTTTTCGCCTCTGCAGGGCGAAAACCTATTGTTCTTCTTCTGTTGATTTGTTTTTTTTTTTATTAGGTTTTCGCCTCTGCAGGGCGAAAACCTATTGTTCTTCTTCTGTTGATTTGTTTTTTTTTTTATTTTTATTATTTTTCCAATTCCACCCATTTTTGTGTCCAGCCTAGCGGCCAGATGAAAAAAGCTACAGCTATGAAATTTTGGGCATATAGTCATCTTTATCTGAACATGTGCCTAAATGGTCAAACTTTTCACTTTTCTTTCTGATTTAGCCACTAGGGGGCGCAATGCATGTAATCACTGTTTTGCTAATAACTCAAAAATTTGAAACCCGATTTAGATGCGGTTTTTTACATAATGTTCCTTGTTGACAGCCCAATCAAATATGATGGAAATCTCATCATCGAGTACGGGAAAAAAATTGTTCTAGGAGAGGTTGAATGTTCGAACCTTGGAAAAAAGTGAAATAATGAGGGTAGGTCTACGAAAAACCTTCCCACTTTTGTTAGAGATCAGATAGAAGAATTCTGTTTGCTGCATACGATTTGCAAGACATATACGCACAAAATATATGGGGTGGCGAATTTAGGAAATGCGTGGTTTGTCCTCTAGAAAAGGTCAAACTTCACTAAATTTTAGGAAAAAATAAAATTTCAAAAACATGTTTTTGTCGCTCCTGACTTTATTTTCTGTTCATTCTTCATGATATTTTCACACAATATGTATTGTTATGTTTGAAAGGGCCTCACAATAAAAAAATTAAAAGAAATTTGAAAAGGTCAAGGTCATATTACGATTATTGTGTTTTTATTCGGCCACAAATAGCTCCAAAACTAAAAATATTTAATTGAGAGTATATGAACAAAAGTTTTAGTTCTTAAAGAGCTCTTTCCAGTGATGTTTAGTTTTTGAAGATCGGACTTGATTTGGTCATTATACGGCAGTCCAAAGTTTGATCCTTTTTTGGAATAATTGTAAATCAGGTTTTATGCTTCAAATTCTGATACACAAGAATAAAAAGTTTGACTTGTGCGACTAGTATACTTGATTGAACTATTTGCTGCTTTGCTAGGTACCAAACAGTAAAATTTTAATCAATTTTCTATCTCATTTTGCCGCTAGGGGGCGCTTTTCTTGAAATCATTCTTTTGCTTATAACTCAAAAAGTTGAAGCCTGATCCAAATGCGGTTAATTGAATTATGTTCCTTGTTGATAGCCTAATAAAATATGATAGTTTCTAGGTATGAGTGGCTGAAACTTTTTGAGCTAGTAACGGAAGGTTGAAAGTTCGAATCTCGTAAAAAAACTGCAAATGAGGGTAGGTCTACGAAAAACCTATCCATTTTTGTTAGAAATCAGATAGAAGAATTCTGTTTGCTGCAAATGATTTGCAAGACATATACGCACAAAATATTTGGGGTGGCGAACTTAAGAAATGCATGGTTTGTCCTCTAGAAAAAGGTCAAACTTCACTAAATTTTAGGAAAAATTAAAATTTCAAAAACATGTTTTTTTGTCGCTCCCGACTTTATTTTCTGTTCATTCTTCATGAAATTTTCACAAGTTATGTTTTTTTATGTTTGAAAGGGCCTCACAATTAAAAAGTTAAAAAACATTGAAAAGGTCAAGGTCATATTACGATAATTGTGTTTTCATTCGGCCCCAAAGTGCTCCAAATCTAAAAAATATTTCATTGAGAGTATATGAACAAAAGTTTTAGTTCTAAATAGTTCTTTCGTATAATGTTTAGTTTTTGAAGATCGGACTTGATCTTTTCATTTTACGGCAATCCAAAGTTTGATCCTTTTTTGGAATAATTGTTATTCAGTTTTTATGCTTAAAATTGTGATATATAAGAAAAAGAATGTTCGATTAGTGCGACTTATATACTTGTTTGAACTATTTGCTGCATTTCTAGGTACCTAATTGTAAAAATTTTATCATTTTTTTTCTCATATTGCCGCTTGAGGGCGCTTTGCTTAAAATCACTCTTTTGCCTATAACTCAAAACGTTAAAGTCTAATTGAAATGCGGTTTTCAGCATTTTGTTCCTTGTTGACAGCACCACAGAATGTGATGTAATGTGATGATAGGGTATGGGGACATATTTGCGCTAGAGGAGTTTGAATGTTCTAACATTTCAAAAAAAGAAAAAAAAACAAAAAAACTGTGCAAATGAAAGTAAGTCTTCAAAAAACCTTTACGTTCTGTTTCATATTAAAAGTTGTGGCTTAGTTGAAATAAAGTGTTCAAGTTGATTAGGTTAAAAGCGAAAACCAAGATACCGCTTGCGGTTCTAGTTTTTATTATTTTTCCAATTCCACCCATTTTTGTGTCCAGACTAGCGGCCAGATGAAAAAAGCTACAGCTATGAAATTTTGGGCATGGAGTCATCTTTATCTGAACATGTGCCTAAATGGTCAAACTTTTCACTTTTGTTTCTGGTTTAGCCACTAGGGGGCGCAATGCATGTAATCACTGTTTTGCTAATAACTCAAAAATTTTAAACCTGATTTAGATGCGTTTTTTTACATAATGTTCCTTGTTGACAGTCCAATCAAATATGATGAAAATCTCATCATCGAGTACGGGAAAAAAATTGTTCTAGGAGAGGTTGAATGTTCGAACCTTGGAAAAAAGTGAAATAATAAGGGTAGGTCTACGAAAAACCTTCCCACTTTTGTTAGAGAACAGATAGAAGAATTCTGTTTGCTGCATACGATTTGCAAGACATATACGCACAAAATATATGGGGTGGCGAATTTAGGAAATGCGTGGTTTGTCCTCTAGAAAAGGTCAAACTTCACTAAATTTTAGGAAAAATTAAAATTTCAAAAACATGTTTTTGTCGCTCCTGACTTTATTTTCTGTTCATTCTTCATGATATTTTCACACAATATGTATTGTTATGTTTGAAAGGGCCTCACAATAAAAAAAATTAAAAGAAATTTGAAAAGGTCAAGGTCATATTACGATTATTGTGTTTTTATTCGGCCACAAATAGCTCCAAAACTAAGAATATTTAATTGAGAGTATATGAACAAATGTTTTAGTTCTTAAAGAGCTCTTTCCAGTGATGTTTAGTTTTTGAAGATTGGACTTGATTTGGTCATTATACGGCAGTCCAAAGTTTGATCCTTTTTTGGAATAATTGTAAATCAGGTTTTATGCTTCAAATTCTGATACACAAGAATAAAAAGTTTGACTTGTGCGACTAGTATACTTGATTGAACTATTTGCTGCTTTGCTAGGTACCTAACAGTAAAATTTTAATCAATTTTCTATCTCATTTTGCCGCTAGGGGGCGCTTTTCTTGAAATCAATCTTTTGCTTATAACTCAAAAAGTTGAAGCCTGATCCAAATGTGGTTAATTGAATTGTGTTCCTTGTTGAAAGCCTAATAAAATATGATAATTTCTAGCTATGAGTGGCTGAAACTTTTTGAGCTAGTAACGGAAGGTTGAAAGTTCGAATCTCATAAAAAAACTGCAAATGAGGGTAGGTCTACGAAAAACCTATCCATTTTTGTTAGAAATCAGATAGAAGAATTCTGTTTGCTGCAAATGATTTGCAAGACATATACGAACAAAATATATGGGGTGGCGAATTTAAGAAATGCATGGTTTGTCCTCTAGAAAAAGGTCAAACTTCACTAAATTTTAGGAAAAATTAAAATTTCAAAAACATGTTTTTTTGTCGCTCCTGACTTTATTTTCTGTTCATTCTTCATGAAATTTTCACAAGTTATGTATTGTTATGTTTGAAAGGGCCTCTCAATTAAAAAGTTAAAAAACATTGAAAAGGTCAAGGTCATATTACGATAATTGTGTTTTTATTCGGCCCCAAAGTGCTCCAAAACTAAAAAAAATATTTCATTGAGAGTATACGAACAAAAGTTTTAGTTCTAAATAGTTCTTTCGTATAATGTTTAGTTTTTGAAGATCGGACTTGATCTTTTCATTTTACGGCAATCCAAAGTTTGATCCTTTTTTGGAATAATTGTTATTCAGTTTTTATGCTTAAAATTCGATTAGTGCGACTTATATACTTGTTTGAACTATTTGCTGCATTTCTAGGTACCTAATTGTAAAATTTTTATCATTTTTTTTTCTCATTTTGCCGCTAGAGGGCGCTTTGCTTAAAATCACTCTTTTGCCTATAACTCAAAACGTTAAAGTCTAATTGAAATGCGGTTTTCAGCATTTTGTTCCTTGTTGACAGCACCACAGAATGTGATGTGATGTGATGTGATGATAGGGTATGGGGAAATATTTGCGCTAGAGGAGTTTGAATGTTCTAACATTAAAAAAAAAAAAAAAAAAAAAAACTGTGCAAATGAGAGTAGGTCTTCAAAAAACCTTTGCGTTCTGTTTCATATTAAAAATTGTGGCTGAATTGAAATAAAGTGTTCAAGTTGATTAGGTTAAAAGCGAAAACCAAGATACCGCTTGCGGTTCTAGTTTTTTTTTGTTTTTTTTTTTTGCAACTACCTCGCAATAACATCAATTGTGATCTTGAACTTCAGGTTAGAAACATCACAATAGCCTGTTTTTTGTCCTCATTGGTTGCAGTCGTGTTTAACACTAGGGCACGTTGCTCCATTGATTATGTACTCGATATCCAAAGGTTAAGATTTTAACGCCATAAAACGTAATGATTTTTCAGGACCTTCCCAGACTCAAAGTACTGGTACAACAATGAGAGGAATTAGTATAATCCCAATTCCCAATTGTCGTAAAAAAATAAGTCATAACCTAACAAGCACTAATATTTCATAATCACCTGCACAACATTGCCTCTTGTAGAAGTTGAATTCTAAGCTACACAGGGTCTGTTGAGAAAGGTGGCCTTTTCTCATTTAT
>CM037781.1:69951887-69969109 GCA_021229015.1 Solen grandis | reverse complement strand
AACCCAGGTTTTTGGAGGAGAAGATTTTTTAAGATTTGAGTCAGGATTAAGGAAAATACCCACCCCCCTGGGGGCCCAATGTTTTTTTACGGAATCCCAAAAAAAATTTTGAAAATTTGGTAGAATTACAAAGGAAATCTGTTCCCAAAAATTTTGAAAATTCGTTGGTTTTTTTGGGAGAAGACTTTTTAAAGTTTTTTCTTTCCGTTGCATGGAAACCAAAATTTCCCAAATGGAATTCAATTTTTGAAAAATTTAAAAGGGGACCCCAAAAGGAACATCCTGTAAAGTTTTATCAAAATTGCCCAAAGGGTTAAGGAGGAGATGTCGTTTGAAGCAAAATTTTGACGGACGACGGACGGAACGGACGGGAGGCCGGGGACGGGACGGGGACGACGGACGGGACGAGGACGGAGAGGACGAAAAAGGTCAAATAGCTCACTTGAGCCTCTGGTCAGGTGAGAAAAAAATTTGGGTTTTGGGTTACCCATTACGGTAAGTTGGCATGACATGTGAACTGGCTTAAGAAACAGTTGTTGGGTAAAAATTAAAAATTTGCTTACCAAGCGTGTTGGGGGGGTGATTTTTTGGACCGTTTGGTTTTGCGATAAGTTAAAAAATTCATCCCCAGGTGTGTCCCCCGTCCCCCTTTCCCTTGTCAAACCTGTAATGAAAGGGTTACGTCTAAAAACATACAAAAAATTAAAAATTAATATATGGTATCACTTGGTGTGAAAAAACCCTTTGATCATCAATATAAAATTATTTTTAAACTTTTGAAAAATGGAAAAGACAATATGCACGTTCCTGTATAGCCCCACCTCCAATGAAGAGTGGGAGGGGAGGAAGGTAAGATGAAGAATCACTGTGAAGCATTGGGCAACCAGAATCAGTTTGGTAAGTGTCTGTAGGGGTCATTCATTACAGCCTCATTTGAAAACCTGAACACATATTTATTTTGTCTTTCTAAAAATACGGGACGTAAAACAGAAAAAATATACAAGAAGGTAATCTTTAATTTTAAATAACTTTATCAAGCATTTTAGAAATAAAAATGTTAGAATGTTAAAAGTCTTAAAAAAGACTTGTTTTAATGACTTTGACATTTAAAATTTCAACCCCAAAACCTTCATTCAATGTCCTACACTGCCAAAGGGTCCTAAAGGAATGCCTACCCACAGTATTAAACTAGTAATGCCGAAATCTGCTAGGTTATGAAGTGAACAAATTGAAGGCTGACAAAAAATTTTTTTAAAGTAAATCAAGGGGCCCAATATGCCCCTGAAGAGGCTTCCCGGAAACCTTTATTGCCTATTATGCATACCGTATTGAAAAATCAGTACAAAATCTTAAAGGGTTTAAACCCTATTAAGTTTTAAAAAATAAAAATGTTTTTCAAGTCTATAAAAATAAGTGATTACATGGGGGGTCCATTTTGCCCCGGGTATGTTTTAAAACATTTTGATAGAGATCCCTGGGCCCATTACACCCCAAAACACCTAAACCCCAGCCCTTGTGTTTTGACAAAAAGTTTTCTAGTTTTTTTCCTTTAAGTCTGGAAAAATAAATGTTTTCAGGGGCAAGGCCAATTTTGAATCAATTTTTGTTTTTTAACAAATTGGAAGGGTTAAATGGCCATGTTTCATCCCAAATATTAAATAAAAGGCCCTTGGGGTTTCTTTAGTTTTCCTATAAAAGTCTATGTAAAATAAAGAAACCCCCTGGGGTGGGCCAATTTTGACCCCAGGGTCATGATTTAAAAAAACTTGATTGAGGCCCAAAAAAAAAAAAGGTCTGGGAAATGTTTTTTAAAGTAAAGGGCCCCGTAATTTGCTTCAAAAATAGTGGAACAAAAAAAAATCAATTGGTCTTACTATGTTGATTGACTCAATTAAATTAAAATCAATTTTAAAAAGCATTTGGAAAAAAAAGCAAGGAAAACAGGGTTCATAAGAAAAACACTGTCCAAATTTAGCATTTTTAATATTTCAGACTTTTTGGGTACAGTATCACCTGTCCAAGATTAAATAAATTGTGAAAGTAATAAAAACCTGAAGCTTTCAGTATCCCTGAACCTATACCCACCTATGTTTGTTGGCCCAGAACTAAAAATTTTAGGGTAACTTTTTTCATAAAAATTGAATTTTCCCAAAAATGTTCTTTTTTTTTTTTGTGTTTTGGGATTTCAACCCTGTTTGCCCAATTGGCATGTAAATTATTTTGGCATGTCGAGTCAATTTCAAACCCCAAGGATTTTTTGCAATATTTTTCTTCTTAAAAAATGAAATTTTTCCCGACCCCTTTTTGTAATTTTATGCTTAGTAGTTACAGTGGGTAGCGTTTAAGTTTTTTTTAGGGAAAAAGGGGTTTTTAAAGGGGTTTCCCGTGTCCGGGAAATGTCGTGTAACGTCGTGCTTTTGTATTTGAACCCGTATAAATTTAACGTGTGGCCCGTGTGATCGTTTTATCGTTTTTGTAACGTGTTAAACCGTTAGTTTTAAAACTTTGCCCGGATGGAAAAAAACTATAGATTTCAAACTGAAAATTTTTTACGGTGAAAACATTCGGTTTATGAAAAGAACCCTGATGGAAATGAGCCCTTGATCGGGTAAAAAACACATATTATATGGTGTTTGGTCCTGTTTATGATGAAAAAAAAAAAAAAAATGCTTACATGTGCTTTGGGTGTAAAATGATAAATTATGCTTTTTGGAAATTTACCTTTTCAAAATTGCACATTGTTCAATTTTTAAAAATTAATAATAAAAACGACTTCCCGATTTTAGGTTCTCGTTCAGAAATTTTAACCCTTTATCCGTTTACGGGAAAAATTTAAAACCAAATTTGGGCCCTTATGTGTGGTGGCCATTGTTCGTTTAGCGGGGATTCCTGTGTATTCCGTTTAAAACGAACCAATTATGAAAAAAAAAATTTTTAAATTTTTGCCCCCAAGCCCAGGTACTTTTGAAGAATTAGGTGTCAGATGGGTAGCTGGATCGGATTTATTTAAATGTCCCCTTTGGCCCGGTAATGTAATTAACGTTTGCGACTTATGTGTAATTTCTCTCTCCCCGCCTCTCTCTCTTTCTTCTCTTCTTACCCTAGAGGGGGTTTATAAAATAAATTTAAAATTCAAATATGTCATTTTTAAACAAATTAAAATTTAATTTTCACGTTAAAACCCGCAACGAATACATCCAAGATTAAAACCTTTTTTCCCTAAGGAAGCACTCGATGGGTAAACTTATTTAAATGAATTGGTTTTTAAAATTGATTCGTAACTGAAAAAATGATTAGGAATTTAATTTGCCGAAAGAAAATTTAAAATATCCTTTCATCTTTTAAAGGAAAAAATCAAAAAGATGAACTTATTGATCGATTGCGTTTTTTAAAATTTATTCGATAAATGATAAAAAATTGGAATTAATTCCCAAAAGATAACTTTAAATCTGTTTTCCCCACATTCCTGGTGAGGTAAGGTAATTATAAAGATAAAATGGGCTCGATTTTCCCACCCCAAAAATATTGAATTTTTTTATGTCTTTTGAAATCTTTGGGGTTTGGTTGTTTGTCTGTTTTCAATAATGGTTTATCCAAAATTGTATAACAGATTGTTTAATCGTCAATTTATTCGTTTTTTATTAAAAAATTAGAAAAAAAAAGAAAAGTGTTTGGGCGAAAAAAATACAGTTTGTTATGTGGTAAAATTATAGATTAAAAAATTTTCGATAGATTTTTAAATTTGTGTTCAGATTTGTTTCGGTAAATGGCCAATCGGTAATTAATTAAATAAAAAGGGAAACCCCTTTTGAGTTTCATTTATTGATTTATATAAAATTTTGTTCCCAAACTTTAATGTAGTGTAAAAAATAGATCATCGATTGAATGGAGTATGTTATACTTGTCATGAACGTGACATATAAGAAAAAAAAAGAAAATATTTCTTTAAGTCTTGCGTTTTAAAAAGAAAAAACAAAAAATTTTAAAATTTTAATAGAAATTTAAAATGTGTTTTATAAATCTAAAACGAGAATTTAATACGATCGTTGCCCTTATTTTTTTTTGTTTTTTTTAAAATAAGAGATAGAGAGTAGTTAGGACAAAAAAACCGGTTGAGAAATAACCCGGAGGTTTGATTGCTCGTGTATATAAACCCAACGTGTAAGACGTGCAGTGAAACGTGGTGAAACGTCGTTCGTGTCGTGTAAGTGGTGTAACGTGGTTCGTGTGCCAATTAAACGCGAGCCGCACTGTACTAATAGGAGAACACTAATGGACAAAAACGCATAAATTGAAAATGATCAGTCCAAAACCCCTTTTCGTTTGGTCCATTACTAGAGTTGGAAAATTATTTATGGTTTTGGCATTAAAAGGGGGTTTCAAAAAAACTTTAAACTTTCGATAGACTTTTTTGTATTTTTTTTTTAAGGATATTCAGAAAAAAAATTAAGCTTTTTAGGTTTTTTAAGAGGTAATATTCAAGAATTTTTGGACTTTTTTTTTTTGTTTTTAAGCATTTTTTAAAAAAGGGGCCCAAAAATTCAAGCATTTTTAAGACTGAGGAGAGGACTATGTGGTGGGGAAAAAAATATGGTGGGCATGCAGGAAAAATGTGCCTGTAACCTTTGTCACATAAGTTTTTCATTTTAGAGGTATTTGGATTTTTACCACAGCAAAACCCAGTCAGTAATTTAAACCACAGTTTCTAATTCTTCTATGAAATGAACATTAGGGGCTTAAAGAAGATCATGGGGGAAAATGGAAAATATCAATATCCAAAATTAAAGACTTTTTCTTTAATTTAGGGCTATGCTGGTTTTTTTTTTTAATGAGCCAAGGATGAGAAAGGGTGGAAACTGGGGATATTTTTTTTTGAACCCATTTTTGGAGCCGAATGAGAAATGACTTAACGAGAATGCAACAAACTTTTGGGCATTCATATGTGATGCTAAGGTTATTTTTGATGAGAAAATTTTATGCTTTGAATATGTTTGGGAAAAGGGTTTTTGATATTTTTCTTTATAAATTTTAAAGACCCACCAATCCCCATGGCCTTTGGGTTTATGGATTTCAAATTTTAAAATCTAATTATTTTTTTTTTATTTTTATTTTTAAAAAAATCCAAAAAAAAAAATTTTTAAAAAAATTCGGTGTACCTCATTTTTGTCCCGCGGGTTTTTTTTCCAAAAGGGCTCGTGTGGGCGGGGTTTTGTTTTATTTATTTGTGTTTAGTGGGATCCCCCAACAGCACAAGGGTCGTTTTTTAAAGAGGGGGCGGGGGGAGGCTTTATTATAGGGGAAGATAGTGTGAGAAAAGAGGAGGCAAAGTATGGATTAATCAGGTTTCTATAAAACCCCCGTTATCACAAGAGAAAAAAGAAAGAAAAACATGGTTTGTGAAAAATTTTGACATTTCTTTCGTTTTTCCCCTAAAATTTTTTCTGAAATCAAAACAGCATTAGCGTAAAAAATTACACAATGCTAGATCTTTTGAAAAATTAAACCTAAGTCCCTATGTCATCTTTTTTGGATTTTCAATTACCATAGCAACGTATTTTTTTAAAAAAAATATAAAAGTGGGTGCTTTAAATTTAAAATTCCATATTGCTTTATATACCAAGTTTCACTGAGCAGTTTTAAAATATGGTTTTAATTAATCACCCATCCAATTTGGAAGAGGGGTGGGGGAAAACCCAATGCAAATCAGGGCTTATGCATTGCCCTTTTTGTGTGACCTAACCTTTAGTTGAAAATGGGTATTGTAAAAAAAACATTGTTCATTACGATGCCTTTATGAAAAAAAAAAAAAAAAAAAATCAAAATCTATTGAGGAGTGACAAAGTTTTGGGCAGAACAAAAAAAAACCCTTTGAATTTAAAGTGTGACCTTGCCCTTGGAGTACGCCCTGGGATTGCACAACATTGCTTCAAAACGGTGAAAATTTTTTACTGAAATTCAAAAAGATAAAGGAATATGGTTTTAAAACAGAATAAAAAAAAGACCAATTTTTGGTTTAAACCCCTTGGTTTGATTGTCCTTGGGTACGCCGGGGAAAATGTGTGCAAAAACACCCCTTATGGTGGTACGATTTTGCCAAGTTTTTTCAAAATTATCAAGTATACAGATTTATACAGAGATACAAAAAAAAGACCCCATTTTTCCTCTGAACTGTAAGTGTGACCCTGCCTTGGGCAATATTGGGGTTGTTTGGAAATATTCTGATGGGGAACTTTTTGCCAAAAATTTAAAATTATAAAGGGAAAATGTGGGTATGTAGAGAAACGAAAAATTGACCCCCATTTTTGCCTTTTGAACTCAAAAGTCCTTAACCTTAAACCCAGACTGGGGATTATGGTGAATATTTCTGCTGTGTCATTTAAAAATACATCGAGGAATGTCAGGTTATGGGGGGGGAAAAGAAAAATGCCCCCCTTTTTTGACCTTTGAACTTAAGTGTGCCTTGACGCCACGACCGGGGTTTGTATGCGAAACTCCTCATGAGGGTTTAAAATTTTCTGCAAAAAAATTTTAAAAATCTTTAAAGGGAATGTTGGGTTTATGAAGTGGAAACAAAAAAAGACCCTTTTTTACTTTAAACTCTAAGTTGCTTTGACTTGAAGCTAAAACGGGGGAAATGCGGCGACAAGGAGGGTGAACATTTTGTGAGTCTTTCAAAATTTTCAAGGAGTTATGGAACAAAAATAAAAAATGACTCTTTTTTACCTTTAAACTTTGTGTGACTTTGCTTAAAGCCGACTGGGTTTGCGCGCAAAAATGTCTCATGATTGGAACATTTTGCGAGGAAATTTAAAACCCATTAAAAATGTGGAGTTATGGAGGGGAAAAAAAAAAAATTGCCCCTTTTTTTTCCTTTAAAATTTTTAAGTTGACTTGACCTTGAAGTACGGTTTGGGGTTTTGTGTGGGACACATTGTTATGACGTGGCTTTTTCCCAAAAAATTTCAAAATCTACCCTGGAATGTCAGAGTTATTGTAAAACGAAATTGGTGGACGGCGAAGGGGAAAAACTATATGCTCTCCTTCGGGGGCATAAAAAAATAAAATGAAAAGATGTGTCAGGAGAGTCACAATAATTTAGGAGATGTATGAAACATTGACATAGACCTGCATTCATCATTGTTTTTTTTATAAATTGATTTTAAATGAAATGTATCAACTGGTGCCAGTTAGAAAAAATGGTGAAAAGTTAGGTGCAGTTTAAATCTATGGGAAATTTTGGTAGGGTAAACTTATTAAATTAACCCCTTTAAAAGTTTTAAAAAAAAAAATAAAATTACAAATACATGTAAAAAGAATAAAAAGTAAAGCAAGACCTAGCAAGTTTGCTGGGGGTTGGGGTTTGGATGCCCTGATGGATTTTAAAACTTTTTTTTTTTTTAGTCTAAAACCTTAATGTGGGTTTTGTAATTTAAACAGGCCCAAATTCGGCAGCATCTTATGAAAAATTTTCTCAAATTAGTAGGAAAAGTAAAAAAAAAAAATGAATTCCTCCAAATAAATTTTATTTCTTATTTCCGTATAAACAGACCCCTATCTCGGCTTCAACTGAAGTATTGGTTTTTTCATATGCAAAGAATAAATACTTTTTAAAGATTTCTAAATAAAATCAAATTTTCTTAATTACTATTTTATCAAAAAATTATAATTTTTTGATCACGTTGCGATTTGTCTTGGTTTTCAGGGTTTTATTTTCTGTTTTTTAAGTGAGCAAAAACATTGAATTTAGCTCAAAAAATTTGGAGGGGGGGGGGGGGAAAAATTTTTAAAACTGTATCAAAAAAAAATTAGCAAATAAAAACTGCCCCCCAGTTCTGTTTATTTTACGTGTTCAAGGGATTTAAAATACTAAAAGTAAAATTTTAAAAAAAAAAAAAAGGGTCAGGATGCACAAAATACGCCCATCTATTGGGGGCTTCAGAAATAGCTCGAGAAAAAAGTATGCCTAAATAAGCAAAATAATTCCAAAAACCCTTAGTTAATGAATGTTAATCATAAAAAAAAAAAGTTTAAAAATTTTTCCATTAAATTTCTGCAAGATTGACAAAACCCCCATAGGGTTAAGGATAGGGACAAGCAAATTTCAGTATGTTGTGTACATCAAGGGATAACTTAGTAAATTTACTGTAATGTGGATTCGAATCAGCCAAGTATTGCAATGCACATGTGTGAAAAAATTTTAAAAGTTTGGGCAACGGTATTGAAATTAGAGCCTGGACAAAACAATTTCAAGTTTTTTTGTACGTTTTTTTTAAAAGGGCCTTTTAAATTCTAAGTCATTCACCGTAATGTGGGTTGAATATCCCCGTATTTGGGGCCTGCCATTGTGAAAAGTTTGAAATGGATTGGACTAATGGTTGAAATTAGAGCCCGGATAATCACAAAATTTTAAGTATTTTTTGTAGCAAGGGCCATAAAATTTAAGTCTTCACGCGATTAATGTGGATATCAAATCATCCCCGGTTTATGACCCGCCCTTTTAAAAAGTTTGAAAAAGGATTTGGATAACGGTATTGAGTTAGAGCCGGGCAATCATTTTTAAGTTTTTTGTAGTCAAGGGTAACTTCTAAGTATTCACGCGATAAGGGGATATCGAACTATCCCCGGTATTAGGCAATGCACTGTGTGAAAAATTTGAAATGGATTGGATACGGTATTGAAGTTAGAGCCCCGGGCAATCCAATTTAAAATATTTTGTTGTCAGGGGCCCAAATTTAAATCATTCAGCAAAAATGTGGATATCGAAAACCCCCGCGATATTTTGGCCCTCTGTGTAAAAAGTTTGAAAAGGTTGGACTAACGGTATTGAAGTTAGACCCGGACAATCACTTTTTTAAGATTTTGTGTAGTAAGGGGCCCAAAATTTAAGTCATTCACGCGTAATGCGGTATCGATCAGCCAAGATTATGGCCCTGCCAAAGTGTGGGAAAAATTTGAAAAGGATTGGGTAACGGTTTAAGTTAGAGCCGGACAATTACAATTTAAGTATTTTTTGTACGTCAAGGGCCATAATTTAAGTCATTCACGCGATAAAAGCTGGATATCGAATCATCGCGATTTATGGCCATGCCATGTGGAAAAGTTTGAAATGGATTGGACTTATGGTATTGAGTTAGAGCCGGAAATACAATTTCAAGTATTTTTTTGTAGTCAAGGGCAAATTTAATATTCCCGCGATTAAAGTGGATATCGAATCTCGGATTTTGGCCATGCACATGTGTAAAAAGTTTGAAAAAGGGTTGGGCAAACGGGGATTGAAGTAAAAGCCGGAAACAAATGTTCAGCCCTCCCCAGCCCGCCCGCACGGTGAGTGTTCACAATAGCCCTTTTAAGGGGTTTAAAAAAAAAAGGGTGAGAAAAATAAAAGAAACAGATTTATTTATTTATTTTTATAATTTTTTCATTTTTTTATTTTAAAAGTTTTTTCCCCTTTTTTGAGATGAATTTTTCTTTAAAGGGCTTAAGAAAATAAATTATGTATTTATGTTAAAATTTAAGAACATGTATGCAATGTTTTTTTCGTATAAAATAAATTAATGTGTATTTCAAAAATAGTCTTTTGTTATTTCTTTGAAATTTTTACATGAAAATTTTGTTTTTATTTAATTGATTTTAAAAAGTGAATAGTTATGCAACAAGAGCTGTCGAGGACGGACCCTTGTTTCAAAAAGCTTGTTGGGAATCAATGAAATTTTTTCGATTTTGCCCTTAATACCCTTTTATATAAAATAGGGGAAAAATGTTTTACTTGAAGTTGTACCCCCTGATATTTTTTATGAAACTAAAACAATCCCCTGCCTAGTAATGAGACATTGCATAATAAAAGGATGCAAATTTAACCAGTATTTAAGTTTTGATAAGGCCTTTAAATTTGTTAAAATTTGTCCAAAAGTTTTTCCTCTTTGGTTTTTTGAGCCTGAATAACTCCCTTAAATTTTGTCAATTCATTAAAAAAAATTTTGGATTAAGCTGGAAAATAGTTGAATGGAAAAATTTAACTAAATTCTAATTAAAAGGGGGCCAAAAATTTTATTAAATTCCCTTTAGTGTTTACTTCCTCTATAGATGATACCTAAACAATTTTAAAAATGTTTCAAATCAATCCCCTGTGGTCGGATATAAAATGAATACCTTGTGCATAAATTTAAACCAAAATTTCAAGTTAAAAAGGGGCCAAATTTGTAATATTTCCTCAAGGTTATTCCATGAAGTTTGATACCCTAAAAATTTTTAAAGATGTTTCAAACAAACCCTGCCTAGACTTGAGATAAAGCATGAAATACCCTTTTGCATAATTTAACAAATTTTTTAAAGTTAAAAGGGGCATAATTTTTAAAAATTTAACAAGAGTTATCTAATGAAAGTATGATCCCCAAAAATTTAAAGATATTTCAAATCAACCCCATCCTGGCTTGAGATATAAGCTGAAAAACTTGATGCAAAACTTTAACCCAAAATTTTAAAAATTAAAAAGGGGCCATATTTGTAATATATTCCATCAAGGTTATTACCATGAAAGTTGTCCGTTAAATATTAAAGTGTTTCAAAACAATCCCCGCCTGGTATGGTATAAAGCATGAGGCATTTGCAAGCAACTTTAACCCAAAAATTTTAAGTTAAAAAAAAGGGCCAAATTTGTAATTTTACCCTCAAAAATTTCCTACTTGGTTGAGAGCCCTTAAATATTTTTTAAAATTTCAAGTCATTTCCCTGAATGGTTAATGAGATTTAAGTGGATGTAGTTGCTGCAAAAATGTAAAAATTTTTTTGCAGGGAAACTTTTAACCCCAAATTTCTAATTTAAAAAAAGGGGCCCTAAATTTTATTAAATTTAGTCAAGAGTTATCTACCTTGGTTTTTGAGCCCTTAAAATATTTATAAAAATTTCAAGTCAATACCCTAAAAACTTTTTTTGGATAAAGGTTTTATAGTAATTGCATGCAAAACTTTTAAAAAAAGCGCAACACCAAAGCGACACAAGGGGGAATACAATAGCTCTATTTCTTGAATAGTGAGCTAATAAAACTTTCCTTTTGATGTGTTAAATGTCATAAGGTAAATTTTGGAAAAAGTAATATTTATTCATGTAGGAAATGGCGAGAGTTTTTCATTCTTTGTGTAAACTTAGGTACTGGGTGTTTTTGTTTAAAAAAAAGTTCTCTGTATGAGTTTAGATTGATTCTTAATTTTTAAAAGTTTCTCTGCTTTTTTTAACTGTAAAAATACAATTGATAAAATAATTTTATAAAGAGACTGGTTTAAGCCTGCTTTTCATTGAATTTTTCAAAAATTTCTGGGTACCCGCTTCCCAAAATTTGGGAGCCCCTGGATTTAAAAATTTTTGAGAAATTTTTCGGACATGGTAGGGGCCCCCAAAAATTGTGCGCCTTGTTGCAAACGGGGCTCTGTCCTTTTTTCCCCTCCCCAGTCGTTGAAATATGCCGGGGATAGAAATAGAAAATTTTTAGGACTTAATCAATTTAAAGATTTTGAATGACCAAAGTCCAACAACGCAAAAAGGGTTGCCTTTGGGGCCTGGAACAGCGTAAACGTAGCATAAAATTTTAAGTCAAAAAAGGGAAGCATTTCATTTTTGGCCCAATTAATATTGGCTATTTGGGGTTTATGGTGACCCTTTACCTTTTTATCCCCAAGCCCCTTGGGGTCTTTAAGGTAGAGCGCAAAAGGTGCATCATTGTAAGTTTGAAGGTGGGATGGAAGGACGTTTATGGCATGATTAAAATTGGGGTTTGGGAGCCTTGACTTTTGACCCGTGGGCCTCTCTAAGTGGGCCCGGTGGTAGGCTCATCAAGATGCATGACCCGTGAAGTTTTGGGGGGGGCTTTAGGTGGGGGGGATTCTATTATGGTCAAGCTTAAGTTTGTGACAGAAAACAACAAATAAAGCGTGGTAGTGGGTAAATGAACACTGGAACGTAGGGTCAACTTAACAACCCGGGTAAAAATGTAATTCTTGCTTAAACAGGTGTGAAAAATAAAAGGAGGAAAAATTTCCCTTTTTCAACTTTGAAAATGTAACTTTTTAGTTCAAAGGTTTAAAATTTTTTGTTTTTCTTTGGTAAATCCCGGGGTTTGGGTTGGAAGGCCCCTGTGTATTTTAAAGTTCACTGATATAAACCCTTTTTGTAAGTGTTTGCTATCTTACTGTAGGCCAAGAAAGGGGGCATGGCCCCCCTGGTTTTTCTCCCTTTTAACCGGGCCCCCGGGGGTTTCCCTTTCCCAAGGAACTAAAAAAAGGGTATACATCTTAATGATAGGTGTTGTCCCACTAGAAAAATAATTAATTAGAAAAACAAAATTTTTGAAGACAAAAATGTAAAAAAATTTATAAAGTTTTATAATGATGACATTTGGCAAAGTTTCTGATGAGTGAAGTTTTCTTTAAAAAGTACTTAAAAACAGAAAAAACTGCGGCGGAAAACCCTTTTTTAATAAATACTACCCGAACCACTGTTTGGGTTGTCTGTTTCAGGGAAAATATTAAATCATCTTTCAAAAAAAATTTAAAAGCAGAACAATCAAATTTCCCTATTATCCCTCAGAAAATTAAACAATAAAAATTTATAAAAATTTTAAAAAAAATCATATCTGTTTACATGTGTCCTAGTTCATAAAAAAGTGATTTTTTCCTAAAAAAGGAAAAAAACAAACTTGGTTTTTAATCTGTATGTTCACTTTTCATGCCTTTTTTCTTCAAAAATTTTCATTGTAAGAGAAAAGTAAGTTGGTAAACATGTTGTCAATTGTGAACAGATTGTTTGATAAGCGTCCCCCAAAAAAAACTTATACACAGTTGGTGACTGTGATTTTTATTACTTCAAGATAAGGGAGTGGGGGGGGGGGGGGGGGCAAGATGGGAAATCCCCTGCCCCCAATACAAATCAAGGGGTTTTATAGCTAGAAGAAAAAATTTTTACCCGTGCAGCTGGGGACGGGTTCATTACGTGGGAAAAACAAGACATTTCCTCCTTTCCGTTCCCTACGGTGTGAGGCATGATTGCAAATGACAAGTGCAGAAAGGGTCAATATTAGCATTAATTAGTCAGTAAATTGTACAGCAAAACAGGCATTGTTAATTTTTACCTAAAATATTCCATATTTGAAGTGACCATTTTTGCCAAAAGAAAATTAAAATTTACCATTAGTTTCAAGGGGAGAACAATATGGAAAAAAGTATTTTTATATATTTCAATTGTCACAAAATTTTTTGAATTATTGCAATACAATTGTGAATGTAAGTTTTGTCGGTCAATTTATTATCATAATTTTTATTTTCTTGTATTTACCTAATTGAAATAAAATTGTGATGTATTGTATTGTAAGTCTTTTTTTTTTCAAGTCAATTTCTTGGTGAGTGTTTTGTTTACTTTTTGTTTTGAGTAATAATAAAAAAAACACGTAAGACAATTCCCTTTTGTTTATTTAAAAACCTGATTGTTCAAAAAATTTAGGGGAGTTTGTTTTTAAAAAAAAATAAGTATGTCCAATCACCATATTTTTAAAGGTTGACAGTGAAATTTTGTCATTTTTTTTAATGCCTTCAAGGTTGGTGCGAGATTTTTTTTTTAACAACAAGGCAATGTTTCGAATATTTCATTTGTGACCTTTTTGTTTAAGGAAAAAATGTTCCCCCAGTGACTTTTCCTTTTTTTTTTTTTTTTTTTTAAACTTTGTTTTGTATACAAATGATAATTCAACACTTTTTTTTAATGTATGCAAAAACTAATTGTATATGATATTTTTTTTCTTATCTTTCCTAAAATTCAATTCATTTTATAATGATGCATTTGAATACTCGGACAACATTTTTTTTTTTTTTTTAGGATTTAAATAATTTTAGAATTAGAAGGGTTACCCCAAAAAAACCCGTATTAAACTTTTGAAATTGGCGTGTTCAAAAAAGGATGATTTTAAAATTTTATCAAAGTTTTTTCCTTGCCTGGAACAGGTTCTAATGGATAAATGTATTTTTTGCAAATCAATTTGTTTCAGTTTCAGAGGGATGTGTTTAAGTTTTCATATGTAATAAATGTATAAGGGAAATTAGCCCGCCCTGGGGGCCATTTTTTTTTTTGATGGGAATAATTTTAGCAATTTTGGAAAATAGTTACCAAGAAAATCTGATGAAAAATTTTTAAATTGGCCCGTAGTTTTTTAAGGAGATGATTTTTAAAGTTTTCATATTTTTTTTTCCCTTGCCCGGCAACCAGGTTTCAGGATCAAGTTTATTTTAGAAATTTTTTGAAAGGGTTTTCCCCAAAGGGTTTGTATTTAAACAAATTTGTCCCCGGGTTTAAGGGAGATGTTGTTTAAAGAAAATTGTGACAACGCACGAAAGGGGGTGATACAAAAATACTGAGCAGTTGTGTAAAGGTGGGCTAAAAATTTTCGAAATTTTTTTTTTCAGTCAGTATTAAAAATATTTTAAGTTTTAACTGTGTCAATTTATGAAGTAATTTTAATGGGAACTTGGGTATCATGATGGTGTTTTGATAAACAAAATGAAAATTAAACTTTTTTTAAAATAGAACAAGACAATATGCTGATTCCCGTATAGGGGAAGATAAGTTGAAGAAAACCCTTTGTAGAGCGGCTCGATATTGCTTCGGTTTCATTTCCCGCTTGTATTATTTTGGACAACCCGCAACACATATTTATTTTTTTTCTTTTGTAATATTGCTTTGACAGAAAATAACAATGATTTAAAAGTTGTTGGTGTTTTTTTTTTTTTTAATTCAGGGTTCCCACACTTTCAAAGGCCCTTTTTTCTCAGTTTTGAAAAATTTAAGACCAGTTTAACATGTATTAAAAAAATTGGGTTTTTATAAACTGGGACATCATGGATTTCAAATAATTACAGATACATTTATTTCCAAGGTTTTAATAGGTGGTGAAACCCCCATTTGTCAAAAGAGCAAGTGACAAAAATTTTGGCAGTGTTTTTTTTTACCTCTGCATCCTGGATGCAAAGTGATTTCCTGTGGATGAAAAGTTGGGAATTTTTGTGCATCCAGGATGCATAAAAAATATAGAAATGCTATTGAAAAAAAAGTTGAATGCATCTTTCCAAATGAGACTTATTTTCTTAGTTTTGGTACCGGTTTTGTCAAAAGTATCATGTATGGTAATGTTTTGGATTTCACGTCAAAATTCAACCAAATTGATCAACATACTTCTTCAACCCCAATCATTAAAAAATATCTAATTTGCATTTTACTTCGAATTAGGTTGACAACATCGATTAGGGGTTAATTTAGATTGCTTTTAAGTAATTTATATACATAAACAAGTACTCGATTTAAAAACCAATAGCGCATTTCAAACTGACTTCGGTAAAACATTTGTGAGGGTGAGAAAAATGTGTAGCTTGACCGGGACTCAAACCCAAGGCCTTTTGCTTACAGGTCAAGTGCTCTACCGAATGAGCTACCCAGCCACTTAGACATCTTTCTACCCTACTGTGAGATTCATGTGGTTACTTCCCCTTGATATACCGAACGATTCTGTAGCCGCCGATCTGATTGGCTTATACAATGGTCAATCTGAGACGACCCTCTATACGATGTGGTCAGATCCAGTTAGCATACTGAATCTGATTTTAATGAGATTGTTTTCAACCATGAAGGAGTCAAATATGCTTAACCAAATCTGTATGAATGAACAAACACGGCATGAAAATGTCTTTTTGCAAAATCTTGCCAAGCCAACAAAACTGGCATGACTGAATTGTTTTTATACTGCATGTATGTGTCAGGATGCTGGTGATATCCTTATGATTAAACCCTGATCTCAGACCTTGATTGAATTTTTTGGGTGTTCTGTAAGGTGACAGTGTCTTAGCTAAACGTTATACAAAGGCTTCAAACTATAGCATGAGCTACCTAGCTCTAGACCAAATTTCAAGATATACAGTTCAAACAACTTGGTGAACAATAACCTAACTAAAAACACCTCACTTTGGAACACAACATATAGAACTAAAGTATATATATAAAGTCCATGCCAACAAGATGGCTAGTCTCTTCCCAGCTTATTACTGTGCTGAGCGATCCCAAACCAATGATTCCCTAACTAGTGAAAACCCTAAAACAAACCGAATGCTGGGCTTTGTCCCGAGCCTTAAAACACCATGTCTCATACACCAACCCGTTATCAAAGCCATGAGCTTGGCTTTTTCACAGCCCCTATCATGAAACCTCACTGTGACTATTGCTCCTGAGCTTGAGCTTGAGCTATGTCACAGCCCTCCGAGCTTTCACTCCTACCAATGTCTGAGCCAACCCAATACCTCTATGAACAGAGTGCTCAGAGCCCTAGCTGATAGCTTGTAGGTAAGTCTATACGCACAATTTTCATGCCCACAGAAGCAAGCTTCTATGGCACTACTTCCCCAGCCACAGAAAACGAAATGCTCTCAAATGACTGGTAACTGCGCAGTATGTCTACCATAGAGCCTATAATACTTCGTCTCTGGTCATATGCACAGGGTGTATATGAACCAGGCACGAACTAGCATCTACAGAGAAGCCCGTCACCAAAACAGAATATATTTTGATGCCCTGATCACATGGGTGCAAGCAGTGATCATATATATATCTGGAGCGCGCAGCCTGAGATTCTTTTACCTTCTGAGTTTTAGACATTCAGCATGGACCTAAGCATGGATTAATATTCAGCCAACAACTAACCACCTTACATATTAATTTTAAATATACACTAGGTTTCTTAAACTATCTAACATATAACTAAAATGATTGCTAATGTAGAGAAAAACTAGAACTGCCATTGTAATGGCGCAAATACCCCCTGCATGTCGCTTTGTCACAGGAATGAAGTTTACAGTTCTTGTTTCAAGTTTCATCTTGATGCCTTTTATACTTTTTGAGTTATGGCCCGGACAAAAATTAAGTAGGAAAATTTACAAAGGGCAATAACTCCAAAATTACGCAACAAAGAGTTATGGTTCATGGTCACTGCAATATGAAGTTTCATCTTGATGCCTTTAATACTTTTTTGCCCGGGAAAAAAATAAGTAGAAAATTTACAAAGGGCAATAACTCCAAAATTACGCACAAAGAGTTATGGTTCATGGTCACTGCACGCCCCCTCAATAGATCTATCACATATGAAGTTTCATCTTGATGCCTTTATTTTTTTTCCCTCAAATCTAACTATTTTTTCTTT
>CM037781.1:69901787-69951787 GCA_021229015.1 Solen grandis | reverse complement strand
AATAAGCGTGCGTGACGTCAAGAATACTAAATCGTGATGCGTCTGACAATTTTGACGTAACGTCGTCTAACGTAGGTGATGGGTAGTGAGGTCGTCTTATGGCCTCGTTTAAAGCCTTTGGGTCAAGACATATGCGTAATTTACCAGTCTTTGGCTTTTCAACAACTACGATCGAGTTTACCCAGTCTGTAGGTTCATTAACCTTAACAATTATGCCATCGCGTACCATGTTGTCTAGCTCTGATTTTAACTTTGGTCTAAGAGGTTCGGGTATCCGACGTGGCGGATTGACTACGGGTATCGCGTTTTCTTTCAAGTGCAAATGACACGATCCGGGAAGTACACCGATACTTTCAAATAAATTGCCATAGTCGCTTCTGACTCTTTCCTTAGTCAGATGACTAGTACTTTGAGATTCCACTGAGTATGTGAGTTTGATCAGTTCAAGGTCAAGTGATGACTGAAGGCCAATTAAACATGGAGATTGACTGTCTATAACATAAAATGGAGCATGAACTGTTTTAACGTCAGATTTGCATGGCAAGGAGACCTTACCTAGGACTTTAATTGTATCCCCGGTATATGCAGTGAGTTTACAGTCATGGGGCTGTAAAGGGCCTTTGAGGGATAAAGATTTGTAAACCTTTTTTGAAATGGTATTGACAGCACTTCCAGTGTCTATTTTAAAATTGACAGGGATTTGGTTGGGACCAAGATTAGGGAAACAAATGCACGGTCTGGTGAATTTGATAAAGTGCTTACCGTGTCAATGTGAAACTCCTTAAATTGATTTCATAATGTCCGTGATTTATATCAGTTTCAATGTTAATGTCATTCACAGTTATATTCGATTTACACATTTTTCCAAAGTGATTCAGTTTCTTACATTTGAAACATTGTTTCCCAAACGCGGGACACGACTTTCTGTCAGTTTTGTGTGAAAGTCCACAGTTCTGGCATATTTTCCGCGTTTGCTGCTGTTTATGCTGCTGTTGTCGCTGGGGACGCTGCCGTCTGACATGGTCAACACCGCTGGCCTGTGCCAGTGCTCCGTCGCTAGAAGATGCCATTATTCTGAGCTGCTCATTTGAATATTCGAACGTCTGGGCATGTTCTATCGCTTTATCAAGCGTCAGCTTCTCTCCGACATTGATGAGCTTCTCTCTCAACTTAACAGATGATGTGCCGAAGACGATCCGGTCACGAATCATTTCGGCTGCCGCTAGTCGCAACTTTGTGACGTACGACTCTATGCTGTCCGATCCTTGCACTAAATTGTTAAAACTTGAACCGTGCAAAGATTGGATTTAACTTTGGCTGGACATAGTTCTTGAAACGAATTATGAATGTATCCAGTTTTTTTAGCGTTTTCTGCACTGATGTCGGACCAAGTGTGACGTATGTCACGCCCTTTATCTCCGACCCAGAGGAGTAAATATGCCACTTGCTCCTCTTCGGATTTTTCCTTTAATGGACCCGAAAACACTAACTGCACATGCCGATGAAATTTGTCCCATGCCTCGGGTAGGTTTGAACTTTCCCAGTCCATTCTTGGAATAGAAACGCCGCACATCTCCATTTTAAAGCACGTGGTAACAAAAGTCCGTTTTAAATATCCAAAATTTAAATCAGATGTTAAAATTTCTTCTGACACCATGTTTTGTATATACTGTTGTAAATATATTGGTAGTACTAATGTACTAATAATTATGTGTAGATATGGTATAACTAATGAGTAAGAAATAACACAAGCGTGTATCCTCTATGAAGTTTAATCTACGACTGTCCTGTAGGGACCCAGCCGCGCTAATTACTTACATACCTAAGACATTGTATACATGCTATAGTCTGTTTCATTATGAAGCACAATTATAACAGAACAGAGGGCTTTCAAATAAGGTCATGCGCCGAACTCGTTTTTCTGCATCATACCCCAGGTTTTGTGTGGGCCATGGATTCTTGGAAGTTGGCTCACCATCAAGGAAATGAGCACTGCATACCCTTGAATCTTTTGAGGGGGACCACAATTTGCTACCATCACTTCTGCCAACAAGTTTCTTCCACTTCTTTCTGGCAGCAACATTCTTTTTCACAGTTGGAAAAGGAAACAGTCTGAAGAAAAAGTATTAAACAGAAATGTTGAACACATTCTCAAATGTTGCTAGGAAAATAAGATGGAAAAGATCCATGGTATTATTCAATGAAAATGATTTTTCTAATGAATATGCCATGTATGTTTCAAATGTTTTCCTCGAGGAGAAATCAAGCGAATCACACGCTAGGTTTCCCCCATTTAATAACCATACAGTATTTTTTGGTGGGCGGGGTAGTAGTGGGATAGTTTTTATATTTTCAAGAGAAATCGACCTAAATTAATATGTTGAATTTGAGAACATGTTAATATATACTAAACTGCCATTTCTAATAAATGTCATACAATTTATATTTCACATCTCGACATTTTCTGCGAGTAAGTGATGGCTAGCCTTTGTCATCAAGTTATCATCAAGATGTTTCGTGTTAATTTTCTAAAATAATTTAAGATAATTATCAAAAACTCACCTAAATGGTGCTGCACACGAACACTTTTCTTCCTTATGCATACACCCACATTTTTCGCACAGCTGTTTCTTCCACTTATTCAGCCTATAGGCCCCATTGGAACATTTCTCTACGGCACACGTTGCAGCCATTCCAAATTTACTCGAAATTTATGGGGAGGTAACTCTGTCAAGATTATTGGATGTGCGCATGCGCAGTTGCACTCTGACAACCCGTGTATTGTTGGGGTGGAGCAGGGGGGGTCTGTGTTTTCTGGCTACATTTTCTAGCTGGCTGCATTTTTTTTATTTTCAGGTTTGAGTTAACAGTTTGCATGTTATCTATGTGTATGTTAATAAAGGTAGGGGTATTTATCTGACTTAACATATGTCAGCTTTTGGATGTATAAAATGACTATGAAAATGGCACACTGTGTTAGGAATCAAACTTAAAAAATTGAAAAAATCTCTTCAAGGCGTTGTTCGAAAACATTGTTTAATTTTAAACATTAGAATATTCTTAACACAAAGACACATAAATAATCTACTTATTTCACATTGTGTGATTTTTTGTGAGTACAAATTGCGGGAAATTTAGTCCCAATGTGGGGGTCACCTTGTTTGGCAGTCTCTGTAGCTTAGGATTTTGGTGGTCATGCTATACTTTGTTGGTGATTTTTAGAAAGCACTTTGATGGAACTTTTAAATCAGGGGTAGCTTAATGCTCAATGAGATTATGGGAAGTAGCTATAAGCATAGACCTTATAAGGTATGGAAAACTATTTGGTAGTCTCTGACCACTACGTAGGATAGTACGCCGAACACAAGACTGCATGCGACAGTTAGGAAATGACGGAACGCCGACATTTCAGGAACGCCGACATTTCGTGCATAGTGCTCTTAGGTAGCACAACACTTAAAGTATACCACACATTTACTCACAGAAACAAACAAGTACAAAAGTGCTGCCTGTGGCAGCACATTGAAATAAGCACGGCGGGAAAGAAAAACAGTCTGATAATAATTTTTATGTGGGTCAACATGTAAACAAATTGTTTTTATTTTTACATAGCCTTTATTGAGATGTGAACTTGTTTACATAAGTATATAAATAGAAATCTAGTGCCAAGACTTGAAGGGAATCTTAAAATGAAAAAAACAAGAGGGCCATGATGGCCCTGGATCGCTCACCTGAGTATACGGTTACCCAAGGAACATCAGTCTGTATTAAAACATTTTGAAATCTGGCCAGTAGTTTTAAAGGAGATGATCCCTGTAAAGTTTTCCCTTTATACATAAAAGGCAAATAAGCCCCGCCCCTGGCGGCCATGTTTTTTAATGGATCAGAATAATTTTAGCAACTTTGGTAGAGGTTGACCCATGGAACATCTGTACCAATTTATTTTAAAATCTGGCCAGTAGGCATAACATGGACAACACATCCCAGTGAAGTTCCATCCACATTTATGGTTAAAACAACCATAAATGTGGATGTGGGTGGGTACAAAGATATTGTTTAGATAGGATATGTTTTTGCTTGACACAGGTGGTTTATTTTTAAACTAACTTAAAATATTTATGATTTCTCACATCCATCAAAGCCATGTTTACAGTCGATACACAATTGTATCGATTAATACCATAAGTTGAGCACTACGAAGAAGCACTGACTGGATTTCTGGAGACAAAACTTTATTTGGAAGACTAAATCATATCATATGTCAAAACATAAATCAAAGACAGTCGGTGCATTAATTTAATTTTTTGTTTTAAAATCCTATCATACCCAGAAATGATGTCGTCATGAGAGATGTAAAAAATAATGTCCCTGCCTGGGTTCCAGCCCAAAGTGGTTCAAATGCAAAATAATTGATGTTGAATGATTCTGCTTATCTGGCATGTGCCTGTAGGCCTTTCTACCATTCACAAAACTGACATATATCCACCCCTTGGGTGCTTGTGGGATCAGATGCAAATAACTGCTATAAATACATTGCCTACCCCCTTATTTGCTTGCTTTTTGGCTACATTTATTGCAGAAACTGAACATATTTTATCATAGCCTCAGCCCAATATTAATGGTATTTAATGTGTTTTTTTATAACTCTTCCAAACCCATCCGTCTATACAGATAATAAGAATATAACAATCAAATTAAAAGTTCGTTTAGTTTGTACTTACATGCATGTTTTCATTTGAACAGACACAACTTTCTCGAGGCTTGCAAAAAAGTACCGAGATACATTCTGGCTCGAGATAAGATCAGAAAAAAACTCACATTAAATCATATAAAAGATGATTATATGTTTATAATCGTAACTCTATGTACTGATATTCTCATTCTTACAAAACACAAAATACTGTAGGAGTCGAAGACAGATCTTCAATATTGTCAAATTGTAAACAATTTACCATACTTTCGTTTTTACCGGAAGTAACATATCAGAATTAAAAACATCAAACCCTTGTAAATAAATGATACTTGATGACAATTACCACAATAGTTCAAAAGTTGTTGATTATAGAAATAATACTGAAATAACTTACATCTATGACAAATCTTGGTAAAACAAGTAATCTCGATGCCAAAGTGCCATCGATTATTTTCCTATCAAATATATTAATACGGATTTTGTTACGCTTTCATTTAAGCAAGGTATCAATAAATACTTTTTTGGCTAGAATTCATAAATGAATACCAAACCGAAAATTTGTTTATTATACTTACAATAAACACGATCCAAAGTGAAAAAAATACGAACTACATACAATTTTAACTTAAAATTGTACAAATTCATGAAAAAAGTATTTATTATTATAAAAGAGGCGAAAGAGCCTCGTTTTCGTGTCCATAGACAATCTACGAAGCAAATACAATATGCCCGGCGGTGATCCGCCGTGCAATGAAACAAATTCTCTGTTTATATTATGGTAACTGCTGCTGCACACATATATTCATAGCCGTTATAAGTGCTTTGCCTTCCTTGGTGTGTCACAGGCTCCAACAAAATGCCAGGAACAAATAGGGCCAGACACTAGAAAGACATTGTTCTATGACTCACCTACAAAAAAAAAAAAAAAAAAAAAAACGTTCTCGGTCCTTTCGGTCCTCTGCCACAATTGGTGTGACTCCGGTATCGAAATACTTCCGGGTCGTTGTACCCTAGGAAGTAGTTCTTTTAAATATTAAAGTCTTGAAATTGATGCTTTGCCTTTCTAGACTGGTTAAAGTTCAACTGTTTTTATTAGAACATTATTGTTTCTGTGTCATTTCTGGTAAATTTAACAATGATTTCTTCTGTTTTTATTGGGACTATATGCCTGAGTGGATGAATAACAGAAATGATGTAACAGGTGCACTGTGAGATTTGTGTGTTGAAAATATTGACAGTGTTTGTAAACATTCAGTGCTAGCAGAAAAGTTCATCGGTGATGAGGTAACTTTTTTGGCCTCCATTTGCTGGGACAGGATTAAAGAAGAGAAATATAGACCACTTATTATCAGGAAAATGTTCTGGAGTCCACAGTGCATGTTCAAATGTTCTGGATTTACTATAGAATAAAGAAGGGAAAAAAACACCGGGCCAACACCAATTCGTCTCAATACGTCACATTCGGTCCTCACTAAACGTCCCTTTCGGTCCTCTGCCACAATTCGTCTCAAAACGTCACTTTCGGTCCTCTGCCACAATTCGTCGTAACATCTGAACAGTCGAAAGAGCTAGAATGTTGGCAAGCCCGTGTAGTACTTTACCTTTTCGTTGTTTCCTTCAAATTCCTCAACTTTCTTTGCATTTGACAGAACTATCCCTTTCTCCTTCTGATCGTAAATTTTGCAGTTCTACATTCATTGCATTTTTGTTATCTCCTCAATCGAAGTTAAACAGGTTGGGCCTATATATGAACAGGTCTATATAGGATCCCAGTCCGTCCGTCCGTCTGTCTATAAGTTTGTCTCAATGTACCTTATAGGCGCAACTCATCTTAAACTGTTGGACGGATTTGGCTCGAACTTTAGATCTACAAAATAAAAGCACAAATATATACAGATGTGCATGAAGCAAAGGATTTTCGATTTGACAAACGTAGGGGAATCCTCGGCGGGAGTATCCCTTAGTGAGTAGGTTTTAACGTAGACACGGAAGACCAGCACAGTGCACGTAATAATCACCTTCCATATACTTTGAAGTATTAAAAAGAGTATTTCATAAAAAGAACCAAATCATGATTTGATAACGAACCTTTAATATATGTCAATACGTACTGCAATAAAAATCTTGAGGTACTGTCCTCCTATCCTTACAGTAAAGGAGAAGATGAAGTTTCTAACTAAATCATTCCGGCTTTTTAGCTCACCTGAGCATAGCTCAGGATGAGCTTTTGGGATACTTGATTGTCCGTCGTCAATTTGATGTTTACACATTAGAGGCCACAATTTTGATCCAATCTTCCTCAAACTTGGTCAGAATGTTTGTCTTGATGATATCTTGAACCCTTTCGAAAATGGGGGGGATCAAAAAGTAGGTCAGTAGGTCAAATCTTAGAAAAATCTTGTTTACACACTAGAGGCCACAATTTTGATCCAATCTTCCTTAAACTTGGTCAGAATGTTTGTCTTGATGATATCTTGAACCCTTTCGAAAATGGGTCAGGTTGGATCAAAAAGTAGATCAGTAGGTCAAATCTTAGAAAAATCTTGTTTACATACTAGAGGCCACACTTTTGATCCAATCTTCCTCAAACTTGGTCAGAATGTTTGTCTTGATGATATCTTGAACCCTTTCGAAAATGGGTCAGGTTGGATCAAAAAGTGTGTAAGTAGGTCAAATCTTAGAAAAATCTTGTTTACACACTAGAGGCCACAATTTTGATCCAATCTTCCTCATTTTGAATAGTCGAGCGTGCTGTCCTCTGACAGCTCTTGTTTTATATATGCTATCCTGCATTTAAGGTATCTTGTGATACACAACATAAGCACTTCCTAGCACGTCCAAGAACAATCTTAACTCCAGCGCCCCGCCATGAATACCAAGTATATAAAATGATTTAAAGTTTCTTCCCGGAAGATGATTGAGTTGAAGGCACAGAAAGAATTGGTCCGTTGATAATCATGCAATGCAAAAAATAGGTATATGGCCTCTGATGCATCCATATTGTGCCTGAAACAGAGAAAAAAATGTTCGGTTCAGCAAAATATGTTTTCAGCGCCTGAGGTATCATGCCTACAGTAGGTTTATCCCAAAGACCCAATCAGACTAAAATTATACTTACCAGTAAGTTATTTCATTTTTAGAAAAAGTTTTTTATATCTAATTTTCATTTAAGGAAACTTATGTTCTACAGCTACTTGTTTAATTTTAAACATTTTGGATTGTTAATAATGTCATCCTTATCATCATGATAACACAAACTCTAACCATTGCATTTTAAAAAAATCAATATTTCTTATTTTTAATACACCTATTTTAAGTTTCCGAAATGAAAATCAGTACAAAATTTTAATTGACTGTAGATTTGAGTCTTATCAGGACGAATTATTTTAATGTAACTACTATGTTGGAGCTTTTCAATACCTTTTCTGTTGATGCTTTGATCGCTTTTATTAAAGAAATTGGCGTATATAACAAACTTTGATTTTTATATTCGTTGAATTATTGAACTTGTTTACATTTACCTGCTATGCGGGGATAACTGTTTGAAATATTTTATTGTTATACATGATGAATATATTGATGTTTTTATATGATCGTTTAGACACCATATGACGTCTTTCGACTGTTGAGGTGTCTCAAATTCAATATTCTATTTTATTCAAAATGAAAATCAGTACAAAATCGACTTGAATTTCTTTCAAAATATTCCAGACAAAACATATTTTTAAAATGACAGTTTACAGTACAATTAAAATGTCACTTGTTTTAAACAATTAAAATATGTCTAAAAATGACCACGTGCTTCATGATATGTTGCACTATGTAATAATAACAAATAATTAGACTCAGCAAATACATCAATCACTGATTATTGCTAGGGCATCTTTGACTTAATTATAATATGAAAAGTTTCCAACACGTTTCTCAGGGGCTATATCACTGAAATGTCACATTCATCTATCCAGTTAAAACAATGCTTTCTTTTCAATAACAATAAAAAAACACCAACGACCACAATCATCACCAGAATACAAATGGCGGAAATATACTGGATTTGTGATGTCATGTAATGCAATTCAAATTTACCAATGAAAATGCCTTTTATCACATGATATAACGAACCAATCAGAAAGGTCTGGTCAATGGTCAAGATTTCTTGACCTGTAAAAGCATCTAACCCTAACCCTAAGTTTCATCAGCCGAAAAATATCGTTTTAGGATTACTTAAGTGTAAAGTCGGTCCAAAAATCACTTTTCAAATAGGGGTTAAGTCGAGGTTAGCTCAGCGTTAATCATCATCATCAATTTTCTCATCTTTAAAGTTAATATTACACAAAAATACTATTCCATCTCACTACGATGCATCAGAAAAGTATAATATACGCCACCCAAAGTATACAGCCAGAAATAGCTATTTAGGAGTCACTTAAATCTAATCTCGTTTCAAGTCTTTTTAATATTTCGTCCGCTGCATCCATCAATTCATTTAGCATATGCAGATACCCCGCCAATTTGTCTTCTCTACTTCTCTACCAGACTCAATTTCGGCAATTGTTTCAAATAACTTGCCTTAAATCACAGTTGTTTGTTTCGTTGGGATAGGGGTTCTCCTCCATGTCTGAAACCTATTGGGCGCACACGGAAACATTAGTCTCTGGTGTATGAACATGTTCATCATCATTATCAAGATCAAAGATCTCGTGGATTAATGTGTCGAAAGCTTCATTCCGATCGTCCCTTTCAGCAATCTGATTTTGCGGGGGTGACATATGACCTTTCTGGAACATTGCTTCAGTCAATTCAGCTTCAATGACAGCGACATCAACAATGTCCAACAGCAATTCTATACACAGATCATACGCCGTACACATGCCCTTAAACAAATGACCAGTTTTTAAAATAAAACTCCAAAACAGATAAAGGTGAGTAACACTTGAAGTTCAACTGGGTGAGTTAGAGGCTGGGTTAGGGTAAGGTAACAAAAACGTGTTTACGAGGGTAGAGGTAAGGTCAGGCTTAGGTATATAACGGTAAGCCAGGATTATGGTTTCAGTCTTAGTCTAAAGGGTTTGCATATAACACTTTCATCATCATCATCATTATCATCATCATAAATCATCAGTCGACCTTCACGCGCCGCCATTGAATTTTTTCAAAATCAACATATTTACATTTTCGATAGAGGAAATGGCATCCAGCTAAAATAACGGATCAATTGTTATCAACAGTATGACTATCGTTATCATAATAGTAATTTAAGTAATTAAATGTAACGTCTTTAAATACATTCTGCCATTAAATATTCAGTCGTTCAGTCGTATAAAAATCAACTTATTCCTTTGGTAGAACCGTTTGCCAACGAAAACCTCCAAATCAAAAACACACGAAATAACTAATGACGAAACAATCCAAACATCAAACAGATTTAAAGCGCAATTGAGTCTATCCTTGTGTAACCCGAGATGTAACCCAGGGTCACCAGAGATAACCCATGGTGAACGAGGGTAACACTAGTGTAACCCTGGGGTAAGCCTAGGGTAACCTTCTAAATAAACGAACTACCCAAAAAACGTTATTTTAGGTAGAATAGCTACCCATGTTAACCAAAATTATAACATATAAACAAAAAATATAAGGGCCGAAAAGTGACGACATGATTGAAGTTGTTTGTGAACAGGCCACAAATATGATGAGGGTCGAAAAGGTCCGAAAAAGCTGAAATCTCTTCCCTATGGTAATTGTAAACCCATCAAACAGCATTGTCCTAATGGATTGTTTATAATGTCATCCTTATCACCATAATGATAAATAACATCCATTTAAAATTCAAATAATTATAATTCTTAAAACGTATATATTAAGTTTCGAGAATGAAAATCAGTACAAATTTTTTTCGAATTTCTCTCAAAAATGTTCAAATTAACAGATTACAGTAAATAACAGATTACAGTACACTTAAACTGTCACATATCTCAAACAACAAATTACAAAATAAATAATTGTGACTCGGCGATTAAAAAATACAAAATATACCTTAGATTCAAATACTTCTGTCCATTAATGAAATTACAAATACATTAATAATTGATTATTTCAATGAAAAGGATTTGCATCACGTGATATAACGGACCAATCAGAAACGTCTGGTCAGTGGTCAAGATTACATGATTTGTAAAAGCCTCTAACCCCTAGCCAATCAATTCAAATTCAATTAGCCAATCAGCGACGACAGTTGCAGAGTAGCGAGTTGCATCTCCCATATTCCCGCATCGACTCCTGCTTTATACAGTTTCTTCCCATCCTCTCTACACCCTGAAAAGTAATAAATGAAAATAAAACTTAAAGAATTGAAATAAAGCATTTAAGGTACGTCCTGAAATCTTTTGTTTCATTGTACAGTTTTAAATTCTAAAGTATCATTTATCATTCATAGTGCGGTTACAAAATTTTTAGTGCTTCAAAATGTACTTTTAATTTTAACGTGACGGAACGTAATGTGCGACAAAATTCTATCACTAAGACACTTTCTACCTTGATGACATATAACTTTAAAGAAAAGACATAAACGGTTACCTTTGATCTTTGTTCCGTCATCCACCCATTTGTTTACGAAGGCAAGCTGTACATCCATTTGTTTACGAAGGCAAGCTGTACCTTCGTAAGTTTTTCCCTGTGGTCATGACTTTTTGGTATGTAAGTTTTCATTGATTCTTTCAATTCACTATCAGGTAAATCCTCAAGTTCTTTTGGCGGGCTTGCAATGGATACAACAAAACGATTTCTCGACGTACTCTGAATTGGTGCAGATGAACCCACTGGAGCACCTGCGTAACTATGGGAATTTTTTTCCATCTCTTCCCGAATCTCGACAACATCACTAGACTGCCTTTTCTGCATTTCAGAGTAACTATTAGAAAGTTTTTCCATCTCTTCCCGAATATCGCTAACATCAGTGCTCTGTCTACTCTCAAAATCTCTTCCCGAATATCGTTTATCCATCTCTTCCCGAATATCGAAAAAACCTTTAATCCCGACATAACTGGACTGTTTCTTCTCGATCTCTGACACAATATCGCCAAAGACACGAAGTTTACCTAATGTAAATTCTTTTAATATCAGATAGGAGTCTTCCATTTCCACCAATTTCAGCATCACATCTTCTAACGTCTCTTTAGCCGGATCCATTTCATACACTAAAATTAATTATAAAAACATTTTTATAAGTACAATGGTAACAAAACCTAGGTAACTGAAAAGCATAAATACGGCAACTTGTTCACAATATAACCGGCAAACAAAGGCACAATTAAACTGATATACCCAAATTAACCAAACTTATCAAATAACACGAGGGCCAAGATGGCCCTTGATTGCTCACCTGAGAAAGATGATTGCTCAAGAAATAAAGATGCTAGAGTGTAAAAGTGAAATCTGGCTTTTTTATGGTGAAAAGGGCATAACTCCTAAATTAACTTGTCAATATCAGTTATGAACCCGATTGCGAAATTATGGGCGTAAACATTGTCTTAAAGTTTGAAAAAGATTGCTAAAAAATGAAGAGATGCTAGAGTGTAATCAAAGTGAAATCTGGCATTTTTTTATATTTAAAGGGGCATAACTCCTGACCTAATCAACAGATCTCAGCTTTAATCGAACTCAATCGAGACATTATGGTCGTAAGCATTGCCATAAATTTTGAAGATGATTGCTCAAAAGATGAAGATGCTAGAGTGTAAACAAAGTGAAATCTGGCATTTTTTTTTATCAAAAGGGGCTTAACTTAAAAGGGTGGTTGCATTTCTCCATTAGAGGGGTGCGAAAAATATCACGAAACTACTGACTGATAAAAAAAAAACTTGTTTGATAATTAAGATATGTTTCAGACGATTACTTTTCTCCATCAGAGCGCGAATGGTAAACCATAAATGTGATCTGATAGCGAATGAGTTATATTATAACAAATCGACGGTAGAAAAATGCTGGCTTTAGCTTATACACGATATAAAAAAAAGTTCAATGCATATAGAATAAAATCAAATTGCTCTGTAATTCATAAGCAGGTTGATCAGGTTTACTGATGTTTTAAAATTAAAAAAGACAGGTGTGGTTGTAACTGAAAGTTCTGCTATTGTAGGAATATTCAGATTTATTGTTTCAACATCGGAAAAAATATCTGTATCCGATCCATTTTCATCACTAGCAGCATTTTTATTTATTTGCGCCTCGTCCCAAATGTTATCACGATTATCTAATTTTTTATTGTACGGACGTACAATAGCTGTAGGTTTTATTTTTATAGACATTAAACTGTCTGTCTGAACACTTACGTCTTTTTAGCTCACCTGAGCACTTGTGCTCGGGTGAGCTTTTGTGATCGCCTTTTGTCCGTCGTGCGTCGTCAGTCGTCCGTTGTCAACAATTGCTTGTGAACACTCTAGAGGCCACAGTTTTGGGGGGGTCAAAAACTAGGTCACCAGGTCAAATTTTATAAAACCTTGTGAACACTCTAGAGGCCACAGTTTTGGCCAATCTTCATGAAACTTGGTCAGGATGTTTGTCTACATATATCTCGGATGAGTTCGAAATTGGGTCATGTGGGGTCAAAAACTAGGTCACCAGGTCAAATCTTAGAAAAACCTTGTGAACACTCTAGAGGCCACAGTTTTGGCCCAATCTTCATGAAAGCTACATATATCTCAGATGAGTTCGAAAATGGGTCATGTGGGGTCAAAATCTAGGTCACCAGGTCAAATCTTAGAAAAACCTTGTGAACACTCTAGAGGCCACAGTTTTGGCTTAATCTTCATGAAACTTGGTCAGAATGTTTGTCTACATGATATCTCAGATGGGTTTGAAAATGGGTCATGTGGGGTCAAAATCTAGGTCACCTGGTCAAATCTTAGAAAAACCTTGTGAACACTCTAGAGACCACAGTTTTGGCCCAATCTTCATGAAACTTGGCCAGGATGTTTGTCTACATGATATCTCAGATGGGTTTGAAAATGGGTCATGTGGGGTCAAAACTAGGTCACCGGTCAAATCTTAGAAAAACCTTGTGAACAATCTAGAGGCCACAGTTTTGGCCCAATCTTCATGAAACTTGGTCAGGATGTTTGTCTACATGATATCGCAGATGAGTTCAAAATTGGGTCATGTGGGGTCAAAAACTAGGTCACCAGGTAAATTCAGGTAGGATCAAAATGTAGGCCACTTAGTCAAATGTTAGAAAAACACTTTAGATGCCAGATTTTTTGTCATTTTGCCTAACACAGCCATCTTAATCAGGTGAGCGACACAGGGCCATCTTGGCCCTCTTGTTTAAGTGATGCCATACCTTTTCAACATACATCGTAGGGTTTTCTTTGTTTTTCTTTATTTCCTAATTCTCGCTCATTATGTTCAACGTTAACGTTCATGATTGATGGTTCCTGAGGAACACCTCGCTGTTCATCTGTATCCATTTTAGTTTCTTTCTCATATTTTTTCCCACCAATTTGCTCACTCTCAATCGAATTTTCAGAGAGCTTAAGTAAATTTTCATATTTGACTTTAGGTACTAGAACCAATTCACGAGCCATCCTATATTTAGAAAATTTCACTTTCAACCGCTTTGATAAACGGTAATATGAATTTATAATATTTCAAAAGCACTTGTTATCTCTTTTTAGCTCACCTGAGCACTTGTGCTCGGGTGAGCTTTTGTGATCGCCTTTTGTCCGTCGTGCGTCGTCCGTCGTCAACAATTGCTTGTGAACACTCTAGAGGCCACAGTTTTGGCCCAATCTTGTTGAAACTTGGTCAGGATGTTTGTCTACATGATATCTCGGATGAGTTCGAAATTGGGTCGGGGAAAAAGGCAAATCCTTGAAAAACATTGTGAACACTCTAGAGGCCACAAATTTGGCCCAATCTTCATGAAACTTAATCAGGATGTTTGTCTACATGATATCTCGGATGAGTTCGAAATTGGGTCATGTGGGGTCAAAAACTAGGTCACTAGGTCAAATCCTTGAAAAACCTTGTGAACACTCTAGAGGCCACAGTTTTAGCCCAATCTTCATGAAACATGGTCAGGATGTTTGTCTACATGATATCTCGGATGAGTTCGAAATTGGGTCATGTGGGGTCAAAAACTAGGTCACCAGGTCAAATCTTAGAAAAACATTGTGAACACTCTACAGGCCACAGTTATTGGCCCAATCTTCATAAATTTTGATCAGGATGTTTGTCTACATGATATCTCAGATGAGATTGAAATTGGGTCACATGCGGTCAAAAACTAGGTCACCAGGTCAAATCTAAGAAAAACCTTGTGAACTCTCTAGAGGCCACAGTTTTAGCCCAATCTTCAATAGATTTGGTCAGGATGTTTGTCTAATTGATATATTGGATGAGTTTGAAAATGAGTCACATGAGGTAAAAAACTAGGTCACCAGGTCAAATCTAAGAAAAACCTTGTGAACACTCTAGAGGCCTACATTTTTGTCCCAGTCTTCATTAAACTTAATATGAATGATGACTGCATGAATTCCCAATTGAGTGCAAATTCAGGTAGGATCAATATGTAGGTCACTTAGTCAAATGTTAGAAAAACACTTTTAGATGCCAGATTTTTTGTCATTATGCCTAACACAGCCATCTTACTCAGGTGAGCGACACAGGGCCATCTTGGCCCTCTTGTTTAACGAAACGTCTTTACTAACAAAATTTCGAATGATTACCTTCTTTTTTGCAAGCTTCTTTTTGTCCTTTTCTGTTGGCGAACGAATACCACGTATCAAATTATATACGGTATGAACGATAGCGGCTAACTGAGATTTTTCTATTGTGGATATTAGTGCCTTTCTTTGTTTTTCGGTAGAATGTAGAAGCAACTTTAAAAAATCCTTTTCCTTTCGAATCAAAAAACTCATCATTTCTTTTCAGGTAGAATCACTGTCATTAACTGATCAGGTAATATATTTGTGCGAGGTTTATACTCGGGGTTAGGATGAGGTGAAAGATCTACTTATAGATATCCATATTTTTCTGCAGTTGCCTTCTTGTACGCGTCTAAGAAATATTTTACAGAACCTGGGAAAATTTGACGTCCTAAAGTTTGTATTTGTAATTCGTCTCTGTTGTTTTTAAACAGTAAGAAATAATGAGTGTTGAGACTTATAGAGCGAAATTCTCTACCAGGACAAACAGCATTTTGGCTGATGAGAATGCAAAAGAATTTGTAGTGGCGAGCGTATTTACAATAGATGTCAACGACGTGTGTAGTTCTAGCTCATTGAGTCATCATATCATCAAGCACCAATATTTTTTCACCAGGTTCGTTCATATACCATGTTTCTAGTTCACTTTCTTGTAGGAGGACCTTCGAAAAAGGTGATGCTAGGTATAACCTTCTTCATTTCGGTAAACAATGGTTGATCAACGCTATAACAATAGTAGATCGCTCTGATAGGTTTTGTAAAAGCCCCATCAGCATGCTTTAATAGTTGAAAAACAAAGGTACTCTTTCCAACATTGGTAGGACCTGTAAAATGAAAGATAGATGATGTATATATTTTGTATACATATGTGTGTGCGTGTGTGTTGTTTTATTACAGATTTTTTCTCACATCATTTTGATATATGTTCGTAGATACGAAAAAAAACTTTATGACTCGAACTGTAGATTCCACTTCGAGTTGAGCGAGGCTTTCCATATCTAAATATTTATCACAATGATGTGATTTAAATCTTGTTTTCATATGTATTGCGGTTTAAATTACGCATTCTTACTCACTTCATTTTGATACTTCAATTTGATATATGTTCGTAGATACGGAAAAAAGTCTTTAAAGTCGTGATAAAAAAGAATTAAAATCACCTACTAACCAATGACTTGAGCCGTGGAATCCACTTCAAGTTGAACGACGCTTTCCATATCTAGACATTTATCATAATGATTTGAGAGACTGTAAATTGTTTATATACTTAAGTCGGGAACAAGAACAGAAACATAGAAATCTCTCTTTCAGATTACTACTTTTAATATTTTAAATATAAACATACAACATGAATATTGGTGTTTAATATTAAGAAAACATACAAATATTCATATACCTTCAAAGACGATCAAAATCTTATTTAACGGTAGCTGAATTGAGTGGTATTTTATTGAAGTGAATTTATACTAAAATTAGTGTTAGTTCACTTTGACAAAATACCATCCAACTATAGTATTTTTCTCTACATGAATACATATCTTATCAAAAATAATCCAAACATATTTTCCATTAACGATATCTGAATCACAGTTTTTATTACATTATTTCTCCACTTTAAAGTTTTCGTGTTTATCAATCGCCAGTGCAGTTTCAGTCTGTACATATGAACAAGTTCGGGAGATAAAACGCTACAGCATCTTCCCAATTTTGTAAAATCACTGATTCATTATAGCTCCAAAATAATATCTTCAAAATAGATCTCTAGCTGTTCTTCATTCGTTAAAGTTAAACACGCGTGATCTCTTTGCGAGAGGTAGGAGTTCTGACAACCTAAACAGTTCTTCTTGAAAAACGAATACATATTCTCACAAATTTTCCTAGAGTAAAAGAAATCAAAATATGATTGTAGTAATAATAACACTTTGTTTTCTTCCATTTTTTTTATTATTTTTTTTAAACAATAAAAAAATCACCAAGCAGTAGAACACTCTGATGACTGCGAATCTAATCCTAATCCGGTTAATCTTATATACACACAGTCAGGAGACCACTTCTCATGTTCTATCGCGGGTACATCCGTCGTCATCCACTGATTCAATCTTATACCACAAGCAAAACATTCGACAACATCTCCTTCCTTTTGATAAAAAAAAACCAGATGCGGCTAAAGTTTCTTTATCCTGTTTCATCTGTTTTGGCCAGGTTTGAAAAGTAGACAGACGATCTTTGTAGTTCGCGTAATTATTCCATTTCATTTTCGAACCGAAAATCAGTACCTCATCCATTCTCTCTTACTATTTTTTTTTCGACCTTTTTAAAAGAATCAAAACAGTTTGACGTATATATAGCCCTCTATCGATTACAAAAGTGATAAGTTTGATAAACAGTGTCATTTGTCCGTGAAAACATGTCTTTTACCACAGGTATTCGAGTCTCTGTTGGAATGATGATATCATTACATTGCGAGTATAACGTTTGTACGTTCTCCGTATTGTCTGTGTCTCGAAATGTAGATGTCTTACTGTTAAATATACTTTCAAAATCCCATAGATCTTTCAACTCAGATCAATTTCATCTTTTGAGCTTACTCCGATTGTATCGTTTTCATTATTCTGTATCTCGAATTGTTGATGGGATGGAGTATGTTTAAGCTTTTCACTCACAATACCTTCGAATCTAGGTTTTACCGAATCATCTAGAAGGCTGCTGTTTTGTGAGATGACATTCTGCTGTACAGACGGTTTATTTTTCATTTGATCTGATGATATTTGTTGATTCATAGATCTATCCGCATCAACACGTTTTCGTTTTTTAAACTTTACTGCTTCAAAGTTTTTTTTTTGTAAAAATGTAATCGTCCATGAACATGACGAGAAACGTAAAAGTCCGTCATCCATTTATCACAAGGTGCACAGTAAATAGTTTTAATATTATCCTTTTTCAGTTTCAACATATTTATTCCTTGAAAAGAGAAATAGTAACCACTCTTTTTCACGTACAAATAAAGAATGGATGAAGATACTGATGTTTCGCGTTACTTTATACTTCGTGAAATATATTGTATGTCTAGCTCCACCCTCTCACATGCATTATACGATTTTGATTGGCTTTTAAAGTTAGAACTGATAAAAACTAATATGGTTTAAAGCGAATGCTTCCGCTCGGACGATTCTTTCTCAACTTCCTTTCTCGCGCTTATAGTTTTTTTTTACAGATTCCACTTCTTTACTTGTCTGAAAAGTATGAACGTTTAGATTTAGAACTTCGGTATATTTTATTTACATATGGAATATAAATTGTATGATAAATACTTTAGTTCAGGTTGGTTTTAATGTTAAATAATATGAAAATAAATGTTAAGATTTGCCTTTTGCTCTTTCGTCAATTGTTATTCCATCGTCGTAAGTGCATCTTTTAGCTGCATAGCTTCGTCCCACTTTAACCATATGTACTTTGAATTTTCTTTATCTAGTTTTCCAACACATTTTCATTGATATATACATTCGTGTAGACATCATTTTGTTTAGCTGTGACTGTTTTATTATAACCAAAAATTAGTCTGAGAGACATATTTGCTTCAGTTATTTGAACTGTAATGTAGATGCATGACTTTATTTGTACAAAAATCAACAAGACACACGTCTTTATAGAGTGGATACAGATGGTTTACCATCGACTCAATAGCGAATGAGAAATGATATAACTCAACATTTTTAACCAATCAACGTGAGAAAATATCGCATCAACGAAACTAGTGATGTTGGTAGTAAAATTGCTGTATCACGTTACAGGTGGTTGCTTTTCTCTATTAGAGCGGTAAACTACTCTGAGATTTTTTTTAAAAAAACTTGCTGACTTCAGCTCATACTCCATTATAAACAGTGAGACAATATCACCGTTAGAGTGAAACTACTAATTATAAAAAAACGAGTAGATGTTTTACTTTATTTGTAACAAAACAAAAAAAAAACATCTTCATAGAGTGATAGAGTGAATACGGTGTATTTACCGTCATTAAAATTTGAAATTCGATGCAATGATATTACGAAAAAATTATCCAACGATGAGAAAATATAGCATCACGAAAGAAACTAGGAAAATTGTTACGATGTATAAAGATATGGTTGTAAAATTGCTATGTCACGTTACAGGTGGTTGCTTTTCTCTATTAAAGCGGTGAGAAAATATTACTTAATAAAAAAAATTAAAAAAGTTTGTTAAGTCACGTTTCAGCGGTAGCTTTTCTCCATTAAACGGTAGAATAATGCTGACTTCAGCTCAAACTCCATTATAAACAGTGAGAAGATATCACCGTATTAGTGAAATTGCTATGTCATGTTACAGGTGGCTACTTTTGATGAGAAAATATCACCTCACGAACGAAAGCAGTCATGCTGGAAGTAAAAATTGCTATGTCATGTTACAGGTGGCTGCATTTCTTCATTAGAGCGGTCACGAAACTACTGACTGATAAAAAAAACTTGTTTGATAATTAAGATATGTTTCAGACGATTACTTTTCTCCATCAGAGCGCGAATGGTAAACCATAAATGTGATCTGATAGCGAATGAGTTATAACAAATCGTCGGTAGAAAAATGCTGGCTTTAGCTTATACACAGTATCATAAAAAATAAGTTCAATGCATATAGAATAAAATCAAATTGCTCTGTAATTCATAAGCAGGTTGATCAGGTTTACTGATGTCCGCTGCTCTTCAGTTGTTTAGAAATTACCAGTATAATGATTTAAAATGTCATTAAAAAATAAAATAGAATTTAAAAAAAAATCAGTTTAGAAATTACCAGTATAATAATTTAAAATGTCATTAAAAAATAAAATAGACAGGTGTGGTTGTAACTGAAATTTAAGTTGTTGTAGGAATATTCAGATTTATTGGTTTCAACATCGGAAAAAATATCTGTATCCGATCCATTTTCATCACTAGCAGCATTTCTATTTATTTGCGCCTCGTCCCAAATGTTATCACGACTGTAGGTTTTATTTTTATAGACATTAAACTGTCTGTCTGAACACTTACGTCTTTTTTAAGTGATGCCATATTTTAAATGAACATTAATTAAACCATACGAATTCCATAAAATATGTTGCTCTTATACAAGCAAGTCTAATGAAGACCTGTGTTTTTTTTAATTGTGTGAGAAAGTACTGACACTTGCTGTGAACAAAAAAAAGGGAGGGAACTTTTTTTATTGTGAAAGGTAATATATTTTGCAATCAAAATACTGTGAGAACATTTGACATGCGTATATCTTAAATATAATCACACTTTCATTACATCTCTTTTATGAACTTATGCGTAAAGAAATTATTACTTTTTTTTGTACAAAAATGTATAGCTATTAAGTAATAACTCTTTTCAGTTGGTGATTAGAAAGAATTTTTATCTCACTTTTGAATCTTACATCGCAAATTTAAACCTGTTGATGATGTGAACATGTTGTTTATATTACCGTTCCAAAAAGTCACCACTCTGTCATGTTTATATCATTGTTGAAAGAATGGTTTTATTTTATTTTTTTCAGTATTATAACATTCTATGAGTATAGAGCAAATATATTAGTTTTGATATCTAAAGGTGTTTTAAATACAGAGTTGTTTTGTTAGCGGTAGATTGTATCTAATAAATACTCTATCATTATGAATTTACGTGTTCGTTATTATAATTGTTATTTGCCATCTCTGATGATTTAATGGTTAAAACGTCCACCTCTAGAGCAACAGGTCGTGGGTTCGATCTCTGCCACTACATACTAACGCCGTTAAAAATACTAATCGTATAGTTCACTTGCTTACCCAACAAACCATATCAGTTGATATTATCTTTACCAAAGCAGAACGAGTTATACTCGTAAGAGAAAACTACATGCGGTATATTGAGTTATAATGATTTAACTCATTCTTGCTTCTATCATTTCTCTATTAGTTATACCCCTTTCCCTTCTCACACGTACGTGAAGAAGACTAAACTCTTTCTTCCTTATTTCAATCATTTCTCTTCGAGTTATTCCCCTTTTAGAGTAAAATCCTCACATTTTTTGTGAGGCCTACTCACCCCTGTATAAGTATGTCTACGTGAAAAAAAATGTGAGGACGACTCCCCCCTATTAATCACTACTGAGGGTTATGATGCAACAGTTTCCCAATTATCCTCTCAACTTTTCATTAAAGATGATAGTGCCCACCCCGAAGATCCTGATGCGAATGGCTCTAATAGCAGCTTATACAAAAGAGCTAAATACATCACCAATTCAAAAGTTGTTGACCTTCAAGGACCGATATATCACAGTTTGTTTACAATGAAACGATATTTATTAAATCAAGTAGATGTAAAACTGAAACTGTATCGCAGTTCGCCTGCATATTGTCTTTCATCAAACGAAGCATTGCCCGATTACAAAGTGAAAATCATTGATGTTTACTTACTAGCCAAAAAAGTACGAGTCAACCCCACTCTCATCTATCTTGAACCCTTTCGAAAATGGGTCAGGTTGGATCAAAAAGTAGATCAGTAGGTCAAATCTTAGAAAAATCTTGTTTACATACTAGAGGCCACACTTTTGATCCAATCTTCCTCAAACTTGGTCAGAATGTTTGTCTTGATGATATCTTGAACCCTTTCGAAAATGGGTCAGGTTGGATCAAAAAGTGTGTAAGTAGGTCAAATCTTAGAAAAATCTTGTTTACACACTAGAGGCCACAATTTTGATCCAATCTTCCTCATTTTGAATAGTCGAGCGTGCTGTCCTCTGACAGCTCTTGTTTTATATATGCTATCCTGCATTTAAGGTATCTTGTGATACACAACATAAGCACTTCCTAGCACGTCCAAGAACAATCTTAACTCCAGCGCCCCGCCATGAATACCAAGTATATAAAATGATTTAAAGTTTCTTCCCGGAAGATGATTGAGTTGAAGGCACAGAAAGAATTGGTCCGTTGATAATCATGCAATGCAAAAAATAGGTATATGGCCTCTGATGCATCCATATTGTGCCTGAAACAGAGAAAAAAATGTTCGGTTCAGCAAAATATGTTTTCAGCGCCTGAGGTATCATGCCTACAGTAGGTTTATCCCAAAGACCCAATCAGACTAAAATTATACTTACCAGTAAGTTATTTCATTTTTAGAAAAAGTTTTTTATATCTAATTTTCATTTAAGGAAACTTATGTTCTACAGCTACTTGTTTAATTTTAAACATTTTGGATTGTTAATAATGTCATCCTTATCATCATGATAACACAAACTCTAACCATTGCATTTTAAAAAAATCAATATTTCTTATTTTTAATACACCTATTTTAAGTTTCCGAAATGAAAATCAGTACAAAATTTTAATTGACTGTAGATTTGAGTCTTATCAGGACGAATTATTTTAATGTAACTACTATGTTGGAGCTTTTCAATACCTTTTCTGTTGATGCTTTGATCGCTTTTATTAAAGAAATTGGCGTATATAACAAACTTTGATTTTTATATTCGTTGAATTTGAACTTGGGATGATGAATATATTGATTTTTTATATGATCGTTTAGACACCATATGACGTCTTTCGACTGTTGAGGTGTCTCAAATTCAATATTCTATTTTATTCAAAATGAAAATCAGTACAAAATCGACTTGAATTTCTTTCAAAATATTCCAGACAAAACATATTTTTAAAATGACAGTTTACAGTACAATTAAAATGTCACTTGTTTTAAACAATTAAAATATGTCTAAAAATGACCACGTGCTTCATGATATGTTGCACTATGTAATAATAACAAATAATTAGACTCAGCAAATACATCAATCACTGATTATTGCTAGGGCATCTTTGACTTAATTATAATATGAAAAGTTTCCAACACGTTTCTCAGGGGCTATATCACTGAAATGTCACATTCATCTATCCAGTTAAAACAATGCTTTCTTTTCAATAACAATAAAAAAACACCAACGACCACAATCATCACCAGAATACAAATGGCGGAAATATACTGGATTTGTGATGTCATGTAATGCAATTCAAATTTACCAATGAAAATGCCTTTTATCACATGATATAACGAACCAATCAGAAAGGTCTGGTCAATGGTCAAGATTTCTTGACCTGTAAAAGCATCTAACCCTAACCCTAAGTTTCATCAGCCGAAAAATATCGTTTTAGGATTACTTAAGTGTAAAGTCGGTCCAAAAATCACTTTTCAAATAGGGGTTAAGTCGAGGTTAGCTCAGCGTTAATCATCATCATCAATTTTCTCATCTTTAAAGTTAATATTACACAAAAATACTATTCCATCTCACTACGATGCATCAGAAAAGTATAATATACGCCACCCAAAGTATACAGCCAGAAATAGCTATTTAGGAGTCACTTAAATCTAATCTCGTTTCAAGTCTTTTTAATATTTCGTCCGCTGCATCCATCAATTCATTTAGCATATGCAGATACCCCACCAATTTGTCTTCTCTACTTCTCTACCAGACTCAATTTCGGCAATTGTTTCAAATAACTTGCCTTAAATCACAGTTGTTTGTTTCGTTGGGATAGGGGTTCTCCTCCATGTCTGAAACCTATTGGGCGCACACGGAAACATTAGTCTCTGGTGTATGAACATGTTCATCATCATTATCAAGATCAAAGATCTCGTGGATTAATGTGTCGAAAGCTTCATTCCGATCGTCCCTTTCAGCAATCTGATTTTGCGGGGGTGACATATGACCTTTCTGGAACATTGCTTCAGTCAATTCAGCTTCAATGACAGCGACATCAACAATGTCCAACAGCAATTCTATACACAGATCATACGCCGTACACATGCCCTTAAACAAATGACCAGTTTTTAAAATAAAACTCCAAAACAGATAAAGGTGAGTAACACTTGAAGTTCAACTGGGTGAGTTAGAGGCTGGGTTAGGGTAAGGTAACAAAAACGTGTTTACGAGGGTAGAGGTAAGGTCAGGCTTAGGTATATAACGGTAAGCCAGGATTATGGTTTCAGTCTTAGTCTAAAGGGTTTGCATATAACACTTTCATCATCATCATCATTATCATCATCATAAATCATCAGTCGACCTTCACGCGCCGCCATTGAATTTTTTCAAAATCAACATATTTACATTTTCGATAGAGGAAATGGCATCCAGCTAAAATAACGGATCAATTGTTATCATTACCAACATCACCTGAATTATTTAGTGACAGAGAACCAATTGATCCTATTCCAGACACAGAGACAGGGAGAGGTCTCGATCTCCAAGGAAGCTATCATCCAAAGCGAGGCCACGAAGGAGACGACCAAGGAGGAAGTGCAGCAAAAATTCCCAAGACTAATGACTGAGCAAGGGTGAGTGATCACAGCAACTATGGATCATAGATATTTAACTAGAGAACAAGTTGTTACTAACATTTTTGTTAATGGAAATTATAACTATGAATTAACACTTGAACAAACTATGTTGTATGCAGTTAATAAATTATTTTATAGATATAGTTCAAATATAAAAGCTAGATTTGATAGAGTAATAGAAAAACAATATAGAGTACATACAGCCAAATATCAGTTCAATATTGATAAATTGTTAAGTCAAGAACCGGGATTAAAAAGCACTATTATAAATCCAAGACCACTACCAATAGGACAAAGTAAAGAATTAGCATGTTTACTACCAATAGCATGGAAATTTCAATATCCAATTGAAGCACACGGAGGTAGAGATAATCATACAAGTAACTTATTATTTTTAAAACACATTTTCGCTGTCATAAAATCAATAGAATGGATGAACAAATCAGAATGGGAAACATATCAGGCATTTAAATTAGAAACAACTTTAGATATTAGAAGATTAATGACACCAGCTACCAAAAGATATCATTATTGGATTCTTTCATGTAATTATATGTCAGTACTCAATGACAGAGAGAAGAGCGGAGGTAAGTATCCACAATATGGGTTCACTGACTTAACTCTATTAGATGGTGTAGTAGATCCATTACAGATTAATTATAGATATTTAGTATGTAAAACAAAAGTTAAAAAACCAGTAGCAAGAGGAATATCATCTGCATTAACATCAGACATAGACCACGTATGGCAATATGAAACAGAATATTATATCACAGATGGTGTCAGTGATGAAAATCAATTGAAATATGGGGTTTATAAATTCATAGCAACAAAACCAGGAGTTCCATTATTAGTATATCTAATGGAAACAAACACAACAGCAATCCTACCAGATCAAAAAATAGAACCAAAATTAACGAATGAACCAAATGCACAATTCTATGACTTAGATGTAGCAAAGTACTTAGAATCAAGTAATATTAATACACTAGATAATACAGCTAAAACAGAGTATGCAGTATCAGAAATAAATGATTTAAAAGTAGTACAACAAGAATTCCTACAAACAAATTGGTCAGACATGCAAACAAAAATAGATCAAATGGATGCCAAAATAACAGACTTTGACACACAACCACTCAATATACCAGCATTCAAAAACAGGTTAAATGACTTAGAAGCTAAAATGAGAACACTACAAAATGTAGTATCACCATCACAGATACAAACATTACTACAACCAGTCATGGAAAAGAGATAATTACACCAGGTAAGTTAGAAGAAATATTGGCATCATCAGCTGATATAAATCCAGTCAAGATGGCACAAGCATTTGAACAAGCAAATACACCAGCACAGAAAGTACAAGCAGTAGTAGATTCAGTAGAAGATGTAGCAAGGTTCATAGGAAAATTTGCACCTTTAAACAACTCAGAAATACTAGATGCATTTAGAAAAGGTGGTGTGTTCTTGGATATAATTGATAATGCTTTCCCGTTCTTCAGTCTAATGGGAGATGTTGTTGAAATGACTGGATTAGCTAGTCTCACTCCATTACAGAATTTAAATCAATTTGCTTAATTAAAAGATTCAAAGTTGCAAGTAGTGTTTCTTATTTTTTACAGCCAAGAATTCAACCGCGGCAAGAGGCCGAAACAAATCTCAACTGAACTGCTTGAGAAGTCAATTTCAGCTGAGAACTTGTGCTCCGTAATTATATATAACTTGAACGGACTGATTTCACCACAAACGATAGAGAATCGTATATTCCAGTTAGAAGAAGATGGGAAAATTAAGGTGTCACCCAAAGGAACGTGTCTTGGCGAGTATGCCAGCGAAAGGAACTATGACGAGAACAATACAGAAATACTTAACTGGCCGACAATTAACTTTGCCACCCAGCTACCGATATATCAGGCAATGGATGATTCAACCCAACGCGTGAATAATCAGCTCAAGAGATTTGCGAACAGCTTGCCGTGCGCCTTTATTTGGCATGACGGGGAGGTGGACACAGCATGCCAAGTAAACGGAATGCATATTCACCTGATTGTGTCTAATGAAACAAACAACAAGCTCTCACAGTCGTACCAATACACGCAGTTGAGTAAGGAGCTCAAGAAAGTTGACATTCGTATTAAGTACCAAAAGGTCTTATACCCCATGAATCTCTGCAAACACATGCTTCAAAGCCCAAGAATCCTGATGGGGGTAAATAATCTTCAGTTGTCAGGAATATTGAAGAAGAGTCTACAGTTCGGTGGACAATACGACAAAGTCAACGAAGACATAGAAGAGGAGGGAAAAAATGATGATGAACATCCTGCCACTGTTGACAACCCTATGACAAAGAGAATGACAAAACAACGCTCTGGGATGGGAGACATCATTCAACGCATGGCAGAAGGGTCTAAGCTTACGTTTAAGATCAAGGAGGCGGAAAAAGTTGAAGAGAAGAATAAAACAGCAAAGCGTGTAGAAATGTTGAAGGACTTGCTCCAGAAATATCAAACCAACGATTGTGACCGCATGCTGCAAGAAATAATAAACCAGAACAACCAGCAAGATTTGGATACTTGGCGCTATATATCACTCATCAGCAATTTCCAGGCAATACGTAACGAGGCTGTGAAAGAACTTCACTACAGTCAGATGAAGGTTGAGAACGCTTATACCGAGAAGTTGTTGAACGAATATATGCCTGATGAGGATACCATGACGATTTTTGAGACAGGACGCTTATTTGAAAAATGGTGTAATCACCAAGGGATTGAGACCGGAGAGTTGTTGCTGGAGATGTTTCTTATACTGGATAAAAAACTACCGAAGAAAAACTGTCTATTCCTTCACGGCGCGAGCAATGCGGGGAAGACGTTTTGGCTGAACGCCCTGACACCGTTTATGGATAACACAGGCCAGACAGTACAAAGCACTGATTTCGCCTTCCAAAAGTGTCTCGATAAACTGGTTATCCATATACCTGAACTCTCCTTGACAAAACCTGAACAAGTGGAAGAGTTGAAGAAAATCCTTGAGGGACAGAGTACTACAGTCAATGTTAAAAACCGGGAGCCGAAACGTCTAGCTCGCACACCAATCTTGATGTCCAGCAATACCCGTCCATGGGCCTTCTTTTCACAAGAGGAAAACGCATTTCTGAACAGAATGTTCTACCACCTCAACCTAAAGAAGGCTCCATTCTTGGAAGAGGCCATGACGCCCAACACTCTATACTTCGCGAAAGTATTCGAAGAAATGAGATCAGACGATTACGAAGATTGGACAGATGTAGGGCCATATGCCAATCATGACAACATAGCCAGAGTGCTGGAAATCCACGCAGAGATCATGTCAAAGTCAGCGCCATCTTTGGAGAAATACATAAGAGAGCATGTATATATGCACTCAGAGAAGTATTACCAGGAAACGTGCCGTGCAACGAGCCGAGCCCACTGAAGTGATATTCAAGAGTCATCAGCTGATTGACAACGGAGATCTACAGAGACAGATATGCAGCTACTTAAAAAGCAGCATTGACCACAAGGCAAAACAGGGCTATCATATCGAGGACTTGTCTAACATGCCGGTCATATCCATGAAAGATGAAAGTACATCAGAGAAGTACGTAACACCAAGGAACAATCCAGCAAAGAAATTGAAGTACAAGAAGCAAATTCGAAGACAAGTAGAATACTACCTCAAAAAGATTGAGCTACAAGAACCAGAGTGGCCATTAGAGGAACTATATGCCAGTTTTGATAAGAACATTAAGACTAAGTTGAGGCAGTGTCTGAGGAGAATACGCAAGTTCATTTTAAATGAACGCAAGTATACGAAAGAGATGATGGGGAACCCGGTGAGTCCCTATACTCTATCAAGTGATAAGTCATTGACCATGCTCAAGAAAAAGAAGAGGAATTTGAAACTGAACTTACGGATACCAGGACTGGCAAGTTGCAGTTGTAGCGGTGATGCAACGGAAGTAGTGGAACCACAAAAGAAGGAAGAAGTTATCGTCATAAGTGACGATGAACCAGATATGCCAGCACCAAAAGAAGTACAAGAAATCACTCCAAACCAAGAAGATATGCCGGGGTATCATACTTGGAACGACATGACTATCGGGGGGTATAGCGGACGCTGTGCCCTTCGGGTCCCCTTTAGGGCTAACCCCCCGCCTATGCCAACTGCCGCTGCCGACCTTCGGTAGATTGTCCTCTCATGTTAATATGGCGGCAGTGATTATATATTGGGCAGTGATTGGTTAATATTGGTTGTATACGATTTCCCGCCAAAAAAAATTTGTTTTAAAAAAAAAAGACACCGTAGGTTAAGATATACACTGACTCAGCCTATCAATGTACATCTTAACCCACGGTATCTTTCTTTTTCTTTTTTTTTTTTTTATTTTTTATATACATAATAACAATATTAACAATTCATACATTTATTTAATTTACATTTTATTGCATTGATCTTCTTTCCATTTTTCTGCCAGCGTCATCGTCTGGGTGCCAAGTGTCATGGTATATCTTCGTCGTGGTTCTGTCTGAACTTCTTTTTCTTCATACTTTTTTATGTTTGTCTGGACTTCTTTATCTTCAGTTGTCTTGATGTCTGTCTGTACTTCTTTATCTTCAGAAGTTCTTGACCTTTTGCTTGGACTCTCATCATCAACGCCAAAGTCATCACCCAAAGCGAAACGCAAATTGGATTTTGATGATGAGAGATTCGAAACAACTTTATTTAAAGTTGATGTTAATTTCTGTCATTACAAAATATGTCATGGACACGTTCATATCTGACTGCTTGCTATATAATTAATACATTTATGGAGTTTCTGCTTTGACATATATATTAGGTTACAACATACCCGCAACATATAGGCACGGTATACAAATACTCGTCACGAGTCATTAAACTATATCATCTCAGCTGACGAGTATCTAACAAACTAAATCATATTCTGTTGCCATTCAACTGAACCAGCTATGGAGTTGAAGTATTGTTTAAGGTAGTCCCTCTGAGAGACCCCAGCTGATGTCACTACATTCCTTCCGTGGGTCGAAGCACCATCCGCCAACTGCCTTCCCTGGCGCCATTCACTGGGCACTAAGTTGTTGTCCTCATGATCGATGGCCAGTCTTGCAATGGCAGGGTACCGTATCCTGATGAGATTGTGCAGTGTAACACACGCAAGGATAATTGAATCAACGGTCTCGGGTGTCTGGTTCAAGCAGCCAAGTAGGCACTGAAAACGCATAGCGAGAAGACCGAATGCATTTTCTACCACTCTTCTTGCCCTGGACAACCTAAAACAAAAGAGATGATAATGCTAAATACAATAATATTTTGGCTTGATGCGCAAGTTGAGGGGGGGGGGGGCTTTACCATCGCTGCGCCAGTATTTCAGGCATATAGCGGCGTCCAGCTAATTACAGGTGGAAGAGGACACCAAATGCACAAAACACCTGAAGTGAGCCACAGACCTACTGCAAGCCATCTAGATGGCTTTCCCACATCTGAAATTCCAAAATTCACTGCGCGACAGAGATTCGAACCCACAGCGGTGAGGGAGTGAGTGGCATTGAATAAACGACACAATCCGTTCGGCCACGTGGGGTTGGGAGGGGGGGTGGTGGCCTGATGCACAGGTATTTTGCAAGATGTAGTTCAAGGGGTTGATTAACCTGTAATTGAATATGCGTTCCTCGTTGGTTAAGCTACGTCTAGAGTAAGGTTTCATCATACATGTTCTCAGCGGGAATGCGTCATCTCCAATGATAAAGTATGGAGTGTTCTTGTCATCGCCAGGCAGTGGGCCAGGATCCGGCAAACCAAGTTTGTTTTCTTCTAGCATTGTTCTGAGTTCAGTGTTATTGAACAGCTGGGCATCGGATGCACTACCATTAGCACCAATGCTAACCCAGATGAATTTATAGTTTGCGTCTACGAGTGCCAGTAATATAATTGAAAAGAATCCTTTATAGTTATAGAACATGGAACCAGAGTTCTTCGGATTCCTTATCCTCACATGTTTACCATCAAGAGCCCCGCATGCATGAGGGAAATTCCACTTGGTTCGGAAGTCGTCGGCGATCTGCTGCCAATGTTCAGGGGTGACGACGGCTGGTACCACCTCCTCAGAGTACACCTGTATTATAGCTTCCAACACTTCTGGAACGAATTTGCTTATGGTGTTTTTATCAACTCGAAAAGAGTACATCAAGTCTGAATACGAGGCTCCTGTTGCGAGATGACGAAGAGTGACGGCCAACTTCAATCCAGGCTCTAGGGCTTCCCTGTAATAGACATTTGAATAATGATAAGTAATACATGTATGTAGCATATCATTACTAAATATAATTCTTACACTATGATACAAAATAGTATTTTTAAGTTTATTTGTATTTGAAAGTAAACATTTAACAGTATTTCAGTAAATAAAATTGTCAGTTGAGTTACGTCAATGCATCATGGACAGGCGTAATCCACACTAATAATCATTACATAAAACACATTTATGGAGCTGTAGATATCAATTATGTTCATGACCAATTAATACAGAAATACGTGGATAATTTGGGATCGAACCCGTTAAATTTACCTGTAATTGGTGTTCATCTTCTGAATTCTGGGTGAAATGCGATGAACAAGCTCACCGAACATGTCAGCGTCCACCCTGAGAAAGTTTTTATATCCGTTGGGGTCCTCTCTGTTGAGCTTCTGTAGTAAATTCTCGTAATGCCCGTACAGAGGACGCCGTAAAAGCCACTGCTTCACCCAGACTTCCCTGCGTCTCCGTCTTCGTCTTCTCCTTCGTCCCTCGGCCGCTTCCTCTTCATCCAACTCAATGACGGCCATGACCCTTTCTCTCTGTATCTCTAGCCATCTTGCCCACAAATGTAACTGTTCCATCTGCATGATGCATGTGAACTGATGAAATGAATAATGACCAACTTTGTCTTCCGATACACGACCATGAAAATCTGGTCGGGTGAAGATCTGGAAGCGATCGAGCAGAGGTCCAGTTGATCGAGTTAAGATCGTGTAGGACTCGTGTTTAGGTCGGGATGATCGAGTTGAAATCGGGATGTTGATCGAGTTGACGTCGTGAAGGGGTCGTGAATGATCGTGTAGGGGTCGTGTGAGATCTACTAGAGGTCGAGAAGAAGTCGTGTATACGCTTTTAGTCGAGCTTGTTCGGGGAATTTTAGGAGGTCGGGATGATCGAGTTGATCTGATCGGCGGTGGGAACGCACCTTTATATACAAAATCTCAATAAATACGAGTATATCAGTGAAACAGATAGTGGTTGTATATGACGAATTTGAATCCCGTTGAATCTAGTATTTTTCAAACGCACAAAAAGTATTATATAAACACCTTAGAAATGTTGGATAAACAGACAGGCGAACATGCCAAAATAACAAAACCGAATAGTAAAAATACCTGGGCCGGAAAGATAAAGACTGACAAATTGCTCCCATTTAGGTTTGATAGGAAAGAGATCGAGCTGAAAATGATACATCGACACGGCTGCATCCTTGGGGTTGCGTGTGATAAGGACAATCTTCCCCTTCTTGACAAACTCGACAGGCAACCTGTTAAACTTCATATGAGTGTGTACAACTCTCGGCCCCTGCCAACAGGCTACTTCCTCCGGAGATGAACTGTCCAGAAAGAACGGTTCAACAGACGGCGATCCTTCTATTGGTCCGTCATATCTGAGCATCTCGACGAGATTCGTTATCCAGTGTGTTCCTAAAAAAGTAACTTTAGATATAGAATGTATCAAGATTTTGCTTGTATATGCTTGTAAACATTATGATACTTATAGAACTTTTTCTATCGAAGTGAGATCTCAAAGCACTATAAATTAATTACATTTCGATGGGTCTGTATTTCGGGGATATGCACTTGTATAATGATGGAATGGAATCACAGTTTACGTAGTTTCCACATCGTGGGAATAATTTAGTTTTCGTGGAAAGGTAATTTTTATACATATATTAAGTATTAATTTCATGTTATATACAGCCCTTTCCGAAAATGCATTCTGTTGCGAATAGCTTAACATTGTCATACTGTTTAATGAGTCTCAAAAATCAATTCCCATTTGTTGTATAATAATGTATAACCTATATGATAATCGTGCTGTTAAAGTAGCCTCCGATTTAGACGAAGCTGATATAAAAATTCCTTTTAGAGATTTGAAATCTTCCATAAATAAATTGATTTTTTCAAAATGGCAATCTAGTTGGGACAACGCTCAAATTAATAAGTTACATTTTATTCAACCAATCTTAGGATTTGGGAATCCATCTTTCCGCACTGTGCGTAGAAGAATGTGTTATCAATCGTTGTCGTATAGGACATACTCGTTTGAATCAATATTATCCTTTAAATCGTGAAGAACAACCTGTATGTATCCATTGCCAGAAACCGTATACTATCACACATATATTTAATTCGACTGTATTGATTTAAATCTTATTAGAACTAATTATTTTAATGTGACATCTATGTTAGACTTTTTAGCTCACCTGAGCACAACGTGCTCATGGTGAGCTTTTGTGATCGCCTTTTGTCCGTCGTCCGTGCGTACGAAAAATCTTCTTCTCAGAAACCACAAGGCATTGGGTTTAGACCCTGGGGTCAAATTTGGCCCCGCCCCAGGGGTCACCTGATTTTACATAGGCTAATATAGGAAAAGGATATCCTTGTTATAAACTAAAAGTACATGGGTTGAGATATTTGGTATGTAACATGGCCTTGTGGACCTGAACCAAGTTATAAAATCATGGCTATTGGGTCAAGATTGGTCCCACGGTAGGGTTGACTTGTTTTTTTTTTTGGACCACATGTAAACTTTTTGTGTGGAATAAAAATTATATTGCTGTTCTTCTGCATGGATTTTGTATTCAGTAAAAGGTAATGAAAGCAATACTTCTCAGGTTAGCGATTCAGGGCCATCTCGGCCCTCTTGTATTAAAGACGTTGGTATTATATAACAAGCTTTGATTTACATACGTGTTATGTTAAACGTATTTACTCTCCTGTCTTGCTGTGCGGGATTTACTTGTGTGTAGTTTTGTGACTTATCGTAATTCTAAGTGTTTTAGACTCCGTATGACGTCTTTCGACTGTTGAGGTGTCTCTAATTCAATATTCTATTCTATTCCTATAATGATAATCTTTAAGTTGTTGTTGTTGTATTGGAGTTTACCGTCGCAGCGATAGTATTTCAATCATATAGCGACGTCCAGCTAATTACAGGTGGAGGAAGACCCCGAGTACACAGAGGTGACCGGGTAGAACCACCGACCTACCGCAAGCCAGCTGGAAGGCTTCCTCACATGAGGAATTCGAACCCACAGCGGTGAGGGGCTGAGAGATTTGTAGTCTATGACTGTAACCGCTCGGCCACGGCGGCCCCATAATCTTTAAGTATAATCATTTTTGAAAACATTCAGACTTTTATGACATTGAAACAGCATACCGCTGGTATAATGAAGGACTTATACTAATTCGGTCTTACAGGTCAGTGACCGGAATTCATTTATAAATTTTTATCTGAGAAAATATTTAAGTTAAAACTGGTTCCACCTTGTCTGATAGATGCAATCAAGAGCAGGGAGTATCCTTTCTTACTCTTTTTAGCGTTATAATCAATAGTATCGTTAAATGTTTAAATCCTGGAGTTGATTGCTCTCTCTCTCTCTCTCTCTCTCTCTCTCTCTCTCTCTGTGCAATGATTACTTTTTAAATTATCGTTCTTAAAATATTAACACTATTGAGAATCCACTTCAACAATGCCAAATAAAATCCTCAAGTGGACAACAGGAAACGGCTTTAAATTTTAAGCTCACCGGAGCACAACGTGCTCAATGTGACCTATCAGGATCACCCTGCGTCCGTCGTTCAACAATTTGTTTTCTACATCTCTGAAACCGTCGAGTAGAAATTGAAACTTGGCAAGGATCATCCTTGGGTGAACCTCCACAAAAAGGTTGTTAGATTAAACTTGATCCATACAAAACTCTGAGTTGCCATGGCAACCAATAGACATTTATTTTAAAAACTTCAATCTTCTCCTCTGAAACTTATGGTCAGAATTCTAATTTCCTTTGGCACAAATGGTCACCTCATATCTACCAGTATTGCTGAAATGAAGTCGATACTTTAAGAAAAGAGGCCCCTAGAGGGTTGGCTAATTTCCTTATACACTTTATATAGAAAATTTCATAATTCTTCTATGAAGCTAATGGCCAGAATTTAATTTCATTTAGCACAACTGGTAACCTCATGACTGTCTATCATAATTGCTAAAATAAAGTTGATCCCTTGAAAACTGAGGCCCCTAGGGGGTCAGCTAGTTTCCTTATATATTCTTTATAGAAAAGTGTCTACCATAACTACTAAAATAAAGTTGATCCCTTGAAAACTGAGGCCCCTAGGGGGTCAGCTAGTTTCCTTATATATTCTTTATAGAAAAGTGTCTACCATAACTACTAAAATAAAGTTGATCCCTTGAAAACTGAGGCCCCTAGGGGGTCAGCTAGTTTCCTTATATACTCTTTATAGAAAAGTGTCTACCATAACTACTAAAATAAAGTTGATCCCTTGAAAACTGAGGCCCCTAGGGGGTCAGCACTAGTTTCCTTATATATCTTTATAGAAAAGTGTCTACCATAACTACTAAAATAAAGTTGATCCCTTGAAAACTGAGGCCCCTAGGGGGTCAGCTAGTTTCCTTATATACTCTTTATAGAAAAGTGTCTACCATAACTACTAAAATAAAGTTGGTCCCGTGAAAAATGTGTCCCCTAGTGGTCTGCTAGTTTCCTTATAAACTAACTCCATATAGCATATAGAAGAATTCAGAGTTCTTCTATGAAAGCATTGGTAAGTACTAAATTCCCGCGCTGTGCGTAGGGAAGAATGTGTTATCAATCGTTTGACTCACTCTTATCTTTTAAATCGTATAGAGCAGCCTGTATGTATTCCTTGTCAGGAACCTTATACTATCAAATATATTTTAGTTGACTATTTTAGTTGACTGCATTGATTTAAATCTTATAAGAGCTAATTATTTTATGTGACATCTATGTTAGACCTTTTTAATACTGTTTCTGTTGATACCTGTATTAAAGACGTTGGTATATATAACAAGCTTTGATTTTATATACGTGACATATTAAACATGTTACTCTCCTGCTGTGCAGGATTATTTGCGAATGATGTTGTGACATCATAAATTTTAACCTTTTTTGGACACCGTATGACGTCTTTCGACTGTTAAGGTGTCTTTAATTCAATATACTATTCTGTTCTAGAACTTCATTTCTTTTAGAATGTATGGTCACCTCATGGCTGTCTACCATAATTGCTATAATTGCTTTAATAGAGTTGATCCCACATAGGGGTCTAGTTTCCTTAATACTCTATATTAAACATTATTCTCTCCTGGAACTTCTGTTTAGATTTATTTCTTGTACACCTATGATATTACCTCAAGGTTTCATACCTTAATTGTTTAAGCATTTTTGATCACATAAAAAAAGCTAAAATCTCATATTCAGGGGCAAATAACTCAAAAAGTAGAACGGTGACTACCATTTTTTTTATTTTTAATTTTTATAATAAAATAATCTGTATGAGGCACGTATGCCTTTAAAAGACCTGAAAAACAAATGCTTAAAAGCTTAAACTTAAAGATGCGCCGTGGTCCAGTGGTAACAGATCCGAAGGTTGTGGGTTCGATCCCCGTTGGAGGCAAGAATTATTCACGACCTTCACAGGTGCAAAGTACTGGTCTAACCCAGGAACCGTCGAGAGGGATTAGTATAAGTTGTAAGAACTTGTTTCCCAATCGACGTGAAATAAATAAGTTTAAACTAACTTAATTTTAATGAGAGGTGTTGCACACACTGATTGGGGTGAAGGTTCTTTTAAATTTAAATAGATTTCTTATTCGTTCAAAATTGGACAACGGCTGTATAGTTTATGGTTCAGCCAGAACATTTTATTTATTATTAACTTCCTCTATAGAAATTATTTTCTGATATATTCCTAGTTATATGGGAATATGTGGGATCGAAAAAGCTGATCGCGATGCAAAGGCAGTCTCTGACATGGATGATTCTTTGCACTGATTTAAAATTTTCTATCAATAAATATGTTCAGTTCAAATGGCACACTTTTGGTATAATGCTTAGTTTCATTCAACCATTTTTTTCGGACTTTGGAGCCCGACTTCCCACAATGAGCGTTTTTGATTTGGATACAATCGTTTGACACATTCTTATCTATTAAGCCGCGAGGATCAACCTTTCCTTATAAAGAGCCATATACAATAAAACATATTTTATTTGCCTGTGTTGAGTTGAGAATTTTAATGTTACATTTATATTAGACCTTTCGATTCTATTTCTGTTGATACTTTGATCGCTTTTATAAAACAAGCTTTGATTTTACATTCGTACCATATTTGACTTGTTTACATTCTCATGCTGTGCGGGAATCGCTATTGTATCTGAAATTTTTATTGTATTGTAATAGATGCTACCGGTAATCATTAGTTTTATTATATAGCTTAAGACACGATATGTCGTCTTTCGACTGTTTAGGTGTCTTTTTCTGTAACCGGTGATGCTGTTTAATGATAATAGAAAATGTCGCGATCGTCTCTATAGATAAATACTGTAGATACTTATCGACTGTCGTTACGTGCCATACATTAGAATAATATTTAAAACGAATCTACAACACTTGTTATTCCTGTTTAAAATATACATAGGATTTCGGAAGAAGGCCTACAAATATGTTATACTGTTTATAAATATTTATTCAAATATTTATATTCGCTCTAGTGCCACCTATTAAGTAAATGCCACAACCACCGAACTCATATTTTTATTTTCTTAAAAGATTTATAGATCAAATATCAACATACAAAGTGTTCAGAAAGTTTTAATTTTACCGGATTATGTTAGAAGCGGAATCCGGGATATAAACTTTACTTTGTTTTTGTGTCACAGGTGACATATAGGGATAACTTTTCCGTCGTCTGTCTGTCCGTCACACCTTTTTCGCCACGCTTTAGCAATTGGCACACGTCTTCAGGGAAATTCTTGTCCTACGATTGTGTAGTTCTCATGCAACCTCGTGCTGTTGTGGTCTGGAGACCGCCATGTTTAAACAGTTATAAAAGTAAAATTATAAGTGTTCTATGACAGTCTTCTTCGTGACAAAGGTTCACAACAATTCAGAATGTTTTAAAACTAGAGCAAGCCAAGGGCATCATGTCGAGCCCGCCAAAGGATACCATATTGTTCAGAATACCTACGAGAGGCATTGTAGTATTTTTTTTAATTTTTTTTTTAAATTTAATGAGGTTTCATCTGTGCGGATTACAGCATTAGGTATATAATCCTGGGTGTGAACTGCAGTTTCTCAAGTCAAATTTACAAAAGGTACATTATGTATGTAGTGGGTATGTCATAATGAAATGGTTAATCCCTGCCAGGGAAAATGATGTGACTAATTCAGCCAAAGATATGCCTAAAGAGATAAATATTATTCACTTAAGGTGGGTATAAATCAGGATGTAGAGTTTCCTTAATCTTCCTTAAGCAACAGTTACCAAATTTAATGGTAAAAACCTCTTTTCCAAATGACTGAGGAGCAGCGAACAGCATAAAACCTGATAAGTCTGCGAGTTACTCACATGCTGATCTCGTTTTATGCTGTTCGCAAAGGTTTTTATGGTGTTCTGTTAGAGAGAAAGGGCAAATGGTTTCCACTTAATGTGGAACAAGAAGAAGGAATGTGTGCCCTGAGTACAGTATGATAATTTAAGGACATTTTTTTTTATGGTTGCTCACCTTCAGATGAATTAAAAAAAATCTCTAAAGGCCCACGTCAGCAAATCTCTAAAGGCCCATGTCATCAAAACATATGTGAAAATGTGTAAATATTCCACAATTCATGTGATGCTTTTTTTTTAATAATTCAACAGAATTTACTGATTTTATCATTAACTTTATTTCATTTATTTCTATTCTGGTACTAACCGAGATATTTCATCATAGATTAGCTCGTATATAAGAAAAGAAAGTGTCTTAAGATAGATAAAATCAATATAAGTACATGCATATCTGTTATGATGATTACTATTTAGAATATCTATGTTTAAGAACTTTGACCTCCATCTGTGACCTTGACCTTTGAGCTACGAATCCGGTTCTTGTGCATGATACTCCGTCTCACTGAGCTTGACATTTGTGCGAAATTATTTGAAAATCATTCCATCCCTAATGAAGTAACAGCCCGGCCAAGCAAAAAGTACGTTTTTGACCTTTGACCTCCATCTGTGACCTTGACCGTTGAGCTACGAATCTGGTTCTTGTGCATGACACTCCGTCTCACTGAGCTTGAAATTTGTGTCAAATTATTTGAGAATCATTCCATCCATGATGAAGTTATAGCCCGGACATGACTAAATCCGGACGCTCGCACGCACGCACTAACGCACGCACATACGAGGGTCATCCGAAAATGAATGAGAGTTAGTTTTTAACTTTTGATTGAAACAACATAAAGCCACAAAACTTGGCACGTAACTAAATTAACTCTTTGCGCGTAAGCGCACGTGTTAATAAGCATCGTGACGTTGCGTTTTTTTATGACGTCACATCAAACAACGCAATGGCGGACGATGCGTTCGCGCTGACGCGAGAAGAAATTTATGCGTATATCAAGATAGAGTAGGCGCGGAAAGGAAGCGACTGAAATATTTAATGCACTCCAGGAGGTTGACCCGACATGTGCAGTTAAAGATATTAATGATATTCGCTTTCGATATTTACGGCGTTTTGACAACACACAGAGTTCCTTATGGAAGCACGGTTAATAAAGAGTACTATGAGTGGTATTTGACTATAATTCTTCGACCAGCGATACGCCGCAATCGATCGGAACTTTTACAGGTGACGCCATTAATTTTGCATGATAACGCCACGCCGCACAAGTCCGGCGTTGTTAGAGACTTGATCGAGCGGTACCACTGGGAAGTTCTTAATCACCCGCCATATTCGCCGGATTTAAATCCCCCCGACTACGACCTGCTTCCAAAACTTAAAGAACCACTATGAGGAGTCCGATATGACGATTTGAATGAATATATGTCGCCGTGAACGCGGTCGTTAGGGACATCAAAAACGATTGCCTAGCAACGGGAGTTCGGGATCTGCCAAAAAGATGGGAGTCGACCATAGCATCCGCGGGAGATTATATTGAGGGACTATGTAGAGATTTTGTGAGTAACACTTGTAGTTTTTACGTAATTAAGCAACTCTCATTCATTTCTGGATGACCCTCGTACATACACCGAACCGCCATTGTGACAATTAAGTCGAGCTCGCCACAAGCGGGCTCGACAAAAAAGATGTCACTTTAGCGATATATTGGAGACAAGACGGCCATATGGCTATAGATAGCTCACCAGAATGCTAAGCTAAAATGGATTTTTAAACTTTCTGTAACTTTCTATATAGAATATATTAGGAAACTGGCTGATCCATCAGAGACCTTGCTTTTAATGGGAGCAACATTATTTTAGCAATTATGGTAGGCAGTTATGTGGTGACCATTTGTACCAAGATAATTTTATTCTTATCATTGGTTTCTAGGTAATTGTCTATAGGGAGTATATAAGGGCCTCATTTTTCAAGGGATCAACTTTATTTTAGCAATTATGGGAGACAGCCATGAAGTGAACATACACGCCAAAAGTAATTAAATGCTAACCATTCAATGGTTTCATAGATGAAGATTTATGAAAGCTTTTATAGGGAGTATATAAGGAAACACGGCGACCCCGAAGTGGCCTTATTTTTAGCTCGACTGTGCAAAGACTAAGGAGGGCTATTCTACTCACCCAAGCGTCGCCATAACAGTTAAGTTTTTCGTACCACCTCACTAAATTACTTAACCCCTTAAGTTATTATTTTGAAACTTGGAGTACTTGTATGTGACCACCACCCAAACCTGTAGACAAGAGGGGATAACTCTGTCATGGAATTTGACCAAATTTTGACCCCTTTAGACTTAGAATCTTGGTTAAGTTTCCGTACCACCACTTTTTCACTAAACCTCTTAAGGTATTGTTTTGAAACTTGGAATACTTGTATATGACCACCGCCCCAACATGTAGACAAGAGAGGATAACTCTGTCTTGAATTTTGACCAAATTATGACCCTTTTTCGACTTAGCGGTTAAAGTTTTTAGTAGACATTTTTTTAACTGAACCTATTTATGGCTTTCTTTGAAACTTGGTATATTTCTGTATGACTATCCCCCCTATCTTTGGTCAAGAGGCGATTAATATGTCATGGATTTTGACAAATTTATGCTATCTTTTAACTTTAAGATCAAATATTTCGTACCACCTGAGTCTTACGGACAGCTCTTGTTCAAGGGATCATTTATATTTTGGAAATTATGGTATACACTCATGCGGTGACCATTTCTTCTGAATAATTAATTTCTGGCCATTGGCTTCATAGAAGAATAATTTTGAGATTTTCTATATAGGATATATAAGGAAAGTTAACAACCCGCTAGGGGCCGTATTTTTCAAGGGATCAACTCTATTTTAGTAATTATGGTAAACATTCTTTGGGTGACCATTTGTGCCAAAGGAAATTAAATTCTGGCCGTTGGCCTAAAAGACGAATTTTGAAATTTTTCTATAGAGTATATAAGGAAATTAGGTAATACCCTAGGGGCCACACTTATCAAAGGATCAACTTTATAGTCGCAATTATGGTAGAGCACTATAAGATAACAATTGACCATTTGTTCCTGAGGAAATTATTCTGACCATTGGTTTGAGAGAAGATTTTTGAAGTTTTTATGCCCCGCCATGAAATGGCGGCGGGCATATAGTGTTACACCCGTCCATGTGTGTGTGTGTGTGTGTTTGTACGTGTGTGCAAGACTTCGTGTCCCAGCTGTAACTTTGTTATGTATGGTCGCTTTTTAAACTAAATTGGCACAAGTGATCCTTAGTACAAGACGATGTATCGGCGAACAGGAACCAGGTTGCTAGCTTGAAGGTCAAGATCACAGCACTCAGTTGACTTTAAAATCTTGACCCAGCTGTAACTATGGTCTTGATTGTTTGTTGTTTTTTTGTTGTTTTTTTAGCTCACCTGAGCAAAGCTCAGGGTGAGCTATTGTGATCACGTGAGCGTCCGTCGTCCTTCGTGCGTTGTGCGGCGTCAACAATTTTTAGTGTTTACACTCTATCACCTTTATTTCTTAAGCAATCATCTTCAAACTTTAAGACAATGTTTATGACCATAATGTCTCGATTGAGTTCGATTATGGCTGAGATCCGTCAATTAGGTCAGGAGTTATGCCCTTTTAATATTCAAAAAATGCCATATTTCACGTTGTTTACACTCTAGCATCTTCATCTTTTGAGCAATCATCTTCAAACTTTATGGCAATGCTTATTACCATAAGGTCTCGATTGAGTTCGATTATGGCTGAGATTCATCAATAAGGTCAGGAGTTATGCCCCTTTTAATATTCAAAAAATGCAATATTTCACTTTGTTTACACTCTAGCATCTTTATCTTTTGAGCAATCATCTTAAAACTTTATGGCAATGCTTATGACCATAAGGTCTCGATTGAGTTTGATTATGGCTGAGATCAGTTGATTAGGTCAGGAGTTATGCCCCTTTAAATATAAAAAAATGCCATATTTCACGTTGTTTACACTCTAGCATCTTCATCTTTTGAGCAATCATCTTCAAACTTTATTACAATGTTTATGACCATAAGGTCTCGATTGAGTTCGATTATGGCTGAGATCCGTCAATTAGGTCAGGAGTTATGCCCTTTTAATATTCAAAAAATGTCATATTTCACGTTGTTTACACTCTAGCATCTTCATCTTTTGAGCAATCATCTTCAAACTTTATGGCAATGCTTATTACCATAAGGTCTCGATTGAGTTCGATTATGGCTGAGATCCGTCAATTAGGTCAGGAGTTATGCCCCTTTTAATATTCAAAAAATGCCATATTTCACTTTGTTTACACTCTAGCATCTTCATCTTTTTAGCAATCATCTTCAAACTTTATGACAATGCTTATGACCATAAGGTCTCGATTGAGTTTGATTATGGCTGAGATCCGTCTATTAGGTCAGGAGTTATGCCCCTTTTAATATAGAAAAGCCATATTTCACGTTGTTTACACTCTAGCATCTTCCTTTTTTTAGCAATCATCTTCAAACTTTATGACATTGTTAATGACCATAATGTCTCGATTGAGTTTAATTGTGGCTGAGATGTCCATTTAGGTCAGGAGTTATGCCCCTTTTAATACAAAAAATGCAAGATTTCACTTTGTTTATTTTCTATTAACTTCATTTTTTTAACAATCTTTTTTAAACTTTAAGACAATGTTTATGCCCATAATCTCACAATCGGGTTCAATTATAACTGATATTGACTTGTAAATTTAGGAGGTATGCCCATTTCGCCATAAAAAAAAGCCAGATTTCACTTTTACACTTAAGCATCTTTATTTCTTAAGCAATCATCTTTCTCAGGTGAGCGACTAAGGGCCATCTTGGCCCTCTTGTTTTCAAATAACTTGGCACGAGTGATCCTTAGGAGAAGACGATGTGTCGCAAACAAGAACCAGGTTGCTGCTTAAAGGTGAAGATCACAGCACTCAGTTACCTTTAAATCTTATAGGTGTAATTTTGTTATGTATAGTGGTGTTTTAAAATAACTTTGCACAAGGGATCTTTAGGACAAACTTATGTGTTGCAAATACGAACCAGGTTGCTAGTTTGAAGGTCAAGGTCACAGTACTTGATTGACCTTAAAATCATGTTCCAGCTTTGACTTTGTTGTGATTAGTTGTGTTTTGAAATAACTTGGCACAAGTAATCCCGAGGACAAGACAATGTGTCGCAAACAAAGACAAGGTCCCTAACTTGAATGTGAAGGTCACAGCACTTGGTTGACCTTAAAATCCTGTTCCGGCTTTAACTTTGTTTTGAACGGTTGTGTTTTGAAATAATTTGGTTCAAACAAGAACCAAGTTGCTAGCTTCAAGGTCAAGATCACAGCAGTTGAGCTAGAAATCTGTTTTGAAATAACTTGGCACAAGGGTTCCTTAAGATAAAACGGCGTGTCGTAAAACAAGTACCAGAATGCTAGCTTGAAGGTTAAAGTCACATCACTTAGTTTAGGTCAGGGTCACAGCACTCATTTAATCTTAAAATCATCCTTTACATTTACAATTTTCAATCATTTTCACTGACAAAAATAATCTAATAAACAAAATGGCGGGGGCATCCGTGTCCTATGGACACATTTCTAGTTATAGTAAAAGTCGGCATGGATCAAGTTTATTTTTGTTCAGGGCCACCCAAGGATCATCCTGCCAAGTTGCATCAATTTTCATCAAGCGGTTACTGAGGGGATGTCGTTAAAAGCAAATTGTTGACGCGACGGACGACGACGGACCACGGTGATCCTAATAATGTCACCTTGAGCACGTTGTGCTCTGGTGAGCTAAAATCACTCACCTGTTTTAACATACGAACAAATGAGTATGTCCCCATCATGACAAGGAAGAGACTTTGTCCTAGCCAACTGTTCAGGTATTGAATGGTTCGATAGCAGGTCGACTACAATTTTAGGCATGATGACGTCTTCGTATTGAATTAGTTCTACATCAGGTCCATTTTCATTCCTTATCTGAACTTGTCTGTGATCGCCCATCTGTGGAAATGATTGTTTGCAAAGGTTATATCATCATGCCTTAAAAAACAAAAGAGGGCAACGATTGCCCTATATCGCTCAACTGAATACCACAACTCTAAAGGAGCAATCTGGGTAGAGGATAACTCATGGCACATCTGTGCCAAAATATTTTAAAATCTAACCATTTTTTATTTTTGGAGCAGAAGCCTTTTAAAGTTTTCACTTTATTCCCTAATGGATCGGAATAATTTTATCATTCTTGGCAGAGGGTTATCCAAGGAACATCTGTACTAAAACATTTTTAAATCTGGCCAGTAGTTTTCAATATGATTTTTAAGGTTTTCATATTTTTTCTTTCTGTTGCCAGGGTAACCAGTGTTCTACATGGATCAAGTTTATTTTAGCAACTTTTGTGAAGGTTAACCCAAGGACCATCCCTTCCAACTTTTTTTAAATATTGTCTAGCGGTTTCAAAGCAGATGTTGGTCAAAGTTTTCACTCTAGACATTTGCCCCGCCCCTGTCGGCAATGTTTTTAACGGATCGGAATTATTTTAGCATTCTTGGAAAATGGTTACCCAAAAAAAAAAACATGTGTACTAAAACATTTCTAAATCTGGCCATAGATTTGAAGGAGATGATTTTTAATGTTTTCATTTTTTTCTTTCCGTTGCCATGGCAACCACAGTTCTCAAATTTATTTTAGCAACCTTTATGAAGGTTCACCCAAGGATCATCCCTGCCAAGTTTAATCAAATTCTGTCCACGGTTTCATAGGAGATGTTTAAAGTAAATTGTTGATGATGTACGCAGGGTGATCACAAAAGCTCACCTTGAGCACACTGCTCAGGTGAGCTAAAAACATTGGTTTTCCAAAATGAATGAAATACTGTTAGAGGGACGTTAAACCCAACAAACGAGACATTATCATGCAGATAATGTATCGAATTTCACTAAGTAATTTAGGACTTATTAAACTTACTAAACCAAACACCGTTTGATCCAACCCCAAGGGACCAGATGTCAAATAATATATTACTGCCTGTAGGACGTGAAACGCAAGAAACATTTATTTAAAATATCAAGTCCTTACCTCGTAAAGTTTACGATATGCTCCGCTCCCGATGAAAAAATTAACAAAAGGGCCGTTATGGTCCTAGATCGTTCACCAGAGTACCATCAGCTCAATTAAACATTTAAGTTTAACCTTGATTAAAATTTCAGATCGAAAGAATTTCAAAGTTGTTATACAGACTAAAGAGATGCAGGACTCATTTTAGGGGATAAAAAAACGTACAAACGGTATAGAACCATGAGCTTATCATATGTTCAAAACAATTTAATTCTGTGCGTTGTTATGAGAGCAGATTGGAGATAGTGATTATTTAGAAAATAAACTAACAAAAATCTGATGGTAATATGAATGACTATTACCTTGCCAAGGCTGACTTGGTATTGGATGACTATCTCCAACTTAGGCCCTTGAAGTATAACAATGTCATATGGGAATTCGTGGTAATGAAAAAGCTAATCGTGCTGCTAAAGCAGCCTCAGATTTAGACGAAGCAGACATAAAATTTAAAATCTTCCATAAATAAATTGATCTTTTCAAAATGGAAATCTAGTTGGGACAACGCTCAAATTAATGTTACATTTTATTCAACCATCCTTAGGTTTTTGGTATCCATCTTCCCGCGCTGTGCGTAGGGACGAATGTGTTATCAATCGTTGTCGCATAGGACATACTTGTTTGACTCACTCCTATCTTTTAAATAGAGAAGAACAACCTGTGTGCATTCTTTGCCAGAAACCATATACCATCAAACATATTATAATCGACTGTATTGATTTAAATCTTATAAGAACTAATTATTTTAATGTGACATCTATGTTAGACCTTTTTAATACTGTTTCTGTTGATACCTTGATCGCTTTTATTAAAGGCGTTGGTATATATAACAGGCTTTGATTTTACATACGTGATATATTGAACGTGTTTACTCTCCTGCTGTGCAGGATTCACTTGTGTATAGTTTTGTGACTTACCGTAATTTTAAGCGTTTTTAGACACCGTATGACGTCTTTCGACTGTTGAGGTGTCTCTAATTCAATATTCTATTCTATTCTTTTACCTTGTTTACATTGTAGCATCCAAAATTATAAAGCAATCTTGGTCAGATGTATACCAAGGATTATTACGCCTTGTATGGGAGTTATGGTCCATAATACTCGTACTTAAGGTTGCCTTTAGAGCAGTGGTACTCAGGTGAGCGATATAAGGCCACCATGACCCTCTTGTTTATATCTAAAAGTCAACGATATTTTCCTCTAGTGTTTACTCTCCTGCTGTGCGGGAATCACTTGTGCATATTTTATGAATTATCCTAAATTTTAACTTTTTAGACACCGTATGACGTCTTTCGACTGTTGAGGTGTCTCTAATTCAATATTCTATGCTATTCTCCTCTAGTGGTAAAGTGTCTCCAAGTACCTGAACCTTTAGACCTATATCAAAATGTACTTAATGCAATAGGTTGCATGTAAATCGGGTTTCATTAAAATTGATAGAATAAGAATACTCTCGATAGGGAGTATTATGGCTATCATGTAAATCGGATTTCAATAAAATTGATAGAATAAGAATACTCTTGATAGGGAGTATTATGGCTATCATGCTCTTAACTCTCCGCTTGTTTGTAAACTGTTTTTACTCATAAATTAAATTTATTTGCAGTAATTCCCAAATTATAATGTAGAAAAGTAACTGAAGCATCCTGCACTAAATTTTAGAAGCGTAATTAACGACTTATGGTTATTGAGTGTACATTCTTATAGTTTTCTGGGTTTGTTATATATACATGTTTTGATCTTAGTGCAAATTGAAATTATTAAACAAAACAAATACTGACATTGTAATTCGTTTTATTTGTATATCTTTTTAAATTTTATCCAGGCACAAATTAATGGAGCTTTGTGGCAGAGTGGCTGTAGTGGGAAACTAACTATCACATAGCCTCTCAAGGCTAGGTAAAGTCGCTGACTTTAACACTCACTCAGCCCCTCACCGGTGGGTTCGAAGCCCGGCAGGGTCATTCGGATTTTCATGTAAGGAAGCTTTCCAGCTGGCTTGCGGTAGGTTGGTGGTTCTACCCGGATGCCTCCGTGCATTCGAGGTCTTCCTCCACCTGTAATTAGCTGGAGGTCGCTATATGACTGAAATATTGTCGAAGCGACGGTAAGCTCAAATAGTCAAGTCAAGTCAAGTTAGTCTCAAAGCTATTAGTTCCGACAGATTGCTCATGTAAGATAGCCATTCATCTGGTTTGCGGTAACTCGATGGCTCTGTTTTGAGTTTTCCACCACCATTCATAAGATGGTAGTCGCGATTTCACAATAACACTGTATTAATCAAGAGACAAAAGCAACAAGCGCACACTTACGTTTGTATGTCCGCACTGTAATTTAAATCCGTGTTATCCAATTAGATATAAAGTAACATCATGTGTACGCCTAATCTGCACTATGTGTTACTTGAACGCTTCAGTGTAATACAAACAGTCGCTAACGTGAGCGGTTGCTGTGTAAAGAATGTAAACAGGTTACCGTGTAAAGAATGTATGCAGGTTACCTATCGCAATAGTTAGCTCACATTCGCCTTTACTGAACGCACAGAAGGTGTATATCGATGTCACACACTTACCAACAACTCAAAACTTATACATATGTCTTTTGTTGATAGATCTGTGTTCGGGCTTAACATTTAGTTTACAACCAATGTTGCGTATTTTTACGGTCAAAATTTGCAAATGCATTTTTTTGAAACACACCTATAATTCAAAGTAAGTAATAGTCTATTGCTATATGGCAGCCGGCCCTTGCAAATATATAACATACATCATACATGGCTAACACTTCATTTATTGGACACCCGTATATAATACATATACACTATTGAACATCAGGTCAAGTTTGCAGTAGGTAACTATAGAATAAAAACATTATATTTTTATTATTAATTCGTTATTGTTAGATAAAAGGCAATTAAAACCTTTCACGTGTTGGATGTTCAAAATGTACACTAGGGATATATTTCTGTCTTAAATCTTGGTATATAGAACAAACTAACAGGAAATGGAACTCCGCCTCTAAGCCATTCATACAAAAGAGACAAAATCGATTTTCTCTTGGTTTATTTGAATAACGGCCTCTTTTTATTTGAATTGGTGTAAAGATAGTCTAAAACATACATAAGCATTTCTTAATATTTAATACATCTAAATATTTTTTAAACATAATTTCCTTCTTAAAATTCGATTACACTAATAACTTAGAACTAGTAACTGGGGCCGCTGTGGCCGAGCGGTCGTGGACTACAAATCTCTCAGTCCCTCACCGCTGTGGGTTCGAATCCCGGTAGGGACTTCGGATTTTTCATGCGAGGAAGCCTTCCAGCTGGCTTGCGGTAGGTCGGTGGTTCTACCCGGGTACCTCTATGTACTCGGGGTCTTCCTCCACCTGTAATTAGCAGGACGTCGCTATATGATTGAAATACTATCGCAGCGAAGGTAAACCCCAATACAACAACAACAACAAAATCTCCATACTTGATCCTTTAATCTTTGTATAAATTCTAGAAAGAACATACTTACACTTTGAACATGTTGATTTTCCCAAATGTAACCGAAACTTATTGAAAATAAATGTATTCTTACGTTAGAAACCCATTTTTTATACCTCAAAGAATCATATATTCTTAGCATTTCCTAATTTTTTTTAACATAACGGTACTCTGGCATCTGTAATGTACGCACCCAATATTTGATAGTTCATTTAGATATAAATATATACAAAAGATAACGTCCACAATCACCTAATATTGCTGCATTTACAGTGTGTAAAGGTGCAGAAATGAAATGTTTACATTCATATAAATGAACTCTCTCAACAATTTAATGCTAAGGGGAAACAAGGGCACCGCATTCGGGTGCCAGCGCTCGTCTGATTTTGCCAACGTTACACATTTTTGTTAAACACTTTAAAAAGTTGACCTTGAAAATCACATCTAAAACTGTAAGCCTTTAAATGCAAAGTTGAAGTACCATACCCTTTAAATTTGACCTTTGACCTTGAAGGATGACCTTGACCTATACATGGAATAGAATGTATACAACACAAAGACGTAAAATATGTAAACAAAAAATCACAATTGCTAATCCATTGAGTTTTTGATAATCAACATAAAACTAAAACTTGAAGACATTTAAAAAAAAATGTTCTTTTTATCTGCCTAAAGATCATGACCAAAATCACACCTGCACAGGTTCATATGATGACAAACCAGTATACAAAGTTTTTTTTGTAAAAAAAATATAATGGAAAAATGACAAAGGAATATCTATTATTAAACTTGTCCAAAGTTATGGCAAAATAAGGTCAAAGGTCAAGGACGAT
>CM037781.1:69851687-69901687 GCA_021229015.1 Solen grandis | reverse complement strand
CATGCAATCATCATTCATATCAAGTTTAATGAAGACTGGGAAAAAATGTAGGCCTCTAGTGTGTTCACAAGATTTTTCTAAAATTTGCCTAGGTGACCTACTTTTGGACCCTATGTTGCCCAGTTTTGAATTCATCCGAGATTTGATGTAAACAAACATTCTGACCAAGTTACATTAAGGTTAGTCTAAAACTGTAATCTCTAAGTTTTTCTAAGATTTGACCTAGTGACCTAGTTGTTAACCCTAAGTGACACAATTTTAAACTCATCCAAGATATCATGTAGACGAACATCCTGACAAAATTTCATGAAGACTGGGCCAAAACTGTTGCCTCTAGAGTGTTAACAAAGTTTTTCTAAGATTTGACCTAGTGACTTAGTTTTTGACCAAACATGACCCAATTTCAAACTCATCCGACATAGCATAAAGACAAACATTCTAGCAAAGTTTAATGAAGATTTAGCTAAAAATGTGGCCTCAAGCATGTTCACAATATTTTTCTAAGATTTGACCTTGTGACCTAGTTTTTGACCCCACATGACTTATTATCGAACTCATCCAATATATCATTTAGACAAAACATCCTGACCAAATCTATTGAAGATTTGGCTAAAACTGTGGCATCTAAAGTGTTCACAATGTTTTTCTAAGATTTGACCTTGTGACCTAGTTTTTGACCCCACATGAACCAATTTCGAACTCATCCGAGATATTATGTAGACAAACATCCTGACCAAGTTTCATGAAGATTGGGTCAAAACTGTGGCCTCTAGTGTGTTCACAAGGTTTTTCTTTGATTTGACCTGGTGACCGAGTTTTTGACCCCACATGACCCAGTTTCGAACTCATCCGAGATATTATATAGACAAACATCCTGACCAAGGTTCATTAAGATTGGGCCAAAACTGTGATCTCTAGAGTGTTCACAAGGTTTTTCTAAGATTTGACCTGGTGACCTAGTTTTTAACCCTAAGTGACACAATTTTAAACTCATCCGAGATATCATGTAGACAAACATCCTGATTAAGTTTCATTAAGATTAGGCCAAAACTGTGGCCTCTAGAGTGTTCAAAAGCAATTGTTGACGACGGTCGACGGAAGACGCACGACGCACGACGGACAAAAGGCGATCACAAAAGCTCACCCGAGCACAAGTGCTCAGGCGAACTAATCAATTTAATTGTATTGGTCATTGAGAACTAAACCTTTTATTTACTGTAATTGAAACCGGAAGTAGCCAGTCTAGGTAGTCGTCAAGATCGATTGTTTTTATAAGAGAAAAAAAACAAAACAAGAACAGCTAAGAGTCTTTATTTTATTTCATTTCAAACGTAAATGAAGCACATTGCAAGGCGAAATGCGATATGGGTCGGAACACGTTCAAGACCTAGAAGTTTATGTACAAGTATAATCAATTAAAGCCAAGCTCTGCAACTACTTACCTGCTGCACAAAGGCCGCACCTGATAGGACACCAGAGCGGGACATTCCAGTAGCTGGTACAGTCCTCGTCCGACCAGAAATCACAGCCGTACTCAATAACATTGGAGCAGTTCACTTTGAGACGAATAAAACGTTAACTGATAGCACCAACTTATCATTTGATATATTTTTGCGGAGTGTCAAACAAATGTGTATCATTCCATTCATGCATTTGTTTGTATACTTGAATAGATAAAACCAAAGGAATATTTCGCTAGAAAAGTATGTTCATGCATATTACATTAAGAATTAATGGTGTTGGCATTGTATGTATAAAATAACACAAAGAAAAGAACTGGGTATGCCATTGTATACGGTGTTTAAATAGTATTTCAATTTATTGAAAGGGGGTAAAATAACTTCCTCATTTATGTTAAAGCATTATAACAATTATTATATTTTATTGACTTAAAACCAGATTGGTTAGCACTTGTGGTTCAATTTCTTCCTGTTCCACATGTCATCATATCATAGTGCCTGACGTCACTTGCTTAAAATTATTCCGTTTTCGTTTAAATGAACACAGAAAATGTCACAAAATACATGATATTTTACACATATAACCCTTTATTTCTATTTAATAACTTATAATTTTGTCGGATTTACAAACATTCTTGCTATTTATGTGCTGGACTTATTGATTATTATTAAAACCGGTACATACACGAACAATTGGGGCCCTCTAGCCAACCCAGTTTATCGTAACACTGACACGTGCAGGTATCAGCATCAAGGAGACCAAGGTTGTCACAATGATTTCCGTTGCAAACTGTATCTTCTACAATAGAAAACATGGAGGACATTGAACATTATCTTGACAAGTCTCTGTTAATTTGATTTTAAAATCTCAAATTGAATAAATCACATGCACTGCAGTATATTGTTTTAAGATTTTGAAACTAACAAATTAAGGTTTATCAAATCTCAAAAACCACATATCGATGATTAACCTTTTTAATTTTATAAATAGAAATATCGCTAGTAATATATAATATGATACGTTTATCATGTTAGACATTAATTCAACAACTTGCTAGTAGTAAGGGCGCCGGTTTGGGTCAAAACCGGCGCCCTTACAACTCTTGCTGGTTGGACATTTTACCTTCACTTAAATAGTTAAACGAAAAAGGAGAATCATTTTAATTGAAATCAGTGTTTCCCGCCTTTCAGTGTCGACAGTTTCTCATAAGTGAACCGCCCTGATAATTAACATATACCTGTTTACAATATTGTAAAATTTGAGATCATTTTGAACATCGTATACATGTAATCATAATATATTATAAACACTTTCGATATGAAGAAATGATACCTAAAATGCCTTTAGTGAGACCTATAAACGAATGAACATTTTTCATTTTTGAATTGAGGCGCAATCAACACGAAACTTGCTTGTTTTTTTTTTGTTTAATGTCCCGCTGACAGTATATAAGTAATTTGTAAATTTTTACTTGAGACAGATATAGTGGTGCCAATTTTTTCAGTCTTAAGTAGCATTATACCACACCCAGTCGCATCATCGTGACACTAGGCCAACCAGCCCTGGAATTACCTTATATGCTGAGCGCCAAGCATGGGAGCTATAATAGTACCATTATTTACTTTACTTTTACTTTAGTATGTCGCGGCCGGGGTTCGAATCCACGACCTCCAAGAGACTTACGTTGTATGCTTTTAATCTACTTTGTTAAACCATCTATTTTCTATTGATCAAATTTGGTTTAATTAAAACGCCCTTGCTGGACACATCCTATAATACCCCACAGCATAAAGTACTATATCAGATCGCAAGCTGAAATGACAGTGTGGTTTGCTTTAGTTTGTTGTACATATAATGTACCTACTTAGAACTACAGGACAGTTAAGTCCGTTAACATTTCTTTGCGATAGGAATATTGAACTTTTTTAGGCAACTGCATTACCTGCTGCACAGAGCCCGCATTTGACTGGACACCAAAGCGGGACATTCCAGTACGTTTCGCAGTCTTCCTTTGTCAAATAATTGCAGCCAAACTCAATAACGTCGGAGCAGTTCACTTAAACCCAAGAGATCAAGCTTAATAAGAATCATTATAAGATCACGGGCTTCTTTCTTGTACACTTTTACAGAAAGTTTTGAAATTAAATTTTGCTAATTTTATTGGCAGATTGAAATACACAGTTGTTATTACAAATAGATCTAAAATATAGATAACAAGTATTTATTTGTAATAATATGACGATGCACGTGTGCCCTCTGTATTTGAATATTCAAGTACTCCGTATAAAAAGAACAAACGTGCCCAAGTAACATACATGCTCCGAGATATATTCCTAGGTCGAATATAAGTTCAGTGAATTTCCATGAAACTAAAAGAAAACTTTTTTTATAAAGTTCCAGACTTGCGACTGACTATCCGAGGATTTTATTTGTCCATTTAGTTTCTTGATTTATTGCAATTTTACTGTTTACATTACAAAGAGGATACTCTCTCCAAATAACTAGGTTCCAATCTGATGTTTATGCATTTATCTCATTTTGAAATGTATATCTTTTGGTTTGTCAAGTTATTTTGATTGTTTGAGTCTTTTGATTATGTTAGGCTTCTTGACACTTTCATATTATAAAAAATGAAGCCAAACTATCTGACGATACATACGTGTACAGTTTGAACTCCCTAGCCATGTAAGGTTGTCGAAACAAATGCAAGTACAGGTTTCAACATCAACCGTTCCAAAATTATCACATTGAAGTCCTCCACATACGGTTTCCTCTGTAAAATGCATGTCAACACCTGAGATATATGTATTTTATAATTGGATACAATTGAGAGATGTATAACCAAAAGTATGTAAATACTCGTAAGTAATAAAATGTGCATTTCTTGGTTTAAAATGAAATAAAAGTCCTGCCCCTGCTTAAGCAGCAAAATAACTACTCTATACAGAGTAAACAAGACTACTTCTGAATTGCTATTATCCTGTTAAACCGACATTTGCTGTTATGTTTATTTATTAGATTTAACGTCCCATCGACAGTATTTCAGTCATTTGGAGACGGTGTCTACTTGATACAGATATAGTGCTGCCACACAGCAATATTACGCCGTAGACATGTGTCATATTCCACACCCAGTCAGATTATCCTTGACACCGGGCCAACCAGTCCTGCAACTACACTTATGTACTTAGAGCTAAGTAAGGGAGTATACCAGTACCATTTTTACGTTGGTATGTCGCGGCCAAGGATCGAACCCACAACCTCGTGATTCCGGGGTGGACGCTCTAACCTCTCGGCCACCGGGACCGGTGCACTTGCTTTTATAGAACTTAATATAAATTTTATACGTGGGCTTTCTTTTTAAAAGATAAACAAAATATTTCAAAAACACAATGTTGAAGATGTTTATGGCCTAAATCGATCCCCAAAGAAGAGAATATTCTTAAACGTATGTATACATACCTGCTGGACAAATGCCACATTTAACTGGACACTGAAGATGTACATTATAATACTGGTAACAGTATTCATCTGGCAAAGCTAAGCAATTCGATGGTTCCAGGACTTTGGTGCAATTGACTATAATGTTAAATCAATAAATTTTCATTTGCAAAGCATCATGTTCGTCAAACAATACTTAAAGTACCAAAGATAATTAGTATCTAAAGGAAGTATTTCATTGAATTTAACCTAAGCCCTTGTACACGCTTTTTTACACTGAGTTTATACATGTAAATGCTTTTGTGTAATCAGTTATTTTGTTATTGTAAATACACCCAGCACAATAGAATAATAGATTACTGAACATAAGAGGCGTGTCCATTGGTACATTATACTTAAGATTAGAATTGTGACAATTGGTACCTGATACTTAACATAAGAAATGTGATAATTGGTTACATCAAGAGGAAAATTAATTGGACAAATTGAGAGAGTAGCATCTAGGAAAAATTAATTGGGAAGTTAAGAGAATTACTTCAAGGGGAAATAATTGGACATGTTGAGAGAGTTACATAAAGGGGACAAACACTTTAGGAAGTTGAAAGGTTGAAAGGGATACATCAAGAGTGTGTGTGTGTGGGGGGGGGGACTTGGACAGGTTTAGAGAGTTACATTAAAAAGAAAATTATTGAGCAAGTTTAGAGAGTTGCATCAATGACAAGTAATCCCGATACATACGTGAACAGTCGGGATCTTCCAGCCAGTCAATTTGGTCATAACAGGAACAGGTGCACGTATCTTTATCCAGAATGCCGAAATTTTTACAGTGGCGTCCACCACAAATGGTTTCCTCTTTAAGATTAATGTAATTATTCATTTACATCGTTTACTTGACATACGATTAAATTTTCATTAATGATATAGTAGACACCGCATTGCCTCTATTTAGTAAGACCATTATGCTAATTGAACGAGGCACTTATCCACTTAACTATGTCGAAACGTTCCTGAAAAATTGTCACATATTTAGTTATTATCTGGCAAGTAGTTATCCACTTAAGTATCTTAACAGTACAAAATTGTCAGTTAGTGCCCACTTCTGCCATCCACATATTCTCTTATGTTAACTGAATATCATGCTTTTCCCAGATACGTATGTGAAAAAAAAATGCTTGTTATCCACATAATTAATCTGACTTACTTAAAAAAAAGCACGATATCCAGTTATCTTAAGTGAATGACAAAATACAATATGACAAAAATGTATAAGGGGTTAGGGTGCACTCATTGATAGAAATGACTTCATTTACGTCTTATAATATTTCTATCTGTAATAGACGTCAATACGAGCAAGAATTTTTTGTAACACCAACCTAAAAGACATTTCCATAAACCTTGTATCCATGACACTTACTGAGGAAGACTTAATTTGATCGTAACACAGGGGTTTGCAGTTGAATGTTTCGAAGCCTATCGAGTGTATTGGTAACATTAAAAAATGGAATGGAGGACACTATTGTGAGACCGACAGTGGGAAATCGCGATTTTACACAACGCTTATATAGTAAATGGACCAGGTTGAAGAAAAAAGTCCTACACGTTATTGTGAAGGATTTTCACTAATAATGATATATTTATATTGTGTTTTTTATGTTCCGATCGAGTTTTACAACTGCCTGGAATGACTATATCCGGTTTTATGTAAGTGAATAAAAAGTAAGCCTTTCATTGGTCAATCAGAATATAAACAACACCCATATTTCCAGGGGGAAAAATAATTTACAACTATTTTAAAAGAAATTTGTAACATTGCACTGGATATCAATCATAATGATGTATTTAAATTTTTTATCATGGTTTTGAAATTTCCGCTTTAATTCCTTAAATCAATTAAATGTATTGACCCCTGAAAACTGAACCTTTTATTCACTGCAATTGAAACCGGAATTAGTCAGACCCAGTGCATTGTAGTTGTCAAACTCGATTGAAAGAGTAAAAAACACAATTTAATCATTTATAAGAGAGACTCAACACAGGAACAACTTAGAGTCTTTCAAACGTAAATGAACCACACTGCAATGCGAAATGCGATATTCAAAAATTAGCTGAAAACAGTTTTATCCCATCCTTTGTTTGATGTTACCGTGATATACGATAGGATTCGACCAATTAAATTTCGAATCACTATGGGTCGGAACACGTGCAAGACATAGAGGTTTATGTACGAGTATAATTAAACTAAAGCCAAGCTCTGCAACTACTTACCTGCTGCACAAAGGCCGCACCTGATAGGACACCAGAGCGGGACATTCCAGTAGCTGGTACAGTCCTCGTCCGACCAGAAATCACAGCCGTACTCAATAACATTGGAGCAGTTCACTTTGAGACGAATAAAACGTTAATTGATAGCGCAAAGTCATCATTTGAAATATATTTTTGCAGAGTATCAAACAAATGTGTATCATTGCATTTATGCATTTGTATACTTGGATAAAACCAAAGGAATATTTCGCTAGAAAAGTATGTTCATGCATATTACATTAAGAATAAATGGCGCTAGCAATGTATGCATAATATAACACAAGGAAAAGAACGGGGTTCGCCATTGTATACGGTGTTTAAATAGTATTTCACTTTATTGAAAGGGGTTAAAATAAGTTCCTCATTTATGTAAAAGCATTAAAACAGTTATTATATTTTATTGACATAAAACCCAGTTTGGTTAGCTCTTGTGGTTCATTTTCTTCCTTTTCCACATATCATAATATCATAGTGCCTGACGTCACTTGCTTAAGATTATTCCGCTTTCGTGTAAATGAACACAGAAAATGTCACACAATACATTATCTGTATATCATGATATATTACACATATAAGCCATTATTTCTTTTTAATATCTTATAATGTTGCCGGATTTGCAAATATTCTTTTTATTTATAGCATTTATTATCGTTGTTTTCTATGTGCTGGAGTTACTGATTATTATCAAAACCGGTACATACACGAACAGTTGGGGCCCACCAGCCAACCCAGATTATCGTAACACTGACACGTGCAGGTATCAGCATCAAGGAGACCAAAGTTGTCACAATTATTTCCGTTGCAAACTGTATCTTCTACAATAGAAAACATGGAGTAATATCACTGAAAGATTCTCTTGACAAGTCTCTGTTAATTTGATTTTAAAATCTCAAATTGAATAAATCACATGCACTGCAGTGATATTGTTTTAAGACTTTGAAACTAGCAAACCAAGGTTTATCAAATCTCAAAAAAACACATATTGATGATTAACCTTTTTAATTTTATAAATAGAAATATCGCTATTTATATATAATATGATGCGTTTATCATGTTAGACATTAATTCAACAGCTTGCTAGTAGTAAGGGTGCCGGTTTGGTCCAAACCGGCGCCCTTACAACTCTTGCTGGTTGGCCATTTTACCGACACTTAAATAGTTAAACGAAAATGGAGAATAATTTGAATTGAAGACAGTGTTCCCCCCCTTTCAGAGTCGACAGTTTCTCATAAGTGAACCGCCCTGATAATGAAAAAACCCATTAACATATACCTGTTTAAAATGTTGTAAAATTTGAGATCATATTGAACATCGTGTATCTGTAATCATAATAAATTATAAACACTTTCGATATGAAATGATACCTAAAATGCCTTTAGTGAGACATATACACGAATGACCATGTTTGAATTGAGAAGCAATCAAAACGAAACTTGCTTGTTTTTTTTTTTGTTTTTTTTTGTTTTTTTTAATGGTTTTATGTCCCGCTGACAGTATATAAGTAATTTGTAGATGTTAAATTGAGATAGATAAATTGGTGCCAATTATTTCAGTCTTAAGCCGTAGACATGTAGCATTATACCACACCCAGTCGCATCATCATAACACTAGGCCAACCAGTCCTGGAATTACCCTTATATACTGAGTGCCAAGCATGGGAGCTATACTAGTACCATTATTTACTTTACTTTTACTTTAGTATGTCGCGGCCGGGGTTTGAATCCACGACCTCCCGCAGGCTTACGTTGTATGCTATTAAGCTACTTTGTTAAACCATCTATATTCTATTGATCAAAACTTGGTTTGATTAAAACACCCTTGTTGGACACATCCTATGATACAACACAGCATTCCCCATCAGCATAAAATACTACGTCAGATCGCAAGCTGAAATGACATTGTGGTTTGCTTTAGTTTGTTGTACATTAAAAGTACCTACTTAGAACTACAGACCAGTTAAGCCCGTTAAACTTTCTTCGCGATAGGAATATTGAACTATTTTAGGCAACTGCATTACCTGCTGCACATAGCCCGCATTTGACTGGACACCAAAGCGGAACATCCCAGTACGTTTCGCAGTCTTCCTTTTTCCAATAATGGCAGCCAAACTCAACAACGTCGGAGCAGTTCACTTAAACACAAGAGATCAAATTTTATAAGAACCATTATAAAATCACGCGCTTCTTCTTGTACACTTTCACAGGAAGTTTTGACATAAAACAGTTGCTAATGATGTCATTGACAAATTGAAATATACCGTTGTTATTATAAATAAACCTAAACTTCAAGCAAATCTTGGTAATATGTATTTGTTTGTAAAATGAAAAATATCAATAAATAATATGTTATGATGTTATTTATAAAAATAACATATCAATTAAAGCAAGTAAAGCAGTGATAGGAATCAGTCCTAGAAGCTGAGGTGACATGATCAGAGCAATTGGAACCTTTACTAGGTTAACAAATGCTATTCTAAGCAGCACATACTAGGGCAATGCCGCCTCCTGGATTTTAACATTCAAGTATTCCCGTATAAAAGGAACTTTGTGTCCGAATTACAAACATGCTCCGAGTATATTCCGAAGGTTGAAGTTTGGTGAATTTCCATGAAATTAAAAAGAAAAAAAAAGTTTTTTTCTAAGTCCCAGACTTGAGAGTTTCCGAGGATTTTATACGTCCAATTGGTTTCTTGAATTTCCGCAATTTTACTGTTTAAATTACAAATAGGATACTCTCCAAACCATCAGGTTGCAATGCGTTGTTTATACATTGTTCTCATTTTTTGGCATTCTAATGTCATATCTTTTGCAATGGACAACTGGTTGTTTGTTAAAAGTTATTTTGATTGTTTGAGTATTTTGATTTTAACTGTTTGACGTTTAAATTACAACCTTGACACTTTCACATTATAAAAACATGAAGCCAACCTTAGTGACGATACATACGTGTACAGTTTGAACTCCCTAGCCAAGCAAGGTTGTCGAAACAAATGCAAGTACAGGTTTCAGCATCAACCGTTCCAAAATTATCACATTGAAGTCCTCCACAAACGGTTTCCTCTGTAAAAAAAACAAGTCCACACATAGAGACATATGTACTTTATAATTGGGTACAACTGAGAGAATGAATAACCAAATGTATGTACATAAGTTATTAAAATGTGCATATCCTGGTTGGAAATGAAATAAAAGTCTCACCCCTGCTTAAGCAGCAAAATGACTACTCTATACTCTATACAGAGAAAACAGGATTACTTTTGATATGCTATTATCTTTTTTAACCGACACTTGCTATTATAGAACTTATTAAGATTTTAAACGTTTTTTTTTTTTAAAACGAACACAATGTTTTGAAACACAAGGTTTAAGATGTTCAATAGGCCTAAATCTCTTCCAACAGAACAGAATGTTCTTAAACGTATGTATACTTACCTGCTGGACAAATGCCACATTTAACTGGACACTGAAGATGTACGTTATAATACTGGTAACAGTATTCATCTAGCCATGCTAAGCAATACGATGGTTCGAGAACCTTGGTGCAGTTGACTATAATGTTAAATCAATACATTGTCAGTTCTAAAGCATCATGTTCGTCAAACAATATTCAAAGTATCAAAGATAATTAGTATATTGAGGAAAGAGTTCATTTCATTTAATTTAAAGTAAGCCCGAGTACACGCTTTTTTTAATTAAATATATATATATATATATATATATATATATATATATATACTTTTGTGTAATCAGTTTTTTTATTATAAATTAACCCAAAACATTAGAATAAGTGATCAGTGATATACCATTCAAAAATAAAACTCGAATAATAAAAGTACTGTGAGACGTTAATTATATATATTTGTTACTCAAATTATAGGGTTGAATATGACTTAAGAGGAATGATAAAAGTTTAATACTGAACATTAGAATCGTGACCATTGGTACTTAATACTAAATATTAGAATCGTGACTATTGGAACCTTATACCGAACATGAGAATCATAACCTTTGATACAAAATACTGAACATTAGAATAGTGTCATCAATTGGTACCTAATACTGAACATAAGACTCGTGATCACTGCTTCGAAGAAATATACGTACACGGGCTATTCAAGAAGTAAACAAAAAATGATAAAATGTTGTAAAACTAACTACTTACATGTATGTCCAGTGTCTTCAAAAATAATATTGTAAAGGTAAGCACTCCACAAAAGAAATGAAGCATCAACAGTCAACATATTCAGTGCTTATCACACTTACATTTACAGGTCGGTTGTTCAAACCAATCTGATTCAACATCATAACAGTTACAGGAACACGTGTTTAAATCCAGGTCTCCGAAGTTTTCGCAATAGAAAATCCCACAATCTAAAACAGAGTTTTGTAATATATTCATATGTCCTTGAATAGGTATATAAATACTATACAGTGGTGTTTGTACGTCAACGTGACCTAATTTCATTATTCTTATGTATTACAATGATTATCTGCAAAATTGGATGATAACAAATAAAATTCTTTGCTCTAATATATGTCCCCCCTCATCCAGGAAAAAGACTGAAATAAATTTAGCATATTTACTAGTAATAATTTGGTAAATTAGATATGTTGCTTTTAGTTTTGTCCTCCGAAGTAATATATTTGATTATTCAAACCTGTTAAATTTTACTTCTCTTTTTTTTTTATTACGATATCTAAAAATGATCTAGCAATGTTCATTGTTATGGCTCCATTGCTTGGCGCTCAGCAAAAAAGGGCAGTATCCGGGGTCAGGATGATGTGACTGGGTGTAGTATCATGCCACATGCCTACGTACGATGTAATATCGCAGTTTGGCAGCACTATGTCTCTCTCAAACAGACACTGTCTCCAAATGACTGAAATAATGTTTGTGGGATGTTAAATCCAATAGACAATCAATAGTAATTATTAGGGTAATATCAGGAAAGGCTAATTACCACATAGTCCCTTTGGGTTACATTTTTCCAGACAGTTTCCGCAATTGTTTCCCATCGTGAACGGTGTAGTTGAGTATACCATACTAGCTCAGATAAGAAAATTATTGGCAGTTAAAACATTGATTGTTATACAATTTGACATATATTCATATATTAATTCTGTAGAAGCGATTCTCCGAGGACGTTACATAATTCTATATTTATTTCAATTCTTTGCTACTAAAATCATATGATTTAAGATGAAATATCAGCACAAGAGAAAAAAAAACTCTTGAATTTTTATTACGTTTCGAGATTATTCGAGTTATTGCAGCAATTCCTTGGAGGTTTTTTTTCGTGACCATATATCAGAAAATTTGCCATTATCTGAGCCATGAACTTTTCGCGGCCATTCCTCAGAATTTTGCGATAATCTGAGCCTTGAATTATAGCGGCCATTCCTCGGATATCGTGATTATCTAAGCCTTGAATTTTCGCGGCCATTCCTCGGGATTACGCGATTATTCGAATCTTGAAATTTTCGCGGCCATTCCATGGCTTTCGCGATTACTGAGTATTGAATTTTCGCGGCAATGCCTCAGAATTCCCGATTATCTGAGCCATGAATTATCGCGGCCATTCCTCAGAATTTCGAGTTTACCTAATCATTGAATTTTGCGGATATTCGCGATTGTCTAAAATGGATTTTCGCGGCTATTCCTCTGAAAATTTGCGATTTTCGAAACCTTGAAATTTTTTTGCTTTTCCTGGGAATATCGATAGATTTTGTTATTTCCGGTGATATAGTACAACGATGATACGGTTAGTTGTGTAATTTGTTCATAATTCAAATTCATTTTTAAAATGTATATGGTATATGGTGAATGCTTATTTTAGAAATGTGGATTTACAGTTGCAATATGGACATATCAACATATAGGGTCAATTATATTACTAAAACGTACTGTCACCACGCTTTTTAATCCACTGACACAACAAGATACTCTAAATTAAGAAGTCTTTTCAGGATACCCTTATAAAGGTGTGCTTCTAAATAAGTAGAAGCCATTAAATAGTTTTAATCAATTTATAAGTATTTCTTTCATAACGGCTCTCCGATTAAATCTGTGCCGATCACGCAAAACAATCAAAATGGGTTACTGCAGATTTGTAAATCTATTCAAATAGTATGTTCTATTCACATATTGCCGTCAATCTAACTGCAAGATTGTGTTTGTTGGCAATTGCCGATATTCGGTAACAATCAATTATAAATACTAAGAACACTGTAAGTCACTTACCCTGGCCCGTAATTGCAGACACAAATTACACCGGATTTACACACACTCACAGCACATCCGATCAGAAACGACTCGGCATAAACGACCTTGAATAGACATGTATGAGAATAATGGGACACTGATTGTGATACACCGTCCGCGGTGGCCGAAGAGTGAAAGCGCCCTCCTCGGGAGCGGAAGTGGGGTCGTAACTCTGTTCCCCAACCGCGACATACGAAGGTTATATATATACTCTTTATTTCCTCATTTCTGAGATTATACATTATAAATAATATGATGAACAGATGAACACAAATAAACAACGTAATTACAGAACAACAATTATGACATAAAGGAAGAAGTGAAGAAAGAGAGTGAGATATATATATATATATATATATATATATATATATATTTTAGAATAGTGGAGAGACAAAAGTTAACTGTGGGTTAAGCAGTACATGTACGTATTCATGAGAAAGGAGCAATGTAGACTGTAATACATGTAGATGTGTAAAAAGCAACATATAAACATGTAGATGCGGAAAAAGCAACATATATACACACAAAGCCTTTTATGTTTAGACCTTAGTTACAAAGTAATTACAAGTGTATACATCCCATACAACAAAGAAAATAGGTATTCGTTCAATTTCTTTAGAGCTGAGGCAGTTTTAAAGCATGTCTTTAATACCACAAATGCATTTTGAGACAAAATCAATTGCTATTCTTAGGAATTGCTTGTGAGCCTGTTTGTTCGTAATTGCTCTAATGTGCTTCCCAATTAAGATTTGTAGCTTCGTTTCGCTGTTTGATTGAGAATATTCATTTATGATTAAAGATCCGAATGTTTTTTCAATATTTTCATAAAATGAGTTTCTTTCGTGACACATTTTAAAACAATCTAGAATTAAATGATGTATGGTATCATAAAACAGCATGCCGCATTCATGACATAAAATTGGATCTGTGTTAGCAACCCTTTTCTTAGTCCAGAGTTTGCTAACAATTACCGCATTGTGCAAACTGAGTCGGTCAGTGGCACATTCCCAGATCAGCGCTGGGCGGATAGAGGTGTGTAGATTTCGAAAGCGCTCGAAATCGGTATCCGATCGCATGCGTAATTGCCATGACTGTTGTTCAAAATCTTTGATTTTATTTTTGCATATTCGTTTCCATGATTGATATGGAATAAAATATCCAGAGTTTATGTAATTTATGAGATGAGTAGTCAAATTGTATTTTTCTAAGACTTTAACCACGTCTGGAATGAACCCATTTTGTTTTTCTTGTGATCTACAGACGAACATTGAAAGACGTGCATTAAAAATACTTTTACTTAGAACACTGCATGGCATGTTACATAATCTGCCCATAAAGAGTAGTTTACGTAAATCAATAATGGTATAATGGTACCAGTAGCATCCTGCTTAATGCTAAGCATATATATATTCAAACATTATATAGGGTAAGGGTTAGGGTGTAATTGGCCCGGTGTGTGGATAATGAAACTGGATTGAAACAGTTTAGGTGGGATTTTTATCTCATCAAATAAATAAATATGAATAAATGATTTTCTACATACTTTACTGAAAAATAGAAAAAGAAAAACAGTCCAGTAATATTTACAATTATGACAACATACTTGTCTTGAGATGATCAAATAAATATTCATCTTAAAAGATTTTACTTTAATAAAAGTATGCAAATCCTATGTTTCAAATATACTAAATTCTTAATCCAAACAGTCCATTTGCAAGATGAATGGAGAAAATGTACCAAAATCGACATGTCTTCATGGACTTCTTTTCTTATAAAACGATGCATAGTCACGACCAGCCTTTTTTTATTTTTTTCACTCAGAGTTAGCAATTAAAATATCAATTTATTGAAAGAAAGCAACCTTTTCAATTACATACGTAAGTATGTACCGAGAATCGGGTGTCCGCTCGACTGGAATTACCCCTTATTCAAAATAGTATGCTTAAAATACCCCTGTCCTTGACCGCGCGTAGCCATATTCTTCCATACTCTAATGCGTTTTTTTTTTCACATTCGCACTGCTAAGTCACAGATAACTAAAAAAAACTCTTAGCATTTCCGATCATATCTTTTTCTTATAAAGAACAAATTATTCATATCTCTTAATGAAGTAATAAAAGTAACTCTTTCTGCTTATTTTCTGGACTGTTTTTCAATGGAAGAAGACGATCATGTGACATGACATGTAGTATAGAGTTATCTCCCATGGGGTAATGCGCTGAACATGGGAGAAAACTTACACCCTATACGTACCTGGGTGTAGTTTAAGATGTCTCCTCTCTGCTCCACCTCTAATCCATTGTACACGAAGTGTATTTTTTCACTGTACCATGTTTCTACAATAGCCGTGAGATTAAAGACCCTGTCAGCAGAAAACCACAAATTTTGTCCAACTGCAAATCGTCCTGAAATAGACGCAGAAATGTTTTGTTCACAATATACCGAAAGGTGAATGATTTTCAACATAAAACGGAATGAGCCTTGTCGTAAATAAAGGTCGTGTAAGGCACATCAACAGTCTTTACTGGTACATTGTACAAAGGCGACGAAATGATAAAACTGTCTCTGTGTAGTTGTAATATGTGATACAATTTAGGAGTTCACATATGCACTTTCCACAGGCGAATCTTGAACTGCATTTCTTACATATATTGCATTTGAGATAAACAATCTTCTATGAATTTAGAGAAAAGGCATATATTATTATTAATGTTATTTGTTTACATATTATTGCTCCGTTAAAAAAACAGTAAATCGAATCCAGGCAAATGAAATTTCAATTCGTACGTGCAAACCATTTCATTTATATAGCATAAGTACATTGTTAAGGAGAGCGTTAGTGTTTATTTTGCTATTGCTACAAGTTAAATCAGTAAAAACAAGAAATATAATACAATTTCACTTTATATTTGATTTCTATACTTCTTCTACATGCATAAGACCTTGTATATGTGGGTGTACTAAAATGAGATACATACGAGATTCATATTTCGCTGCATACATTAAAAAAGTCAATATCAATGTCATCTTGATTTGTCTCCCTGTACCTGTCTCCGTTATATCTTTGTATATGCTTGCAATAAATGCAGCTGCAACTGTTTAATGCAACACACTGAACATTATATGTAGAAGGTTTACCTGGGGAGGATCTGTGTTCGTCGTGTCCAGTAGGACAGGTGGCCGCCCACTTCTTAGCCAACATTTCAAGTTCCTCGTCGTAATACTTTTAGGCACGGATAAACAAATATAATGTACACAGACAAAATCAAACAAGGTTAAATCACCAGTTTCGAAGTATTTGTATCTTACTAAGTAGGGCAGAGACTAATCTATTTTAAGTGATATATTTAAAAAAAAAAAAAAAAAAAAATAAACAACAACAACAAATTGTTACCTGATCGACGTGACAAAATATATTTTCATTTGACTTAACAAATTTAAATTATAATATTTTTTTAATTTGTGTTGTATTATATTATGCCAGATTCATGTACCATGCATTTAACGAACTGCGCGCTGCTTATGTATATATTCTAATGAATGTATGATTTCAATTACTTTCAAACTAATTCTAAATTCTGGGGAATAGTAAACTTTGAGGAATATACCATGGCACGCATGTCTGCGGCTTTTTCTTCTGCCCGGAAATAGTTGTGAACGTCAAGAAGTTCCCGTCTTTGTGCATCCGTGAAATCTGCAAACGATTGTCATAAACTTGATGTTAGACATGGCATAGTTATATAGGGATTCATCATACAATGGTTGCAACATATTAAATGCTGTAGTTTCATACAATCTTCGGACTGGGTAATACATACAGTGTACCTGATATCTGCATTTATATCAAATTTTATTTAGAAACACAACATTTACATTCAGTGGCATAAGAGAAAGACATTAAGAAACTACCTCTTAGTTGGCCTTGCCAGATACCTTGCGTACCAATAAAGCACTTGTAACAATGTAAGTATATTATAACACAAATAGGTGTAAATGTTTTAAGATTAAAAAATAACATTATAGAATTTGATATATTTGAGTTAAATTAAATACCAGATAATGTGTAAAATGGAAGCAACTGATAGTCATGATACTTTTTTGCAAGAATCTTAAAATTTGAGTATTTGAATAGTGCACATATGTGCCTGGGTCATTCTAGAGTGTATTTGTATGAGGTCCATTCTATAAGTTTTGGAGGATACTTGACAGTATGTCGGTCTTCACATATAGTTGTATTTTTGTGAGCTACAGAGATATTAAGGGTTTGTTTTGCATCATCCCAGGTGTATGGACATGGGCTGTTTTATGCTCACTGCTGGTGATACATAGTAAATATTTCGCTAAATCAATATAACTGAAATGTAAAACATTGTCTGTGTTTCATTACTTCCCCTTTACAACGTCAACAAAATCCCTGTCAGTGACTTAATGGAGTCTGACAAACTCCTCAGCAGTGACCTCCCCTAACTTAGAGTACCTTGGACCTTTCCTAACTTGGAATATCAATATATAAACAGAGACTGTAACGTCACTAGCTTGCACTAGTCTTTATACTAGACCGTATGATTCACCCAAACCTGCGAATTGTGCTTCCTCGAAAATTGACCCACGTAGTAAAAGCAGTTAATGAATGTTTTCAAAGGTTAGTGAGACACTACTAAATATGCTTTTATCATTGTTTACACATTATATTTTAATTTCAAAGTAAATAAAATTAATGTCATACTTTCACATATTTTTAAACGCTGTTGATAAGTGTAATTTGCAGATAAGTATTTTTATCTTAAAATGTCATATATAATGCAAAACATTATCAACAACAACAAACCAACCAAAACAACAGCAGCATTTTATTGGCATAATAAATTTACAACTGAATAGCGGGTTGAATCATTTTGTTTACGTCACTTGTCCATTTTATAGAGGATACCTGTTGGTTTCAGTGAAATATGCAAATATGGAGAAAAAAATCAATATCGAAATTTTCACGAGTGGCACAGCCACGAGCATCCACTCGTGAATTTTCCTCCTCACGACATCCGAAAATTCCCGAAGTCGCATGAATCGTTATTCGGTCTAAAAAAAGTCCAATAAATGAACAAAAAGAAAGTGCGTAATCAACATTTCTTTCAGGTATTTCTTGAAGAATTTTTATTTCACAGTAGAAATCAATATTAAAATGTCTAGAAAAAAATAAGGTTGAGTCTTTTAGTAGTCCCATTACAAAACAGTAAAAAAAAATACAAAAATGATTATATTCACTGTTTGGAACAGAGAAATTACACGTTTTAATTCTCCGATATTTCCCTATAATCCACCGATAAGCATTAAATAAAAATGCAATCTCCAGGAGACTTTAGTGGCACAGCCATGATTTACCCATGATCCTTTGAGCGCATTCACTAAGGTCATTTAGACCTTACACATTGCTGGAGTTTGACAAACTTACCTGCAGTGACCGCCCATGTATTACTTCACTGCAGTGAAGGTTGATTTTTAAAATACTCATTAAATATATTAACCTTTTCTCTGCCATGTGATATGCGCATGCGCAGTATGCACAACTCAAGGATGTGCAGAGTTAATTTGTCCTTGAAGTAGTTGTTTGTAACTGCACATAATAACGCCACAACATTAGCTATATAAAGGTGAGGCAATATCATTTCTGACATAAAGTCTGCTCAGATGCTAAAACAAATATAAATAGTACTGTGTTCACAATTCATGATACATGTTCATATGCACCTGTCAACCACAAAATAAATATAGCAGAGTTCACATCTGGCCCCGTGTTCTCGAAAATAAAAATGGTACTTAAGTATGATGTTCATACTTACACTGAAACTATGCCCATTAGTTTCAAGAGGGATTTGAGTATGATACTCAAATTTGAGCCTGAAACCGTACTTAACATTTTCGAGAACACAGGGCCTGTTTCATAGAATGTTATCATATATGTCGCGACAGGTTCACTTTTGATAATTATGATAAAATGCCTGGTGCATATTTCTTGTTCATGACATATATGTATAATGTATTCATGGGAGAAGAAGATTATTCCCAAAATCTTAAACATGAACAGAAACATTAAACGAGTCGTGACCTACTTATGAGCTCCTCCAGGTAGGGTGAGGGAGGCAGGCAGGCAGTATGGTTGATATCATATTGGTACTTTGGGTCACACTGCAATAGTAATGAACATGGTGTGTGAGATGTGTTTCCCTCAAAATAGGTAATATTAAGTCTGGTTTCCTTCAATATTAAAACATGAGCTAGAATGTTATTTCACTCACTTCTGGCATGTAATGTTTCCTTGGTTAATCTAATACGAATATGGAAAATAAAATTATGTCGTTCGGCTTGACAGATACAAGGTCCATTTCATGAGGGAAATCAATAAAACGATTCCAAAATACACTTTCTCCTTTTCTGTTCCAGTTTATGGATAATGCAACATTAGGACTCCCAGTCCTTTGATATTATCTATAATATATAATAGCATTGCCAATTTCAGTCATTTGGTATTTAAGCTTTTAAACAAATTTATGATATTATGCAATGCACAATTTGCCTAATTTATGTATATCTGTTTAAATAATAAAATGTTTGACCTATCACCGGTTGTTATTGTTTCTTATATATTGATAAACATCATCTTGATGGACGCAATTGACTTATAAGTATCTCAGCAGTAACTTATATCTTATATTACGGGGTACATTGGCTTTACGATGTTGAACCGTCCGGAGTTATATGTATCTTTATTGTGTTTTAAACATTAATTCCCTAAGAAGTTTTCTTTTGAAATGCAAATTATTTGTATGTCGTAGTTCAAATTTTAATATTTTTTTCGAAAACATGCCTGGTCATAGTCCCATGTGGCTTTCCCATTTACATATTATTTGGCCACACACACACACACACACACACAGTATTACTATTTTAGAGAGGTATCCCAATATTACGGTCTGTACCTCAGTCTGTATATAAAATGTTGTCATAGCGAGAGACATTTTTCTGAGGTATACCTCGGTATGTAAATCGACATTGAAACTAACCATTATTTCAAATCTAAATATAGAAAAAAAAACCCTGACCCAAAACTACGAAACATACAAACCGGGATATAATATTTCTAACTCACTAGGATAGGTACACACATACATAAGCACACACCTAGTTACATGTACATTTAAGTACTAGTAATACGTTACAAACCTCTAGTCCGTTTGTCAATACGTTAAAGAGCCAAAGAGCAAAGACCTGTCAACAACAAACAATAAATAAGACAAAGAGTATCTGTTTATTAATAATAATAGTGATGAAACATACAAGAGATACGTAAAATATATGTAAAAATGTACATGTATCTCTTTAAAGCGGAACAAATGACTACAGTTTCAACTTAACCTTTTTAATATTACTGAAAACTTAGTTCTTTTGTTGACTTTCCACATCTCTTATATCAAATTTCGTCTAGATATTACACTAACGATATACATGAGATGTCGAAATCGAGAGTTCAGACACTGCCGATTTGTGGAGGGTCGAATGTATAAGGAAAACAGCATCACCTATGGAAAAAATAGTCCTAGTTATAACACAATCTCATTTAACTTCTATGAACTTAATATTCAGTCTTACAGTGTTCTACTTGATCGTCCAGTGAAATGCTTGTATTTATATCAAAATTTAAAGAAAAAAAATATTGCATAAAATGAACCGTGAGGTCTTGATATGGAGAAAGTATGACTGTATAGATGTGTAAGGTGCCTACATGACCAAAGCGGATTATGGGCAGAGCTAGTTGCGACGGTGACTGCTTTACGTCATGCTTTCCTAGCTTAAAATATAAATGTACCCAGCGACAAACGGGGAGGCGGGTCCATATTGCGAGATCAAGGGAAAAGCTGTATGGCGTACGTGGCATAAAATATAAATGATAACAATACATTTTGTGCGAACCTCAGAATAATCCATGGTTTCTACAGTACGCATTCGACCCTCGAATCATCCCAGTTTTACGTTTTTATGCGAGTACAAGCCGTAATTAAAATAAAATATTACATACTTATTCGATATGATAGAAAGACAAGCCTCTTTCAAGTGTCCGTGTGTTCGTTTATGTATGTACGTATGACTGTACGTATGACGGTGTGTGTGAGTTTTCAAGGTGAGAGATGAAAAAGATATTCTTTTATTTTCTTTACTTTTTGAAGGCTATGACAATAGATATATGTTATATACTGTATGAACTGTTGTACTTAGTTTATTACTGTAGGAACAAACGTCCTGGAGTTCGTCAAAAAATCCACAAATTTCGGTATTATTTTTTAATTTATCTGTAGGTCCGCAACGTCTGAACAACATAAAAATAACACATTTGACGCATTTTTTAACAATCTTCAAGCCTAGAAAATATTTTTTGGCCAAATTTTAAATTTTGTAAAATCATAATAAATTTCATTATTAATAATTTGAATCCAAAAAGAGATATATTTACCAAAAGAATATCGTAAAATAATTGACCATATGATCAAACGGACATCTAATAAAAGTATGGTAGTGATGAAATTAAGATCTGATTAAGTTATATTTAAGGCCTTTTGGGGGTCAAAATCGAACCTTTGTAAAGCTAGCCCTATATTTCTACATCTGTCATTATCAACTTAAGGACCATGTGTTTGTCAAACTTATAAAATCAAAATATTAGCTGATAGTTGTACAAAACGATAATATCGATTTTAAGCTGTAACCAGTAGATAATGTTGTGACAAATTATTTGGAATGCATGGCATTCACGTAACATAGATTATCAGAGTGAGAGATAAAACATAATAAGCATAGCAGAATAGTGTTTTCTTCAACAGAAAATTAAAACACTCACCACCAGCTGCATCATCTTGTGAAGAATGATCCGATCGCTACATGACAGATGGGAACATACCCTGTTTAGATTAATACGAGAATAATTAGCATATTGCAGAAAGCATGTGATCAGAAACCTTTAATTTATTATAATTTTGTTGAGGTTAATTAACTTGATATTAACATTGCGAACTAACAGACAAATATGCAGCCTTTCATTAATAATGTTATAATACATGTGAATAATTAATTCGTCCGTCTATTTATTCGAAAATCTGGTTCTTGCAAGTCTTTTATAAAGTTAAAAAAATCATCCCGATATTTTGTGTGAATATAGAAGTTATAAAGGGATAATGCTATACATGTACTTATATTTTTTTTTATTTTGATTGAACAAAAACAAAGTTACTATGACAACGAAAATAATGATAGATTCAGAAACGTGGCACTCATCCTCAGTAAAGTCTTATTTCTCAACACATGCCTTTGCATATGTTACCAATTTTATATTGTAACAAATTCTTCACTTTTTTTGTCATCCAATCTATTATTTTCCTTTTGAACAAGTATATTCGGTTATGGTATTTAAATTATTTTATCTCCAAACCAGTTTCTTAGCTTACCACACAACTTCTTATGACAGGTTATTTTGCATTGACTTGCAGTGTACTCCTGTAACACGGTCAAATCTAAACCTTGAAATAAGTTATAGGTGATATCACGAGAGTTTGTATGGGTTTCTTGTAAAGTAAAACATTACAAAGAATGATTTATACCGTTGGTAAATTACTTAAATGTTTGCTTTAACCTCAGTCACGAGTTTGTAATATTCAAAAGCTAGTATTTTAATTACAGGATCAAATTGCATTTATGGTACGCTGTCGTATCTAACAATAACAACTGTTTCAGTGTTGTCAGCAATGCATATTGATAATTAAAGCCATTTTCGAAACGTAAAGATCGATGGATGAAATGTGAACGAACTGATTAAAATTTTAGCGTCTTCATATTACATACACTGGAATAATCTTAATGTAGAGAGACACATGCAGAAAAAGCCTGACAACAGAAAACCGGTTAAGTATATCAGTATAATGTGTATTTTTATCTCACCTATGGAAAAACGAGTCGAAATGTTCAAATAAGAGTACATCAGGAGGATTTGTTTTGTATTTTATAATCTAAGAACACAAGTAAAATATACGGCTGCTTAATTGGTTTGTCCAAACGAACCTGTTTTAACATCTAAATAATTTTTCGCAACGTCGAGCAATACTTCAGTTATACAAGATCATCATATAGCAAACCGGCAAACTGATTATCTAACTGATGCCGGATCATGTCACACAACTTAACTGCTAAGTGAAACAACCATGACCAGCGCACCGGCTAAATGAACAGCTTTGTCATCTGACTGATGTTTTGGCCAGTATGTGTATACCACTGCTTTACAAGATCGCCATGTAGCGTGGTGGTTAAACGTACCCCTCTTTACTTTCTTAATAAATATTTGGACAGACTCCATGTTCTCGAGAATACTTACACACGATCTCAAACTCTTATTGAATCTTTTAGGCAAAGGCATACAAAGTTCACGTGTCATTTTTACTTTCGAGATCACGTGGCCGTGTCAAGCAATACCACCGAACACTATATGAAAGACCACCAAGTATCGCATGGTCAATAAATGTAAAAATTGAAAACACTGTACTTTACCAGAGAAGACACAGATAAAACAGCATGGACATAGATTTAGGCGTTCGTCATTTAAACACCTTTCATGATAAAACAATGTATCTTTCTACGCAACTTTATATCAACACTCACTGATTAACAATATTGAATAAATTTCGTTATTTTGTAATTAAATTCTTCCACTAGTCTGGAGAATGTTTCGGAAGAACTTTAAAAATAAAATTAAATTTATGATTTTCGAAATAAATTCTATGAAATTCTTATTTAATAATTTAAAATTAATTGGTTTACGGTTTGAATGTTTGACAAGAACGATAAACCCTGACCAATAAAAACTCTAAGGACTCTAAGGATCTATTGGCTTTGATTTTTTTTTAATAAATGAATTTTATGTTTTTCAGTTTCATGGTATGACAGTATCACGAGCCAGTTCTGTTTCTTTATTAACTTATGCAACTCCGACGTCATAAGATACATGATTGTATATAGATTTATAATTTATTTTCAATCCACAATGAATACAACAACGATACCTTTATTATGTAAAGGACACGATGTCAACACATGCCATTTTTCTTGCATTTGACGGCCTCGATGCTATATAGATTTTGAAAAAAAATCTCCTATTTAGTATTATTGTATACAATATTATCAGTAGCGGAGATTAATCGTTAAGTGTGTTGTTTTGAAAAGTCCTTGTATATTAGATGGGATTAAACGGATCTTAGCATTAGTCCTATACATAAGAATGTTAACATTAAAGCAGCGATTTGTATTGTATGATGTATCAGATAATTGTGTAATATAACCAACATTCACTCTACATAGATTGATCACTTACCCCTCACTAGGGACTTCCGGAATCTCATGTTTTTATATAATGAACGTTCTTATTAATCGAAATGCCTATCTAATTACAGTTTGAATACAGCGGTTAACTTCACTTTTTCAAGTTTCTATCCGGGGATTCTGGAAATCGGAAATGTGGTTTTCATTCGGAGTAACAGTAAATGCGCTCATGCATCTATTTTATTAGATAAGCTTTCGTCGTGGCATTTCCAAAACTCCTCGATATGATCATACTCACATATTGCCTTAAGACGTGAAAAGGATTTCGAGGGAGATCGTACATCTATGCAGAAGTGAATCACCGGCAGTCTATCACGCACCTCCACCGCAAATGCACCCAGTGACATTCATTTGATCTTCTAATTTCACCAGTTGTGATTTGAATCGAATATATCTGAGGCTGTCATTTAATTAAAATCTAAATATTTCTCAGAGAAACTGCAATCTATAAGGTTTGAAAGTTATATTGAATTAGGAATTCTGATAAACAAAGTTACCTACAAAACCCAGGCTACTTTTTCTGTGATCATATATAAATTATAAATATAGATTCAATACCGTTCGTAACGTCATCGCCTGTGATGAAGAAACACTATTTGTTCCAATACGGTTTTATTGGGCTAAGTTAAAACAAATTTTAGTCAATGACCATATTTGAACAAACTGCCTTCCATTAGAAATGTATTGTATATATTTTTAAATTTTGATCATAGAAAATATCCATTTCTTTTAACCGGAATCAAGGGAACAGAGAAGATTTTGCACAGGAAGTTGCTGTATGAAAAGGTTAGCTTAAACCAGTTTGGCTGTTTAATACAGGTTTTAGTGTAACCATTATGTTTCGACATAATTTGACCAGAAAATAAGACACGGATTTTGGAGTAAAGACGTGTTCTTTTCAGTCATATATGAAATGTTTGCAGGATCATCTTGTAAGGAAGATTGACTAGACTAGACTTGACTATTTGAGTTTACTGTCGCTTCAATAGTATTTCAGTCATATAGCGACGTCCAGCTAATTACGGGTGGAGGAAGACCCTGAATGCACGGGGGCATCAGGGTAGAACCACCGACCTACCGCAAGCTAGCTGGAAGGCTTCCACACATGAAAATCCGAAAGACCCTGCTGGGATTCGAACCCATGCGGTGAGGGCTAAGTGAATGTTTAAGTCAGCGATTTTACCCTCTCGGCCACGGAGGCCCCTGTAAGGAAGAGTCGTTATGCGGTGACTTCTTCGTGAAAGTATACGAGGAAAACATGTATGATATTAACTGATATAAGAGATCGAATTCATTAAATATGAAATGAAATTGAAACTTTATTAGAAGCTAAACTTCATTAGAAGTATTTACAGCTAATATTAATATATAACTAATACATATAATATGTTATGAAAACGCTTCCTAAATGTCGACGATTGTTTGACGAAATTTTGTCTCTCCGCCTTTCAAAGCATACACATCAGGCTACATGGATTTTGTTTGTTGCTTTCATGATGGCACACGTGGGGAATCCATGCACGTACCTGCACTTGCTTGAAAAGAACCATCTTTACTCTTACTTCTCTTCTTCCTTTTTTTCTTTCTGTCTTTCTTTTTCTTCTTTTTAGCCATTTCACTTCTACATTTTTCTTTTCCTCTTATTCAGTTTTCTTTTACTTCTGTTTTTGTCAGAAATAATCAAAATTGTCAACTTACGAACAGTTCGCCATTAATAAATTAACTAGGCCATCGTCAGATGTTTCCGTACATTATTTCACACTTTCATACACATTCTACCATTGTATCTTTCCCTTTGAAGTGGTTAATCAACGCGTATGAATGTATACTGATTTTTGGCAAAACGATTTTTAAGACCTGTAAGTGCATTTTTAAGGAAAGAAATTTAATATTTAGATGAAATGAGTTACAGAAAATTTAAGGATCATGCAAATGCGTGTCCAGCATTTTCAGGGGAGGTGTCACATGGAGTAAGAAAGTCGGCTATTGACATTATTAGTAGGTTACCAAAAGTAAATACTCAATTCACTGTGTATCATCCGAAGAGCTTAACATGCCTTGTATGTATTATGAAAAATTGAGCTCATTGTGATACATAATGAGCTAATTTTGAAATGAGCGACCTCGTTATGAGATGCAAGCTTATTTTAAGGTGTGGGAGTTCATGTGAAATGTAGTGAGCTCACTTTGAGATGTACTGACCTCATTGCTAGATTTACTGAGCTCATTGTGAGATGATGTGAGCTAATAGTTTAAAGTCCTGAGCTTAATGTGAGATCATTCTAGAATTTACTTAGCTCATTATGAGATGTAATGTGCATATTTTGAGACATACTGAGCTCATTATGAACTTAACAGCCCATTGTGATTTTATATTCGCTCATTTTGAGATATACTGAGCTCATTATGAAATTTAGTGAAATCATTGAGAAATGTACTGATCTCACCGTGAGATAGTGCAAGCTAATTGTAAAAAGTGCTGAGCTTTATGAGAAATTTACTGATCGCATTTTAAGATGAACTGAGACCATCGTAAGATATGGACTAGGACTGTTGAAATATGTAATGAGCTTATTCCGATATTTACTGTACTACTTGTTTAATGATACTGTACTAGTTGTACATTGAACACACTGTGAAATGTACTCAGCGCATCGTGAACTGTAATGAGCTCATAGTGAGGCTATTGTGAGATGTATAGAGCTCAATTGATCATACATTTTACAGTTATACATATCGTCGACACTGCACTCGTATTTTACTAACTCACTAGAGAAGAAAGGGCCTAAGATGTACTATTGCGGTCATTGTCTTGTGTCCGACATCAACACTTATCTTCCAATAAAATCTTCTAAACATCAGTATATTTTTTATGAAATTTTAAAAGGACGTTCATGTACAGATATCCTTTCAAAATTGCTTAAAGAATTGGATTTCGTGTAGAAAATGTATCGCTATGTCAAGGGAAAGAAATTTAAAAACCACTGGCCAGATTTGAATATTAGGGTGACCTATTTTCGTATATAAATACATGTAGATAAACAGTGATGAAACAAGGAAAGGTGTTAATGTCACACTGATGCGCCGCTGGCATACGTTTGTCACAGTAAAATGTTTGCTTGTATTTGTAAATGTTTATATCTTGATGTACATTTTTATCAAGTTTTATGATTACCGGAAGAAAAAAAGCTTAAACGTTAAGGTTAACATAAGGTGTGACGAACGAACGAACGAACGAACGAACGAATGCACACACGAACGAACGGACGGACACACAGACCAATAATCTATATACCCCGCAACGCAGTTGGCGGGGCATAATGATTTCTTTTTATTCTTTGATTCTCTTAGGCCACTGGGAAAGCTTTAATTTTATTTTTCTAATACAACAATATTTATACATGGGAAGCAGTACAACAATAATGCAACAACTATCAACCCATATTAACTTTCATGTAAACTAACGTCAAAGTTCACAATATTATTTTAGATCCAACTTTCAAGTTAGCTAACTTCTGTAACCAGTGTACAAAGATCAGCTTGCAAGTAAATTTTTATATACTTGTTGATCTTGGTTTATAATGGTTACATAGGTCAATATGTTGATTTACTATTATACTTGACCACTGCAGCCCGTATAAATCAAGATCAGCCTACAAGCAATCGAATCTATGCAATCAGTATAAAACCATATAAGCCTGCAAGTAAACTAACTTCCGCAACCAGTTAAACCCCAGATTGATCAACGACTTTAGCAGCCGGCACATAAACAGACATAATAGCTATGCAACCAGTATTAACCGAATCAGCATGAAACTAAACCGATATGTATGCACATATGTATATATGCATATATTGGTTTGACGAAATCAGTATGTCACATGTTAGCATGTAATTTTTTATTTGATTCTATAGACCATTTTACCAATCAGTAAATTAGGAAAAATATCAAGTGTATGTTTATTTTTCACTGAATAATTTCGTAGTCGGAATACATCATTTCGCAAAAAGATCGCTTTCTACATTTTTCAGGTACTGTTTGTCGTTTCCAAATCCTCTTTCTCAGAAATAATGGTTTATACAGCTAATTGCTGAAATTGCTTTCATAAAAGAAACCCAATTCATATCAACTCTTGTAAATAATCAAACGTTTGAATCTCTCAATTTGGGTATTTCATTGTCATGAACAAAAGCAATAGCAAAGATGACCAATAACCAATGACCAATTTTTTAATTATAATTTGCACAGATAGCATAAATCTTATATCGGTAGATTTTCCAAATCATCATATAATAGGCAATGCAATAAAAGATAGCTATGATGCTCGATTTTTAAAAAAAAGTTAAAATTATTATTTAAAATACAATGATAATCAAATAAAATAATGTCTTTAAAATGATGCAAATTTAAATTAAACCTACCCATAATCCCCTTTTCAACCATTTAAATTAAAAAATTTAAAAAATGTTTAAATAAAACTCAAATTATATATAGAGAAAAGGTAATCAAACATAAAGGTAAATACACACATAAAATGACATCAATGTCTTTAAAAATGATAAAATATCAGCAAAAAGGAAAAATCAAATACTATCCTCCATGAATTAAAGATAAAGACTTTGTGGGTATCAGATGTGAATAAAAATAAATATTTAAATATATGTGCACAGAAACTGGGAGAGAAATTTAATTTTAAAGTTAATTGGAAGTCTTTTTATTTCTTTTTACATAAAGCAATGTCTGATTACACAGTTAAACAGTTATTTCAATAAAATTTTGACCTATTTAACTTGAATATCAGATATTCCCAGCTCTGTGTTTAAAATTTTTTTTAATACCATCTTGCCCTAGGTTTAAACTGTATTGAAGTTAACATTGAAGTTTGTGGAAAATATACATTTTCGGTGAATATGAATAAAAAAGAATTTGATTTATGAGAAAAACTCAAGGTTCATGTGAACACAAATACATACATTTTAATTTAAGTCAAATTGGATATTGTAGATATACTTATTTCATCAGGCTCTTCATGTCACGTCCTACACATACATAACATGAAGTTCGGAAGATGTTGTTATTAATGCCACCAGCTAATAATAATGTGTTTTTATAATTAAACCAACCAACAGAAAAGTACAAATAACTGTGTCTAGAATTTTGGAAGAATTATAGCCCTTCTATGACTAAACAATTTATTTTATCATTCTTGTCAACCATTTCGCTTCTACAAAAACAATTAACCAAGTATTTTACAAGGCATAATATTTCAGCTCCCTTAATTTTCTTATGCTTAAATCTCATTAATGTGCATTATATTAATCCTGTTTATTTACTTTAACATATGTAAAATAGATATGTGCATACGTGCTTTTTATTCATATATCATGAACATACAAATATCCAGTTAAAGTATAATGTATTTATTAGCCCAATATATATATCTCGCCCTCTGATAAATTTCTCAATCATTTATAAAAGCATGAACTGTAAAATAACTCAGTATCTAGGTTGCTGATTTTAACCACTTTTCATATAAAGATATTAACTATAAAATAAGCAGGTGACACCTAAAAATATTGTATCACTGAAAGCAACTTAAAAGACATAAATAATATTCTAACAAAGTTATTCACGAACAGCTCATAAATGTCCAAATGTTCTGAAATTTGTTATCGGACCAGCAACAATCCTGTGGAACTCTTTGTCTCACCTCTAAACCTAAATCAGAAAAAAAAGAAAAACATATACGAGTATATACATGGTATATATATTTAACATTATTGATATTTCCACATATTGATGTAAAACCAGAATTACATTAAATGTTTTTAAGAAAGACCTTTAGATCCATAAACGACGTAATACTTTATAAAACTAGTAATTATTTTAGATTATCAAAAATAAGATCTGCCCAATTTTGAGATACAAGTATTCTCTGAAAATACCTGATAAGGTCCCTTATTTTTCAACTGTTGCTCAGTCCGTGATTCCTAGCTGCCCCAGTCTCTCCTTTGCTCGAGTTATTGAATCATTGTAATCACTGCAAATGCAATCAATGACTGTATTCTATGTTTAAGTTTACAATGTCTGTCATAATTAGCGATTAAATTATGTCATACTTGTCGCGGGACACCTTGATTAGATATACATGTAATTAATTGTGATATGCATCAAATGTCTGTTTACTTGCAGAAATTCGAATATTGACTGTCATTTGAAATGTAAAACAGGATCTGAATTACTGTGATAATCTAATATTAGTGAATATCATTATTAAATGTGTGCTGTACTTTTGCGAAATTAGAAATACTGTATAAATTAAACTAGTATCTTAAACTGTCACTGTGATATAATAAGGTCTGAACTATTAGTGAAATATCACACTTTATTTGAACTATATAGTTGTGTGAACTGTCACTGTGATATAATAAGGTCTGAACTATTAGTGAAATATCACACTTTATTTGAACTATATAGTTGTGTGAACTGTCACCGAAATATGATTCTAGTCTGATTTGTCACTGAAGTGTAATACCTAGATTGAGTAATCAGTGTTGATGAAATTAAGACTACAAATGTTACACATAGATTATTGTGTATTTTAAGCAGATAGAGTAAGTAATAATGTAAATATTTTGGGGAAGTTAAATAGATGGTATAGCTTCTGAATAAAAACACGTGGTTTCAATGGTATAGCTTCTGAATAAAAACACGTGGTTTCAATGGTATAGCTTCTGAATAAAAACACACGTGGTTTCAATGGTATAGCTTCTGAATAAAAACACACGTGGTTTCAATGGTATAGAGTGAGAGAAGGTATGTTCGTTAATGACGAACACATTTTGATGATAGCAAATCTTAATTATACGATCGTGTAATTATGCATTGAGTCTTCATAGGAAAACCAACAAAGACAAGAAAATGATATGACTTACCTCAACCGGTATTGATAACAATAGTTTCAGTATATGTTAGTAATTTATGACAAATCCCAATTTGAATATTGTTTATAAAAAATTTTATTATTGACATCACCAAATGTATTTTATAGGGAAAGACATGAAATAATATCGCAACGTGTTAACCTTTTAAACAAAGGCGTTTCGTTGTTCCAAAATGGTGTATTGAACATCGAAAAAAACATTCGAAAATGAATAACCAATATTTCTCTTTCAGTATGTATATAAGTGATCAAACACGTCAAACTGCATGGAACACATGTAATAATTCCTCGGATGATAAACAAGTAATTTTGCCTTAATTTTGTTTATATTCATCATATAATACTGAAGGTAATTTCACGCTTAATATCAAAATGTGCTTATGTAAAACCGAGTGATAAAATGCAGATTATTCACATATCGAAGTGCACACACACTAATATGACTGCTCAAACAGAAAACTACGTAAAGAGTGATAGGTAATAAAGAATACTTACGTTGAGCTGAAAAATAACAGAAGTACTTAATTGTATTTGATCCAGCTTATACAGAAGGATGAACAGTTTTATTAGAAATAAAAGACAAAAAGATCCTTAAAATCAGAACCGTCAAGCAGTAAAGCAGTACATGCATGATAGCTTTTCTTATTTATTAATAGAATTTGTGTTGTTTTTTGAAAATTTGACATAAGAGAAAAATCGTTCAAATAATCATCTCGACCGAATGTTAGTCGTTTTCATGTGACGTTATTAACGTTAACGTTATTAACTGACATGCCGAGAGTGGTTATTGAGACGATATATGACATAGATATTGTCGAATTAGTATTTCTCGCCGAAATATGCAGCAGTATTACATGACATATATTAAAACCAGGCTTTCTTTTTTATCATTTCCTTTATTGATAAATTCTTCGTTTTTAACTAGAGATGTACGAGTTTGAATGGGATATAAAGCTTATATGGCTATACGCTTTTATGTAAGTCAGGTCGTTTATAATACTAGTGTATAACATCTGGTTTCTATTTGCCCTTAACCTCTCAGTTTCTTTACTGTGTTTAGTAGCAGATAATTTTCTTGAGATGATAAACTTCTAAGACTATACCAATTTCGTACTTGGGTAAATGTCCACTTTTTTGGCAATATTATATGATACAGGTACTTTAAAATGATAAGAAGACAAGGGCTGTGAAGACAAAAAAAACATGGCTAGATTTAGAGACAAACAAGTGAAAACAATTGTTAAAATAAACAAAAACCTTATTTCGCCTTTATTTGCGTATCCTTCAAATCAGCAGATATTTAAATTCATGAATGCTATTTGGAACCCGTATCCGTTGGGTTGTTCTCGAGGAATATTGCTAAAACACTCGTCTTTTATATGTCGAACTATTAATGATAAATCGTGATATTAAAAAAATCAATGCTTTTTAAGATCTCGGTTTGATTCCATCAGTCGTCGCTGGAATATAATACAGGGGCTTAACTAACCGATTAAAAAAGAAAGAAAACGAAATTAGATAATTGATAAAAAAGAAGTATTAGCCCAACCTTCTATGTCCAAGATGAAAATTTAAGAAAATAATCCACACTTGAATGTATTTTAAATGACAGTTCGGACACGATCAGCTCAGTCAATACGAAGGAGCAAAATTGTAGGTGGAGATAGTTATATTCTGGTTCATAACAAGCCCATTTCAAACAAATGCTCGCCTCTTAAAATTGATCTTTAGCATATATACAATTATACTATAAGGCTAGTTTTCTTTTTGATAAGCGTATTTTCCCTGTTCTTATTTATAAAATAAACAGGGTTGCATGATAGTACAAAGTAGACCTTATTTATTTATTTATGAAAAAATAAAGAGCTAACATAAAATTACCGAATTTGAACTGAACTTTGTGCATTTGGTTGTAATAATGATAATAGATGTTATCAGGGCTTTTTCAATTGGGTGTGTACTGTTTTATGTATTTGACGTAATTTTTCGTCACAAATTTCATCTGCAATTAAAATTAGTTCGCACTCCATAGCTGTCATTTCTTGATGACTTAATTTGTTCATTATGCTAGGTTGGCATGGGATTTAATATATGTACATTTACGGTGAATGACAATACATAGTCTGCATGTCTATATTAACATTGTATCAAATCTGGAAGATCACACACTCTGGCACGGTACTGCTATTTAAACCCGGAGGATAAAAGTAATCAAAAATTCACTGAATCTTGTCTAAATATAATGTAAAAGAAAATCTCAGTTAAACGTTCGGTATATAAGCATTATAGCATTTATATGTCATTAAAACAATGGATAAACAACAAGAGAACTAATAAATAAATATTACCCTTTCTTCAGTCATCCTTGTCAAAAATAAAATAAAAAAAATAAATCGTTTATATGGATATTAATATTAACAGTAGAAAAATAAACATGAAAAATAAATCACATTACAAAAAAACCTAAAAGCAATAAATACATATATATCAAACGGCATTGACCAAATGCAACAGGTACTAGAGTGATAACATACTAGAAAATTAAAAACACAGGAAAACAAGTTACTGCTGTGTTTCTATCCTTTTATTTTATCATACAAATATAAAATAATAATTCACGCTGAAAATAACCCGGCTTTAGATATTAGTCTAGCATAAAGTTATGATGATGCTAATGGTGTTCCATTGAACAAAGAAATTATTAAAAAGAAAATAAAAAAGAACAGACTAACATTAAAAACGTCATCATACGTAGACAAATAAATTATTTCTTTGAATTATAGACAATATATAGAAAATAAACTCTGTCAACAGTTTTTCTTTTTACATAATCACTGAGAAGACCGTTAAACCCCAATTTAACTTTTGCAATTATTAATAAATATCAAAAATAATTGAGGAGAAATAAATACTTACCTGTAGCTGCAAAGTAAAATAAAACACTGGTAAAATTATAAATAAAAACCTGGTGGAATTAAGGATTAGTACCTTTATTATAATCATGAAAAGAAGGAGTCATTGCGATTCCAATATTAAAAGAGAGAGGGCCTAAATAACACATTTTTTTTCTGGTTGCGATAATAAAGAGGTAGGTCAACAATTCAAGGTGGAATCAGACTTGAACGTTTGTGTTAGATATAGGTTGTGTGCAAACAAATCGTCGTATCTTTTTGTTTCCATTTATGTAAAAATAATTTCTTGTAAACTTGAAAAGTATCAGTGTGCCTTCTCAATGTGAAATTTCGTACGATAGTTTTTAGTCTTTTTTCCATTAATTAGGAAAATTAGAATAAAATACAATACATTTTTTTAGATAAAAAATAATCGGACATTTTTCTTAAAAAAAAAAAAAGAAAATTCAGAGTATATTTTGCCATACTTGAATCAAACTTACATCCTCTGTTCCCTTTATATTAACAAGATATTTATATCTATATAATCGAAAATGAAAGATATGATGATTTTTTTCACATTGTTAATCTCTTACAAACGTTGATTAATTGGTCAGTCAAAGGTTGGATCCCATCTAAATGCTGTGCGTACATCACTGACATGATAAAGACAAATACTTGTGCAAATAAGTGTAAGTCTCAGAATATATGTTATGGATTGCTAAAAAATAGTATAGTTTATGTCCTTTTTAAAAGACAGCTATCCTGACCATGCAATCATACAGTTAAGTGCACTCTCGAACCATATCAACAATAAATCATCACAATCCCAGATGAACCCTTGAAAAGGATATTTATTGAACGCAAACATGATTAAGCAATTATAATAAGCTCGTCTGAAGTTTTTTTTGTTGTTTTTGTTTAAATTGAATCTTACTAATTTTGTAGCCTCTCTTTCTATGTAGGTCCTCTAATAAAAACTACAATATGAATTCGGGTTATTTAAAATTATGAATAAAGCACAGAGATCAAAATGTTTTTCTTTCTTAATGAAAAGAACATAAATTGCTAACATCAAAACGGCCAATATCCCAACGGAAAGGCGTCATTTGGGTTGCAATCATAAAGACTATATATGCTTTTATTTTATTTATATTTTTAAACTGCAAGTTCCACAATTTAAATAACGCTTCTTTGAGATTTGCTTAAAATTCCATCTTGAATTATCTTTCCTGCGATACCTGTGTTGCTCAGCGTCAATTTCTCTTCTCAAACCGTTTACATCTACTACTTTTTTCAGCGATCTAATAAAAGACCAATGTTTTATATACCTGCACGTATAACTGATAAAATTTCAGAAATGAATATATGAGTGTTTCAAGTTTTAGTCCTCTTTAATGTATTATATTTACCTAACAAGAATGAATTATCGATTAGGAAACAATGATAATAATTTAAAATATTTATCAATGCTTGAAATAAAAATAATACATGTAAACAGTGCACGTGATTTTATGACTTGTTCATAGCGAGATGCCTAGGAATTGTTTGGGAGACAAAAATTCTGGCATAAAGAAAAGATTGAATTTTGCTTGCAGTCAAAAAGCTAATATTTTCTACATAAAAATGTAATGTAACTTCAGTTAAAGCGTTCCGTAGAATAGTAATTTATAATCATACCCTTTGGAACATTTATACTCATTTTTCTTTCTTTTTTTTCATGTTTTGCAATCATAAATAATACCTAAAACAAACATATATGTTTATTATGTACACGTAAACCACACAGCTGGATTGTCATATCAACTGTTAAGTTTTAATTCAGCCTTCTTATTAAGTATTGAAGTGTACCATCATTTAAAGATTGCTTAAACAGAAGTCTACGAGAGAGTTGAAAGGAAGAAAGTAATACTTACGGATCTCTGTAAAAGAAATTAAAATAAAGTGTTAGTATAGATGAAAAAGTATTTTACAGATGATATTATATCCATTATATCTATTGCCTTGCAAAACTTTATGCAATTACTTCGGAATAGAACACACGTGTGATAAAAAAATGAACATGAATAATATTCCTACATTTAGAAGTGAAATGATTGTGACCATGCAAAAAATGAATGTCATATTTTTGGTTGTTATTATGTTTCTGTAAAGTAAGTTTGAAAAAACAATCAGATTTTTAAAGTCAATAGTAAATGATCTTAATAATGCAGACAAAGAGGAGATGTACTAAACCTTAATTAAACCGTTCAGCAGAATATTTATTCATTATATCATGCCTTGGTACATATATAAATTTAACTTTACGAGAAAATAAACACTAATATTGATCAAAATATACCAGACACAAATAAGTTCATGATATTTTTGTTTATTTTTATCAAACAGTATTCATGTAATGGCATTTGAGCGTTGGATATCTTCCATATAACTTAAAAAATATTCTAGCATACGAAAATGATGATGTTCCATTGAAAGTTTAGATGAAAGAAAAAAATACTCACGAGTTTCTGCAAAATATATAAAACACAAGTATTAATATAAATAAACATTAGTCAGCCTCCACATATAAAAATAGATTTTGAGATTATATCACCTTGCAATACTAAAGGAAATTACTTCGGAAACACACACACACACACATGATATCGAAATCGAACATGAAAAATAATCCTACAGTTAGAAGTAAAATGATTGTGTCCATGCAAGAAGGCAGTATTTGGGTGTCCATTCTTTTCCTATGAAGTTAAGTTCGGTTGGTGAAGTGAACGCACGCGCTTAGAGTGAGTGATATCACATATGTGATTGTACACGAAATCAGAAATTCTAAATACAGTTTTTATAATTCTAAATATAGGTTCAGTACCGTTCGTTACGCTATTACCTGATATGGAAAAACACCCATATATCTTTTATAATCACAGAAGTTGTACATGTATATGGTGACCATGCATATGTATATGGGTATTGGTAGATGCAATATAAACATATAGTTAAAAATCAAATTCTTAGTCAATGACCATCTGTGAACGAGCTGCATTAAGCAGATTCTTAAAAGCCGTTTTACTTTTGCATTATTTACAATTACAAATAATAATAAATTGAATAAATATATATAACTTGTACAGCTTCTCTAAACGTGAAACGTGAAAAGAAATAAAGTAATACTTACTGGAAGCTGCAACATAAAATAGTACTGCTATATGAATAAGAATACAACAGAGTGATTTACATTTACTAAGCTTTACGTTATTTTTTTTGTTGATATACTTGATATATTTTTTTTCTGAAAAAAATATGATTGATAATGTTCGATCTTAATAGATATTTACACTTAACTCGAAGCAGTGAACAAAACTGTTCATGATTGTAACTTGGAAGGTGTTTTAACTCTACTCGCCTTAGTAAAAAAAACTTATTTCTGAGGTTATAAAATCCCTTTAAATTCTGATATGAATAAATGTAGGACTATGATGCTACTGAACGTAGCATAATTTCAGATTTGATTCGTATGCAAAAAGGGCAACTGCATTTAAGTTTGAGATAAAAATTTGTATTTGCTTTAATTTATGCAAAAAATGTCGTCCATCTTTTTAGAATAGAAATTCCATACTTACAGCGGTCCTAAATTGTTTTATCCGATTTTTGGCTTTTATAGTTTAATCAGTCTTCAGCATTTGACAAACTTGTCTTCCATCATAATTGTCTTTAAGATAGCAACTTAATTTGCTTCCCTTGTACGCTGTCCCAGGATGTGGGTGATAACACTGTCAAAGTCGTTTATTGTGGTCATACATTATGTCACTATTGTGGTATATACATCCCGAGAGAAAACAGTCGTTATTTAATCATCAAATCAGATTATTAAAACGAACTATTTTAATATTTTAATGCATTATTATCAGATACCTTAATGATATTTGGTAGTAAAAATCAAGACTACAGATTAAAATAAGTACATTTTTTCTATTTATTTTGATTTAAATCGTTTATGGTGTTATCACTTAAAGTACGATTAACTTGCGTTCAGAATTACAGAAACATACTTAACGAAAGACATAGTATTGAACAAAGGAATTCATAAAACGTTAAGTACCTATATTGGTATTATTAAGTTTTATAAATTTCCCAAATAGTGTTAAAATATGGACTGATAAGATTCAATAATTTCCTTACGAGTCAGCTACATACATTTAAATTGTTTCTCCTACCAACTATTTTCAATTAATTCTGGATTAATGTTTAATGTGGCAACCCTGGTACTGTTAAAGAAAGGTGCTATGCTCATATATCCGATTTATATTACTTTTTGAATGTTAATTTATAATTTAGAATTAATTTAAATTTAATCAGATGGGGAAATTGTCGAACCTATATTGAAGAGGTATTCATCTTAAGACCTGGTGAACCAGATTAGGTTACAAGCAAGAAGCTATCTGAGTTTATTTATATTCATAAACCTTTCTTTTCGAAATATGAATTTATATATTTCACGTATTTTAGGAGTCCAATCATGTAGACACTGTTTTTATTATGCCAGTATTATCATTACAAAATGCAATTTCATCAAAGAAAACATTAAATGGAAAAAAGACACATTTTGGAGATTAAGCACTAAATACGTTAAAAAAATGAAATATAATAAGATGTAATATTTATTAGAACATAATTGCTGTTTACTCTTGTGCAGCTTTTAACTCTTTAATTCTAATATTGTAGGCTCAAAGACAAACACTGATATCGATAAAAAAAAGAAGAAAAACAGTCACATACCGCCTGCTTTCCATCAGGGAATTTTAAATCGATTCTTATCTTTCTATAAAAGTAGCTTCCTTCAGTCTGTACTTGATTTGTTCCATCAGGCTGGTTACCTGCAATATGCAATTTGGACTAAAAGTATAAATGATAAAATATTAAGTTATTTTTGCCATTTTTACGCTTGTTATTAGTAAGAAAACTTTGTTCTTTGCAAAATGTTATACAATCTAAGAGAAGTAGAACAGCAGGTACATTCTTAAGATTTTGATATGAATATAGCTATTTGAGTTTGTGTGTTTTTCATTTTTGCACATATTTCATATCGGCATTTGAGTAGAGGAACAGAGTCTAGATTTCTATATAAATCGTTAAAATCAAATCCGTTTTCTAACGGTCAAATTTTTAATCCTATATTTTTTTCTTAAATAATATTTTCGTATATCAACTTTGATATTATGGGGAAAATACGCTTATGGTGGTCATGTTTTAATGGATTCAGTTTGGTTAAAGGGCCTGAAGTAGTACCATTTTTATACACCTTCCGCCGAACAGGTTTTGTAAGAATCCTCTGCTGGGGGTTGCAATTAATCTTAGCCTATACATGTATCAGAAATAGACACATCTACAGTACGATTAACCGACCTGTAATCACATTACAGTCAGTACAGGGAGCCTCTTTCTGTGTCTGATTCTTCCTACAGGATAGGCAGACTTCATGACCACAGGCAAGTGTTGTTATACTGGATTGATCTACAGCAGTCTTACAACGCTGACAGTGATCTGTAAGCAAAAGAAAAATACATTCTAATGTTAATCGTACGTTTATGTGTGTCAAAAGTTTTTTTTTATTTATTCATTTAAGTTATATAACTGTCACAAAATATCATAATAATATTCAAAGGAGTCATCATCTGTCTTATATCTATGTAATATTCATATTCATGTACATCAGAGACACCCGTGCTGGAGGTTTTGATGCTCTATGCTTTCTTTTCGTACAACCCGGTACCATAATATATAATATAAACAATGCCTGTCCCCGACGCACTTCAGAAGCGTCCTTGGGGTGAAGTCAGCTTTCATAGGACACAAAAAATTGTTTCAATTTAATTCGTTTACTTGAGTATACATTTGGTTCTCTCTATCTCTCTTAAGGAACAGATGGAAGTTCTGTTTTGGATTATCAAAATTTGATATTGATATTTCAGGAATGGAATATCAGCATAGCTTGGTTATGTTTATATACATAAATATTCGGGGCTTATTTAAAATTGATTTCAAATTGATGCTATTAAGTATAAAATTATCCTTAATTTTTGACTGATATTCATGATGATTACTGTAATCTTCTCATGGATACTAGTACATATAGGCATATCCTAAGTGCTGAGATTATTTTGTATTTCAGTAGTGCCGATGTGAAGGAAACAACGATACGCATATAAATAAAAAAACGAAAATATACACTTCTGATTACAATAAATATTTTCACACAAAATAATTTTTTTTTTCATCTGAGTGACAGAAATTATTATTATATCTAATAGTCAAATTTAGACGCTAGTTTTGTGTCTCTCCCTACAACAACTCCCCTCATACTGTATTTACTATGCCACAAGCATAAGTCGTTGTTAAAAGGGAGAACCGTATATATCAGACATAGTTGTGTTCGATATCAGATACGTGTTTGGTATCACAGTATTCGTAGAAGACAAATGATTTATATGTTAAGTACCAGATATAAAAAACATTGGTATTTTTGACATACACAATTTCATAATTATTATTATTATGTACATGTTTTAAGGTTTGCACCCTCTATTTCTTTATGATCAAACAATGTTGTATAAATAGGTAGAGGTTACATTATTTTCATTACATACAAAGTTGTTACGCTGCAAGAATTACATGTGGCTTGCTTGCTACACACTCGACAAACAAACGTGTGTCCACAGACAAGTGGTCCAAAATCAGACTGATTTACGTTTTTGTTGCATATTTCACAGAAAACTGAAACATTTTTTCTAACAATGAAAAATCTCAATGGGCATTTGTCAGGATTGAGGCATCTGCAAATTTGTACAAAATATCAATTAAACAACAGGGCCTAGGCGGCCCAAGACTCTCATCAGTATACCAAAAGTAAGACTATTCTGGTCACTTGATTTTACCTGATTACTGTCAGCAATATCAAGATTCAAATTTCAGAGATAAATGATTCTTAAGTTCTTATACAGGTTATATAAGAACACTGTCCGAACAAATTATTTATGGATCAACAACGCAAAGCAATACGAGGATCATCGCCGCCATGTTTTTTTACACTCATATATCTTAATACATTTGAATTTTGAACAATCTAGGTAGAGGATCATCCAAAGATAACCTGTGCCAAATCATCATAAATTCAAATATTTTTTTCTTCCGTTCCGTTGCCATGGAAAAACAATACTTCGTTGTTTTAATTCTTTGAACATCTTTGAAAGTGGACTATATATATATATATATATATATATATATATAAACTGACCAAACGGTTTTGGAGGGGATTGATGTCAAAGGGACGATGGATGCCAGACAAAGACGGGTAACAACATCTCACTTGAGGACAATGCATAACTGGTTTCAAACTGAAAATGCGTTGCGTCTTATTACAAAAAAAAATTAAAATTTATTATTTATATTATTTATATAAAAATGCTAGAGATCCATGCAAAACGTTTTAAAAGGAAAACAGATAATCAAATTGTAATTAGAAGCAGAAAGCATTTCAAACTATAAAACACAAAATTCAAGGACGTAAATGTACTAAATATTTACAAACCTGTTGTTATGCCACAAGTTGTACATGTGTATTTCTTGCTACACTCACGACAGACAGACTTGTGTCCACATGCCAGTGGTCCAAAATTAGACTTATTTACGTTTTTCTTGCATGATTTACAGGAAACTGAAAAACAAAAATAGTTTTAGTTATGCAAGGTATTTAATTTATAAAAAAAGTGTAACATTTAAAGCTAAAAATTATTTGGTGTTAAAAAGTTATGTATTATTTTCAAAGTGAAAGCAGTGATAACGTGTGGTAACACTTGGATAAAAATGCAAATACAACAAGAATTTCTGTTTAAACGATTACTTGCCGGGTCCCATTCATTGAACGAGTATTTCAATTAACGAAAAAAAAGATTAAATGAATATGATTTAAGATGAGCATAAACCTGTTGTAACGTCGCACGTGGTACACATGTATTTCTTTAAACAATGAGGACGAGATCATTTTTTATTCATTTATGATAAATTTCTTTTTGTTTCTTCATTCACTGAAAACGTCTTTTACTTGAAACAAGTTGATTTTGATGTTTTTTACGCTTTTTTTCATTCAAAATAGTTTCTCACATTTACAGACGGATATCAGAAATGATCTTCTATTTAGACTCAGACTCAAGACTCAGACCGAGGGCCAACTAGAAAAATCGTGGGCGGCTACGCAAATTGAGGGCCGATTTCTCCAAATAATCGGCTGATTTCTAGCCCACAACGTGTGTAAATAGCGTCACACGACAGACGGTTGTTTTAAAGAAGGAAAATGGTCACACTGTAGATGGCAATGTCAAACTTGTTCTGAAAAGAATTAAGCTGATGTTTAAAGATAAGCCCGACTGGTACTCGGTCGAGACTGACATTATAACGATGTAAAGCACACAACCAAGAATATGGACCAAAGCGTAAATCCATTTAATGCAAAGTTTCTCAAATAAATTGTTTAAAGAGGAAACCAACGTTATTCCGGAGATGACAAGACATTTGCAATGCCTCTGGAGAGAAAATAACTCTCTAACTTATCATTCTAGTCAATACTAAAACTATTACATTGTTTATCATTTAATTGTTTAATGCATACCCGTTCCGAAATTGACACTCAATAAAGAAATGACGTTACAATTTTGGCCACCGTTTTAAGATAGTTTCACGATTTTCAAATTGGCCAACGATTTGGGACCGACCCACGATATATACTCAAAGGAAAAAGAAACGCAGGGTAAACTTTTGGTTCTGTTTTTAGCAAAGCTTCTTAACGTAGAAAATGTTCATTTACCGCAGAAAATGTTTCATGACGCCAATAAAGGTATTGTATGTTTGGTATTTTCATTAATGTATTTTTATATTAGATATGATTAAAAAAAACATCAATGTTTCATTTATATTCAGTGGTAAGAGTAACTCCTACATGATTATCGTCTTTATAGATTATAAATGGAATCGTCACATTATAAACATATGCTTTAACTACTATTAGAGTTTTAATAGACTTAACAAACAAATCAGCTTAAAGATAATCAGTGAACTTATTCAATCAATGCCATATTGCTTAATTATGCCATATTCCTTGCATTCCTAAAGTACCCCACTGTACTTAACTCTATGAATCTTTTAACGTCTTTTGTCCAAGAAAAGCAAAATATTCCAATATATTCAAATCAGTGATAAACTGTGTTGTTATTTAATGAGAACAAGCGTTAAACGGCGGGTGTTATAAAGTAATAGCGTGTTAGTGAAAGCCAGACATGTGACTATCGATTGGTATTCGTGTGATTTTAATTCTCACACATTTCGTTTTTTATTGTACTCAGTTAAGGAGAATTCAGTTTTCAAGGTTGGGTCTTCATACTAAATAGCAAAAACTAATGTAGCATTATCAGTTATGTCGGTCAGGTATTTTCATTTTAAAAACGTTTATTATATATGAGTGCAATTTGATATTAATGTTATTGGCATTTGCATTACCTACCACAATGGAAGCTTTTATAATGAAAAAATGAGCAAAACAAACATGCATTTAATACAATATATTGTCAATATTCTTTACAAACTGGTTGCAAATGTAACCATGAATAGAAATAGTGTTTAGAATTAATATTCTAAATATCACATATCAAATCATGTGCATTGATTATCCTACTAAAGAGTTATACAGATTGGAAAAGTGCTTTCCATTTCCACACGCCATTAATTTCTGTAACTTAAGTTTTAACTCTAATTTACACTAGGCAACATTCTTTGTTTTTACTAAATTACCTCTGATCTAAAAGCAACATTAAATTAAAGTATCAGCACATTTACCGTTCAGACATGAAGTATTTCGAACTCCCTAGCAAATCTTATTCTGGACTAAAATAACCAAATGCTGATGCTAAATTTAAGAAATAAGTCTTATTTGGTTGATAATATTAACTTACGAACTAGATCAGATATACAACAGTATTTTCGATTTCTCACTTTTCTAGGTGACGAGTGTCAAATGTATCATATCAAAGCGGAAGTGGTATTTCTATTTTATTTATTTTTCTAATTTGTACACCAAAAAAACCCCCCAAAAAAACCAAACAAATACACTCCGATTTGAACCGAACGCTTAAGATATTTGCAACCTCGGACGATTTGTACGTGATTGGCATTAAAGTTGTTCATCCTGAACACCAAAATATTCCAGTTATGAAATTCCAGTGTGTTAAATGAAATTACTCTAACTATTGCTTGCAATCCTACCTGTAACTACCCCACATAAAGGGCACGTCAGTGTATCCACTGTAGAATCTGTACAACATTCACAGCAATGGTGTCCACAACTTAGATTGTGCAGCTGTGCATTTACGGTCATTTTCTCACACGCTTCACAATGTGCTGTAGATTGGCGAGCTGATTGAGGATTTAGGATTTTTAAGAAAAGATGTTTTTAATCGATAATTTTTACATAGTAATGTACGTTTTACTTCTTAGTGGAAGAAACATGACATAATTACCAATACTCTCTCAATGAGATCATTTCATAGTCGCTACTAAGTACGAATCATGGGTTCATAAAAATGTCAGTTAATAGATTTTCATATGCCAGATTATCAAGTATATATTTACCCGCGTCAGCTACCTCTACCAGCAATCCTAGCATTTCTATCTCTTTAATAGTTCGTCTAAGTTTGATATTCGGACAAAAAGCATATTGATTGAGATTGGCATCGGCGTCCATATCGCGTTTATCCTTTTCCAATTCTTCAAGCTGCTTTTCGAACTGGTTCATCAAGATAAACTCACTTGCCTTTTTATTGCCATTCTGGAGGATTTCATATTCATCTGATAGTGGTTTAATTTGCTTCTGAAGATTGTTGCAGCGCTCCACAAGTCGATCTGTATCAGCTTCATCTTCTTCTAACTTTCCATGTACTTTCCCTTTAACAGCATTTTCTAGGTCAATGATTGTTCCTATGACTGAATCCATGAACAGTCTGATATCTTCCAGTAGCTTCTTATTCAACTCTCTTGCGCTTAATCGATTATCTTCTGCCGCGTTGAGCAAGTCTTGAACACCCTTGACAATGTCCTTTAATCTCTGACTAAATTTACGAAGTTCTGTTTCAACAGTTTCATCATTTCATAAATCAACAAGTCGCAGTACGTCACCACATGATCTGTGGGATAAAGTTACACAATCCATGCAACACAGTGCCTTGTGATCCTTACAATAATAATTGATTACCTCGTTTTTGTGTATTTTGCAATCATTAGAGAATACTTTCCGGGATGGAAGACTATCGTTTTGCTCCCCATGTGAGGACTTTGTGCTGGGCATCTCATCCGGTCCTTGTATCCGGTGTCCCCTTGCCATCTTCATACGTCTGTGACTCTGAATACAGGTCTGACACATGAACTCTTTGCATGTGACACAGTATCCCTCAGCTGACAAGCGGAAGCCATTTTCTTTACATGGTTCACAAACATTCTCATAGAATTCCTGGGATCCCTTTGTTAGGGTTCCTTGATTATCGTTATCCTCATTGCTGGCCATACTCCTAGTCAGTGCTGTTAATAAATAAGAACTATTTGTTTAACTTTCATTTTGTTTTTGATTTGTTTTGTTTTAATGCCTCATCAACGTACGAGTTATATACGTTGTTTGAGGACTTTATCAATATGAGTCATGGTACCGTCCTCTTGCGGTAGACATTAATTGATACCATTATCAGTTGAATAAGTCCATGTGATATATGTCAGTATCACGCGAATAACTTTTGTATGTCGCTGTTTTATGTCACACTTAGGACAATAAGAGACATGAACAAACTCTCTAATCACCCAACCATCGGAGATGCATCCTTATCACAATGTCCATAGTGAGTAAAAAAAATATGGTAATTTTCTAAAAAAAAAAATACATTGTATATGTTAAACACTGACTTGAACAAATAAGACTAAATGCATTAACGAACTTTGACATTTTATTTCTAATCTAAATACATCAATTAGGTTATCTCAAATAATAGTTTGAAAAAGATTTGATTATACTATGCGGATGGAGTTGCCCTATTTGTCTTTAGACCCTGCTGATATAATCACTGACCGTAATTAAGCGACATGATGATATCAAGCTTGATAGACAAACCTAATTGTGAATAACTAAATATGTTAATACCCTAGAATTGACAGAGAAGGGGTTATGAATTAGAACTGATCGAAGTCCTTTTAATTATTTATTTATTCATTAATTTATTTATTTTTATCATTCCATGTCGAAAAGTTACACACGAGAAACGGTCTAAGAACGATTGAAAAACACCAAAAATGTGATATTGTTTACTGATTAACAACTAATTTATACTAGGAATCATAAAATATAAGCTATTTTAATTATTTAATAAATATACAATATTAGCATATTTAAATTGGCGACCGTTTTTCCCTGAATGTTTTATACAGCAAGAGTAAGCAACATAACAAATACCGACAAACGGAACAATTAAAGTGTATACAAATGGAAGACCTGCATGACTGATATTTATTGTTGACCATCTGCTATGCGGAGCAACACTTGGTGTGGTTTATTCTACTGCATTTATTTATTGAATATTGGGTCATGTCCCTTCTCGAGCTGATATTATACATCTCTTTGGATTATTACATATGTCAATCTGAGCAAAACATCAGTATTACAATAGATCTGTTCGTGAATTAATGTCTGAAGAGTGAAGACCTTAAACTACATGAACTGTTTCACTGCTTCAGTTACATAAATATACATTACTTGTTGACCTCCTGTGCCAATCTGAGCAATACATTTTTATTACAGTAGGTCCATTTCTATGATGAAACCGTCTGAATTAAAGTTCGTATGGATCTTAACATAAACTAATTTTAGTGGCATATAGGTCAAAGACAAAAATAAACTCAATATCAAACAAATATACATTGTAGGTACATGTACATAAAATCTAAATCAATAATTTTCGAGTTGACAGTACCTTTATATTAGGTTATTTTCCGTCAATCCACCTCAACATGTCAAACATGACGACCGTTTTTTGTTATGTTGTTTCCTTTCGAAAGGTATAATCTCGTATAGGTATGCGCGATAATGAATCACGTGGTTTATTGAATAAGTGTTTTAGTCAAACATACTTTAATTAATGTTGAGTAAAACTAGGTATTGCTCATAAATTTAAGGTAGTACAACTCTAATGGGCACATTTCCAGACCTATCTCTGTATTGTTTCAATAATAAAAATATACACTCAAAGGAATTTCTAAACGTCAAACTAGAGTTTTTATTATTTTGGGTTATACATTTAATTCAAACTAAAACATTTATTTCAAACAATGTATAAGTTATGTACAATATCTATGGTGACTGTTGGAATGTTGGTTGTGAGGGGCATAGATAGGCCACAAATGAGTGTACGCTCAAACACACAGGGGGTCTTGCAGGTACAAGGGAGGCCCCAATGGGCGATGCCCCCGGAAGCTCTACAGGTTTCGTAATTCCCATCTATTCGTAAGAACTATGAAGCAAACATAATAGTGAGTGGGCAAACATCTCACCAGGTGCTTATCTTATATCCGGCAAGTAGCGAGGAACGGCTATAGATGTTTCCTCCGATGGGAAAGAAAAATAAGAGATATATCAAGGATTTTTTAATGTGGATATTGAATAAAAATTAAATTATGAAATATTTCACTCCGAACTGAACCGAACGATAATAATATCTTTAATGTCGGTATTTTCCGTAAAACAGACCGCACGGAAACACTGGCAACGGACGATTTGATCGGTTAATAGAGTTGGGCAACTATAATATTTAGCTCCAATCAAACTCAAAATTGTAGAGTTTGTTAACTTCCATATGTGTTAACCAGCCAGATTGTTATGTGCCCTGCTGAGTTTAACCATCCATCCTGACTTCTGATTGCTAGTCAAAACGTGCATGGGGTGTGTTTTGCGCGGTATTCCATTGGCTGAATAGATTAATAGGATACCAGTCTTTTGCATTGTCATTAAGTTTCATACGTTACCAAATATTCGAATTTTATATTCAATATCAAATGACATTATTTCTATCATGTGTTCAATTGTCACTGTAATTATGGAAAATAATGTACATGTACAACAAATGAAATTTATAAAGAGTTCAATCTTGATTTACATATTTTACGTTCCTTGCGTTTGTTGTCCTTTATATGGTTTAACATTTCATACATAAGCAATTACTTTTATGACGGTTAAAATGTGAGGTTTCAGTCATTATTTAGATTTAAAAAAGAAAAATACGCAGAATTTACACATGTATGAACTACTCTCCAGGTTAATACACCTTTCTTGCCATCCAGATACCCAGTAAGTCTAGGTGATCAGTCTGCTGAAGAAGTCCATAGTAAAACGCCTCGGGTTATTGTTCGTGAAATTGCAAAGTGTATTTTACTCTAATTATAAATAATCAATCATGTTATGACTTTTAACAATTCAAATACATTATCTTTAGAGGTGGTATATTAAAGGAGTATAACTTCTCTTACTTCATTTCATTAACGAGTATCAGAATAACTGCCTGTTTAATCCTTATGCAAGGATATTCTGTAGTCATTTGTTAAACTTTTAACTTAAGACTTTAATATCGGCTTCCAATATTTTCCGTGTTGAAAAAATATATCATTTTTCCCGGTGCAAAGTACTTTTTCAACACGGAAAATATATGGACTGAAACAGCTCATCCTGAGTCTCAATCCTCTCGACAAATTAATTTCGTTTGCGGGGTTCTCGCGACTTACTCCTCCCTCGATGCCCCACTGGCGAATGAACTGAATTTCGTGTTATCAATGGTATCTAATATACAAACACTTTACAGCTTAACTCCTTAGCACTATTGTCCAAATAAACCGCACAAAAGAAAGAACTTTTTGTGGTATTGGTGTAGAATATCGACCAAAATATTCAATACATGTTAAAAATGGCGTTTATGAAAACTCCGTTTTTATTATATCTACAGTTTATTGAATTACTTTAAACTTATTTATTCCATGTTGATTGTGAAATATATCGACTGATATTTTCCCTCTCGACGGTTACTGGATTGGACCAGTACTTTGCGCCTGGGCTTATGAAACCCCTTGCCCCCAATGGGGTTCAAACCCACAACCTTCGAATCCGCCGTCGGGAACGTTACCACTAGGTCACGGTGTCCTTTGTGTATTGGATGTTCTGATCAGA
>CM037781.1:69821375-69851587 GCA_021229015.1 Solen grandis | reverse complement strand
ATGGCAACCAGAGTTTCTATATGGATCAAGTTTATTTTAGGAACTTTTGTGAAGGTTGACCCAAGGATCATTCCTGCCAAATTTAATCAAATTCTGTCCAGTGGTTTCAGAGGAAATGTTGATTAAAGTTTTTCCAATATACATATAAGGCAAATAAGCCCCGCCCCTGGCGGCCATGTTTTTTACGGATTGGAAAATTTTAGCAACTTTGGTAGAGGTTGACCCAAAGAACATCTGTACCAATTTATTTTAAAATCTGGCCAGTAGTTTTAAAGAAGATGATTTTTAAAGTTTTCATTTTTTTTGTTGCCATGGCAACCAGAGTTCTACATAGATCAACTTTATTTTAGCAACATTTGTAGAGCCTCAACCAAGGAACATTCCTGCCAAGTTTCATTAAATTCTGTCCAGCGGTTTCAGAGGAGATGTCGTTTAAAGCAAATTGTTGACGACGCACGACGATAGACGACGGATGATCACAAAAGCTCACCTTGAGCACGTTGTGCTCAGGTGAGCTAAAAAAACACCCCATGGACACCGAGACATCCGTGATTTTACTGAACAGTGTGTTTCAGAACAAGCTCCGCCCATTTTTCTCACTATTTTGTCCTGTCTGAACAACTAAGACTTCCGATTTCATTATGTGGGCTTAATTAAACATTAAGAGGTTAATCAAACATCATTTGAGGCTTTGCTAATTAGAAATTTTGAAAAATATATTTTTCCCTGCTAAAACGCACTAGGGCTTTAAAACAGCTGAGCTAAAAACAGATCTTGCAGCAAATCTCCTTATTAAATCTCTGTCAAATTTTTCAGGAAACATACTTTTTTGAGCTAACAAGGTACTTCAAGTAGTTATTTGAGAGAATAGGAAACAAACCTTCTGTTTGATTATCCTCCAACGTCTTTCCTGTAACATAATGTGCGACTTCATTTTCCATGGCTACAAGGACTAGCAACTTCAAAAATCTGAAGCTCACTGTGATTCATATCCAAAGTCTGAAAGAGCCCATTAACACCATTTATTATTCTTTATCAGAATTTAGGTATACAGACCCATTTCTCACATTTATGGCTCTAAATTAATTTGGACTCATTGCAAAAGTAACAAGTCATAAATCAGTGATTTTTTTCCTTCTTTGAATGGTCCTGCAGGGGTTTCCTTAAGGATTTGACTTTCACTTGCCCAGCGGGCAAGTTACTTTGAACATGTACTTGCCCCCATTGAAAACAGGTTGTCTGATCTTTAAGTTAGTTAGTGTTTGTTCATGTTTAAAACTAAATACAGTCAACATCGTACATGCGACCACCTGTATTAAACGACTTTTTTATTAAACGACCGTTATAAATCCCGCCCGAACGTTTTTACTATATCAATTTATCCCATTAAGCGACTTTTTTATTATGCGACCAGCGACCACATAAACCAAGTCCCAGCACGTAAGATTATGCACAAAATCAACTTTTTTGAGTGTTTGATTCCGTTGCTGATTATCGTGTACGCTGGAGCATATGTATATTCATCTTTAACACATCCGAACAAACAAACATTTATCCCGATCATAAGTGCTCACCTGAAACCAATTTGTTTTGACCACGCATGACTGCACCATGTGTAACTAAATTCTAAATATAGTTGTTCCTGGTTCCCGTTTCAACAGTTACTAAGCATAACACTGGTGAAACCATCCCTCAAAATGCCGAAATGACTTATTTGCCTGGATTTCCAAAAATATCTATTAAGAGGCCATTTCATTAAGCGACCACTTTTTTGCAGTCCCTTGAGCGGTCTCTTAATACAATGTCGACTGTATGTGTAGTATTAAGATGAATTTTAGTTAACATGTATCATACAAAATTTGCAAGCAACTCACCCCCTATATAATGTAGAAAATAAAATATAAAAAAAACGATAAATTTTCATTTACGAAAATAAACTTGCTCAATGGGCTATCTCCATGGAAAAATCACTTGTCCATGGTGATTTTAACCCGGCACAGGCAAGTGGGCATCCACTAAAGAAAACCCCTGTCCTGTAAAAGGACCTATTCCCAATGCCCACAGGACCCATTCCCAATTGTAAAAGGCCCTGTTCTCAATTGTAAAAGGTCCCTTACCAATTAAAAAAAATCCCTTTTCTTAATGATAAAAATATTAATATTCAACAATTTAACATTGTTGCTATGTTAAAAAGAATCTTAAATCAGTATCTCAGCATAGTAAAATTATCTATTTAAGGCTTTTGAAAAAAACTTTCATACTTTTATAAACACATTTAAAAAACAAGAGCCCGAGGTCTCTAATCCGCTCACCTGAGTAAAGATAAAATGTCCCACCATAAAGTTACAAAAGATAGGTTAAAGATCAAGGTAACAAGGTGTTTTTTTTAATGGTTGAAAAATTATCTAAATGTACAAAGCAATTCCTTTTTGTTGATATGTGATGTACATGTTAAGATGAGTAATTGTGCACAGTATCATTCAGATCTGATAAACAGTTGCTAATATTAGCCTATGTTGAAGAAAGTAACCCCCTGGGCGGGGCCAATTTTGACCCCAGGGCCATTATTTGAACAAACTTGGTAGAGATCATTAGACAATGCTACATGCCAAATATCTAAGCTCTAGGCCATATGGTTTCAGAGAAGAAGATTTTTCTTGATTTGTTCCAATATTAGCCTATGTTAAAGAAAGTGACCCCCAGGGCGGGGCCAATTTTGACCCCAGGGCCATGATTTGAACAATCTTGGTAGAGATCCACTAGACAATGCTTCATGCCAAATATCTTAGCTCTAGGCCATATGGTTTCGGATAAGAAGATTTTTCTAAGTTTTCCCTATATATGCCTATGTAAATAAAGTGACCCCCAGGGCGGGGCCAATTTTGACCCCAGGGCCATGATTTGAACAATCTTGGTAGAGATCCACTAGACAATGCTACATGCCAAATATCTTAGCTCTAGGCCATACGATTTCGGAGAAGAAGATTTTTCTAAGTTTTCCCTATATAAGCCTATGTAAATAAAGTGACCCCCAGGGCGGGGCCAATTTGACCCCAGGCCATATTTGAACAAACTTGGTAGAGGACTAAGATGATGCTACATCCAAATATCAAAGCTCTGTGCCTTTTGGTTTCAGAGAAGAAGATTTTTAAAGATTGCAATTTTTTTGTCTATTTTTAGCTCCTGTGACCTAGTTATTCAACAGACTGGAACCATTTGAACAAACTTAAAAGGGGGTCACCCAAGGGTCATTTGTGTAAAGTTTTATTGAAATCTGCCCAGTCGTTTAGGAGGAGAAGTTGTTTGAATTAAAAAGTTGACGCACGACGGACGATCACAAAAGCTCACCATGAGCATGTTGTGCTCAGCTGAGCTAAAAACAACTTTTACTGTGTCACAATAGTTTTATCAGATTTGAACATAAGTAATGTAGTTCTTTATAAATGTCTCTTACATAGCAAACTAGAGCTTTTATCACTGTAGTTGATTAATACCCCAACACAGCACTTTGAGACAAAATATGAAGCCTTATCAAATTGGATAAGGTATTTTATGCAAATTTTAAGTGGAAAAGGACTTAATTCCCCTAAAAGACCATTGGAGTTACAACTCTTAATGACAGCAATTTCTGTTATTAACCTAGTTCTATCCAAGCCTAAATTTACACAATTGTATCTACAATACTTAAGGAGTTATGCTCTTGACATAAAAAGGGACAGACAGAAGGAAGTACATGCAGTATTCAAACATTGTTTTTGGAGTTCGCTGTCATCTGAGACAGTATTTTAGTCAGTATAATGGCATTCAGCTAAAAAGAGCTAAAGCAAGACCCCACTATGACTAAGGCACATAAATAGAACCACTAGCCTAATGCAAGAAAAATCATTGTGACCCTGCCCCTATTATTTTTGAATGCAATAAAAACAGTTTACACATTGTTCAAAACTCTACCAACTTTTAAATCATATGACCAATTAAACATGGCATAATTTTGATTACTTTGGTATATGCAATACTATGAGTAAACAGCTTCAACCTTACCTGTGCTGTTGTTGCCAAATATTTTCTGAGTCTAGATGACCTGATACTCAGTGGGTTTTTCAGTCCTTGGCACCTCTCTGTTACATCCCTGAATGCCTTGCATCCATCTATACTCAATGCGGCTTTGTTTGCAAAAATGTTTTTGTTGTCATTCAATATTCCAACCAATGTTCTAATGAGCCATTCCATTCCTGCACACATCTGTGGTAACAAACCTCTGACTTCAATATGGCTCATCCTGAAAAATACAATTATTCAGTGTTTTTATGATTAAAAAGAGACGATAGCAATTGCAAAGTGGCAAATAACTATGGGTTAAATGAATCCAAAGTCATTCACTATACAGAAACGAATGCTGTGATTGTGTATGAGTTAAAAATTTTATAATGAAACAATCCAACACTCTTAAAGCCACATTTTCTACGGGATCAACATTGACTTCTCTTAAGCAATTGTAAAAGAAGACTATAAGGAGACCTGTTTCAGTGAGAGATGTTTCAAGTTTTCTATATAGCTTACATTAGGAAATCAGCCAAACCAAACTTAAACAAGAAGGCCACGATGGCCCTGAATTCCTCACCTGAGAGACAACAGCCAAAATGTGGCCTTTAGGTTTTTTTTCCCAAAGATTTGACCTAGTGGCCTACTTTTTGTCCCCAAGTGACCTAATTTCAAGCTATTTCAGGATGTTATGGAGAAAAACATTCTGACAAAGTTTCATGCAGATTTTTGTAAAAATTTGGCCTCTTGAGTGTTTTTTTTTTGATTTTGACCTACTTTTTGATCTCATTCAAGATATTCTGACCAACTTTCATGAAGACTGAACCAAGAATGTGGCCTTTAAAGTGTTCACAAGCCAAATTGTTGATGTCGGACAACAAACGATGGATAACGGACAAAGGTGGGTCAGAATAGCTCACCCTGAGCATGTTGTAAATAAATAATAAATAAATAACATATTACATAATATACATAAATAAAAGAATGAATGTCATTAATAATAAATGCATTCAACAATTTACATTACTGGGTTTCTATTTCAAACATATTGGTCTATATTTTTCAATTACTTTCATACAATTACATATTTGTACATCTGCGTTTGTTGTTATATGTTTGCTTTCTTTTAAAGAGAATGCCTGTATTTCTGTTTATCTTATAATCTGTAAGAAATTGGGAAATACTGAGGATGAAGGACAATGCACTTATTTTAGGCTTTCCACTGAATTAAATATTGTGTTCATCCTTTATTATTGCAACCATGTTTATGCAACATAACATTTGGTTTATTGGCATTGCTTAAAAATTTAACTGATTGATTTATTGTGTTTACCATCGCTGAGACAGTATTTTAGTCCTATAGCAACATCAAGCTAATTACAGGTGGAAGAAGACACCAACACTAAAGGCATACTGGTAGAGCCACCAACCTTCACCAAGTTGCAAACTTGAGCCTCACTTATTAATTATGTTGAACATGTATATAAAATTATAATAATATCATTACATTAAAAATCCTGTTCTTCCCTTATTACTAATAACAGATTAATGGACAATATCATATTCTTTAATATTCACTTGATCATACATGTAATTTAAACACCATTATAAATGAAAAATAAATGAAAAATTTATTTTTAAAAAGATTTTTGGTCGAAGACTTTTTCCAAAGAAAGAAACAATGACTTTGAAAAAAAGTATTCTACGAGTCGTGCTTCAGACCAAAAAACTCAAGTATGAAAAATAACAAAGGGCTGTAACTCCAAATGGAGGAACTGCAGTTATGGCTCTTCTGCATTGCACTCCATATGATTTTAACCTGGAATGAACTACCAGAATGATATGTCATTGCCAACGATGTTAATGGCAAACTAGAAAGGCATTGGTCATTACGGCATAAACCAATTACCCTAGCATATGCTTGAATCATTGGAAAGACCTGAGGCATGGAGCAGGAGTTACAGGTAATGTAACTTTTTTCCCCAAAGGGGATTATAACATTTACCTTTACATGAGCCTTTGACTAGACTTAATATATATACCCCCCTAAACCTAAAATATGATGCAATGAATTATTGTTATTAGACCAAATGCATAAAGCTTTCATGGCTTGATTTATTAAGCTGATAATACTTGTAATTACAACTGTACACCATTATAAAAGAAAAAAAAATGAAAACTTACTTTCAAAAATTTTTTTGATGGAAGATCTTTTTCCCATTCAAAAGCAATGAATATAGCATCATACTGCTTGTATGTTTGAAACAAATCAAGTATCCATTACTATATTTACAAACTAAAATTTCATCTATCTGTAATTCAATTATATATTTAACATGGGACTTTCTTAGCACAAATATACATGGATCTCTCTTCAAGTTAAAGCACATGTCATTAGCCATTTTAAAATGGCTGACTTCCTGTTAAAACCTCATAAAACTTTATACAGTCACATGATTCGTTTCACATATAATTTTATATACCCCATAATCCCATAAAACAAATTAAACATTGAACAAGTTTGAGCTTTTGGCTAAAGACTTTTGATTTGTGTCAAATGTGTAAAAAAAACAAAACAACTTGACATGGCAGTATGTTTTATTTAATTATCACCTGCTTTTTAATGAAAAACCAAAAAAATTAAAGCTGGTGCGACAAGAATCTTATCAAAGCGGAAGGAAACGTATTTATCGTAACATTTCAGTAGTAATTAATGAACAGAATCATGGAAATCAGGATTTAAATTCATTAAATTACCATAACACTGAGAAAATAATTTGATACTATCATTGAAACTATTTTCATGCACATCAGTATGCAGATGTAAATAAAAAGTGAACCTGAATATTAAAGACACATATGTCGTTTAAACTGATCGTTAGTTTTTGGCTCGTAGCCACGGCCACAAGCCTATGAATTTACATGGATTTGTGATTCCCTCCCATCATTGTTCTCATCACATTTCGGACATGTTGCATTTGGTAGATAGCCGAGATTATATATCCCGAGATTATATATCCATTCACATCATATGCAGATTTTCGATATCTTTAATGAATTAATTGTCTAAGCGGAACATCCAATCAGAAACTCAGAGGCTTGAAGTTTGTTATGATTCGCCATAGTTACTTCGAGCCTTATATATATGCTGTTTATAATATTCTGGTAATCTTCTTTGATTTTAAACAAAATACATACCCAAAAAACAATTATTATTAAAAACCCATTTATCATATTGGCCTTCATAGTGGCAGTTAACTCTTCGAAAAAAAATCTGTATAAAAATATTTGATGCGATCTATTCATATATACACACAGTATTGAACTACACTTTCAAGCATATGCCAACATTCTAGAAATATATAAACAAGAGGCCCAAGGGCCATAGACGCTCACCAGAGTACATCTGCATTTTAAAATGAAACAATTTTTTTCTGTAATCAAGGTATTTTTAACGTGACTATTTTATGTGGTTCTGAGAGTGTCAATATGAGTCTATGAAGGAAAAGGTTAAATCAGTAACAGTTGTTAATCTGGAAAAAGCAGCCAAGACAATTTCAAGTACAGATAAATCGGAGTCAAAAACCACACAAAATACACCCTTGACTTGGAACAGTAACTGGTTGTAAGTTGATGATTACATTCTTTTTTTTGAAAAACGTGCTTGCTTCCATTAAGATAAAAATATTAGACAACAGAGTGAAAAATCACACAAAAATACACCTTTGAATCCGAAACAGTTTATAGTGACTTAAAACTGAATTGTTGGAGTGATGATCCGTTTGTCTCAATAGGACACTAAGGAAATTAATTACCGACAACTGCAAAAATACAACGAATATTTCCGTCTTCAATAATGAATTTTATATTGTATTAAATAACCACTTTATGCAATTTCACTTCTTTAATAAGAATCAATCTCACGTGTTTCTGTTTTAAACTCAAAAGTTATATCTGTAACTCTTAATTGAAACAGAAGTTGCAAAAGTAAAAGGGTAAGATGGCGGATTTGTCTTGATGACGTCACGTGAAACAAAGAACATTTCCTTTGATTTTGATTAATTGTTAAAATTGTCTGAAAAACAAAGTAAAAATTACCAATTAACCCTAATAACATCTATAACAATGTATTCTAATCTGGCTAGCAGTTCTAAACAAGATGAATTTTAAATTATCTTTTCATGCATTGCAATGGCAACTAGAGTTCTGCGTAAATCAATATAAATTATATAAATAACGCCCCCTCGTATTGTTGCCGAGTTACAACACACATCCAAATAATTTTGAATACTTTGTAGGCTACACCCAAGGATCATCTGTACCAATTAAAAACATTTTGAAACCCGCAAATTATTAATTGGAAGATGATTTATATTAATCTTGAAGAAGATGATTTTGTTCTATTTATTGCATGGCACCGAGTTCTGCATGGATCATTTTTATTTGAGCAATTTTTGTAGACACGCATCCAACAAATTTTCATCAAATTCTGTCCATTGGTTTTAGAGGAGATTTTTTTTTTATCTTTCCCTATATATAAAAAAAAATGTAAAATAAGCCCAGCCCCTGGCGCCCAATGTTTTTTTGTGGATCCGAATAATTTTAGCAATCTTTGTAGTGCTACCCACAAGGATCATCTGTACCAATTTATTTTGAAATCTGGCCAGTAGTTTTGAAGGAGATGATTTTTAAACTTTCCAAGAATTTTTTCTTTTTGTTGCCATGGCAACCAGAGTTCTGCAAGGATCAACTGTATTTGAGCAATTTTTGTAGAGTCCCACCCAAGGACCATTTATACCAAGTTTCATCAAATTCTGTCCATTGGTTTTAGAGGAGATGTTTTTTTTAAATTTTTCCCTATATAAAAAAAATGTAAAATAAGCCCGGCCCCTGACGCCAATGTTTTTTTGCGGATCCAAATAATTTTAGCAACCTTTGTAGTGCTACCCCTAAGGATCATCTGTACCAATTTATTTTGAAATCTGGCCAGTAGTTTTGAAGGAGATGAATGTTAAACTTTCCAAGAATTTTTTCTTTTTGTTGCCATGGCAACCAGAGTTCTGCAAGGATCAACTGTATTTGAGCAATTTTTGTAGAGTCCCACCCAAGGACCATTTATACCAAGTTTCATCCGATTTTGTCCAGCGGTTTCAGAGGAGATGTCTTTTAAAGCAAATTGTTGACGACGGATGACGGACGAAGGGTGATCCCAATTGACAGTACTTGGTTACTATATTGGGGCCAAGCTAACTCGAACAAACACAGCTGGTGGTTAACCCTTTCCCTCATAGAGCAAACCATGAAAAGACCTATGCGAACAGCATAAAACCAGATCAGGCTGATCAGGTTTTATGCTGTTCGCTGCTCCTCAGTGGTCTGGAAATGAGGATTTTGTAATTAAATTTGGTACGGTTCAACTGTGGTTTTCTGCAGATCAGGCTTTATGTGGTACCTACTGAGTGCGTCAAAATGAGTCTATATGAGGGAAAGGGTTAAGCAATGAACAATCAATCATAAACTGGGCAAGCCTTCCTTTTCATGGGAGATTTTAATCCAGAAACATTCTTATGTAGAATTTCACCAATTTATACTTAAATTGGTCTTATTCTGGTGACAAAACAAATAAAACAATATATTTTGAAAGTTTTAATGGATGTCTGTGTCACCATTTTGAAAGTTATAGGTGAACAAAATCAGGTGTTAGGTGGAAAATCCATGAAATGTTGACATGACAGGTCAGTTATATAATAGAGAGATCAAACTAATTTTTTTCATTTATATAGCTTTACTATATAACCTTCGGGTACCCAGGTAATAATTTAATACCCGGGTAGAAGCATTACCTGACCAGATACCCAGGTACTCATCCCAGCTCTACTTCCTGTGTGTGGGGCATATATACATGTAATGTTGAACTAATTGTGCATTTCCAGTTTACAGAACATGACATTTGAGGGGCATATAATTATAAAGCTCTATTTATCCACCTTTGCACTTTAAATTGAACAAGGCTTTGTCAGTATAGCAAGCTATACTGTCAGGAGTCCCAACTGATGAAAATCCCTCATTATGAATTTATGGCAGAGAGATACAAGAAAATTATGGAAATAGGTTATGATCCCCAAACTGCAATGACTTTTCAAGTGTGCATATGGTTGATGTGCATGACACACTATTATGTTATGACAAACACTTCTGTAAAGTTCCATGAAAATCCAAACATAGATATGGAAGCTATAGAAAGGACCTGACATTGTAGCATATGCATACCAGAAATTTTCTAACAACTCCTGTGACCTTGACAATTCAGTGGTGCATATGGTTGATGCACGTGACACATCACTGTGTCATAACCACCACTTTTGCAAAATTTTATGAAAATCCAAACATAGATATGGAAGTTATAGAGTGGACATGAAAATGAAACCTATGAATACAAGACAATTTCAAACAGTTCCTGTGACCATAAAGCAGACATGAAAATGTAGCCTAAAAGAGAATGTCTAACAACTCCTGTGACCCTGACCTTTCAAGGATACAAATGGTTTATGTGCGTGACACACCTTTGTGTTAACTTATGACAAACACTTTTGTAATTTTTTATGAAATTCCATCCATAAATATGGAAGTTGCAGAGTGGACACAAAGATGTAGCCTATGAACACCAATATCTAACAACTCCTGTGACCTTGACCTTTTAAGGATGGATATGGTTGATGTGCTCTACACACCATTGGGTTATGAGGAATGCTTCTGTAAAGTTTTAATAACTTGCAAAATGAACATGAAGTGGTATCTCAGCTATTTTACTTAAATATTGTAAAATTTGTCATTATGTGCCATCATCAACTTGTGTGCTATGACCTATGTTTTGCTGCAAATTTAGTTTTTTCCTTCTTTCTATTTAGAGAGAAAGATGGGAGTTGTTCAAAAGATAATTTCAGCTGACTAAAGGTATTTTACAATTTACATGTTTTATAATGTGTAAGAATATAATTTGAAATAAAATAGTACTGACCAACACACAAGTCTGCTAAAGCATTTGCCCCAGGGTGGCGGTGATGAACTCCACTGGACACAGCTGGTAGTCCTCAAATCATCTACAGGATCCCCCAGATTGGCAGCATGCTGTAATAAGTCATAGGTGTCAACTGTTAAATAAACCAACATGACCCAAAACTGAGTATCGATGCAAAAACAAATAGCTGATCTTAATGAGATTGTAACATAACAGGATCCAAAGTTTGTGGGTTCCAACCCCATTAGGAGCAAGGAATTTTCATGACCTTCCAAGGTGCAAAGTACTGGTCTAACTCAGGAACTGTCGAGAGACATTTGTGTTATGTTTCAAGAACTTGTTTCCTGATCAATGAAAAATAATTAAGTTCTAACTAGAAACTAGGGCTGGGTATTTCCAAGTTGCTTCCCTTATACATACTGTCATACCAGACCAGCAATAAATGTAAGATAGAAATAGCTGGCAATATATAGTGAACCATCACATAAAACATTTAAAAGTTTAGAAATAAAAAAAGTTTAGAAATAGTTTGTTTAATATCATCAAACATTTTATCTAGATCTAACAAAATATAATAAGCCAAACTATTACTTACTAAGTTGTTTAAAGCTTAAGATATATAAAAAATAATTTTAAACTTCATTTATTTTTCATCAATTATGAAACATGTTATCACAATTTATATTAATAACTCTAGATGGCTCTGCTCTGGTGGCCACCACAACTGTGGATCCAAAGGTTGTGGGTTCAAACCCAAGCCGGAACAAGTAATTTTTCATGACATTCCTACTGGTCTACTTGAGGCAGTGCTGTCACACATGGCAGGATACCATACCCAATAACATAACATGCCAAGCAAGGGACTATACCAGCATCATTTTTAAAAACTTTGGTAAGTCATGGCCAGTGATAGAACCCACAACCTCCTGCTCCCAATGTTTTAACATAATATAGTGGGTGGAATTACGACCAACACCAGCGGTGGTTCGATAGTTTATTTGACGGTTGTAAACCAGAAATGATATTAAACCAAAAATGGTACTTAACCAAAAACCTAAAATATAATTAAAACATTTCGTGACACAGTTTTACGAAGTCAATCGAGGATTTTACAAATCATCGCGAGGAATAAATTACTTGGAAAATACATATTTAAATCACTTTAGTACAAACATAAACTTACCAGGCACGCCTAAATAAAGTTACATTCTAATACAGAAAATGCTCAAAGTTAAGAGCGACATAATGTCTAGCAGAATATATCTGTATCTAACAATCAACTTGCATTGAAGGTGATCGATCGGTGAATGATTAGTAAGAAGGATGGAGGCTTACGAGCGTGAAAAAGGGACAAAGGGGCAGGGCCAACCGATCAGGGTATTTCCTTAAAATAGAACACTCACTCAACCAGTTTACATACGGACTCACTCTGACATGCCCACTCTCTTGGACAATAACAGACATGTACAAACATAGAGTAAACAAGGACATGAGTATTAACAAGACACTACAATACAGAGGGACAAAACTGCACCTTGTTACACACTCCCCCTCTTGGTTGGAATGTCTTCGACATTCGTGACCTGTAACTATTATGAAAAATATCTATTATAAGGAAATATTAAAATACAATACTGTCACTATCAATGCACATTTGAGAAGAATAAAAATTTATCTCACTGGGTTGGGACATGGTGACAGGACTTGGCCAAGGCGCAGTGACAGAAAGGGGCCGAGACTCAGTGACTGGACTGGGCCGAGGCACAGTGACAGGACGGGTCCGAGACACAGTGACTGGACTGGGCCGAGGAACGGGAACAGGACTGGGCCGAGCCACAGTGACAGGTGGTCTTGGCTGAGACATGGGAATAGGACTGGATTGAAAATTGACTGGTCTACTGGGATACACACTTGGTACAGAAGGAATGAGTAGTGGGATGTGTGGATGAATCATGGCCAATATGGTGAAGACCTTGAAGCTTGGGAATGATGTATGCGGCAGAAGAACTTGACTCGGAAGAACTTGAGTCCGCATCATACTCCTTGTTCACAGGGACTGCTCTCGTCCTAGGTCTTGCTTTGGGAAAGGGTTGAGGAGCAGGCGCTTCGACATCTGTTGGAACTGACTGGAAATGTAGAAGCATGTTCAGGTGTTACGTTCGAATGGGCCCGTTGCCAGACTCCAGGCGAACTTTGAACACCGGTTGTCAATCATACGGAACGTCTACAATAATCTCGGGATTACGTTCCCATTGGAAGGAGAGCTTCTGCTTACCCTGAAGATTGTTGTTTCTGATCAGAACAATGTCATTAATGACCAGCTTGTTATCACGAACACTGCGATTATAACTTGTCTTGTTCTGGCCTGCCCGCTTCTGCGCTGCGTCCCTGGCGACCTTGTTTGCGTACTGCATATGCTTTTGCAGCTTTGCAGCATAACTGCCATGCTGAGTCTTTGAAATTGCATGGACTGATACCCAGAAAAGCGTCAACTGACAAGCAGGGATGCCAGCCAAACATGAGGAAATAGGGAGAAAACCCAGTAGCAGAGCTCATGGTAGCATTGTATGCTTGCACAAGGGCTGGAAGGAAGTCTTTCCAGTTGGCCTTGTGGTCATTGCATAATGTACCGAGCATGCGCAGAAGAGTGCGGTTGAAACAATCCGCCGAAGGGTTTCCCATTTGGTGAAAAGGGGTTGTATGGGTTTTGTGAACATTCGCAATTTTACACAGTTCCCTTGTAACGCGAGACTCGAAGTTGCGACCCTGGTCAGAATGTAACTGTTCAGGAACGCTATAGTGAATGATGAAGTTCTCATAGACAGCCTTGGCTGTAGTAGAAGCCTTCTGATTGGGGCATGGAATATAAAAACCTAAAATATAATTAAAACATTTCGTTAAGACATAGTTTACAGACACAAAGTAAATCACTTTAGTACAAACATAAACTTACCAGGCACATCTAAAGTTACATTCTAATACAGAAAATGCTCAAAGTTAAGAGCGACATAATGTCTAGCAGAATATATCTGTATCTAACAATCAACTTGCGTTGAAGGTGATCGATCGGTGAACGGAGGCTTACGAGCGTGAAAAAGGGACAAAGGGGCAGGGCCAACCGATCAGGGTATTTCATTAAAATAGAACACTCACTCAACCAGTTTTTATACGGACTCACTCAGACATGCTCACTCTCTTGGACAATAACAGACATGTACAAACAGAGTAAACAAGGATATGAGTACTAACAAGACACTACAATACAGAGGGACAAAACTGCACCTTGCTACAATAAGCTAAAAAAATCTCTAAAATGAGCATAGTGACCCCCTGTAATTTAGATATCCTTTTCTTATAGTCTAAATTACTCTTAGAAAAATCAGTCCATAGGGAAAAAAAGCCTCTCATACATTTATGAATTGGTTATTTGAACCATTAGAATGGGGGTATACTTACTTATTAATGACTGAAATAAGTAAAAATAAAACAAATGAAGTGAATACATATTTAACAACTTTACACATTGTTTAAAACTAAAAAAACATTTAACTTATCATATAGTAATCATCACCTTTGAAAATTCATCTTCTTGGTAAATTTTTTATCTCAACATGTTTTTGAAACATGATATAGAAAATGAGGATACCCAAAAATTAAAGCAAAGAAATTGAAAGGTCACTGTGGAAAATTTTTCACAATAATGTGAAAAAATCCGTGTTTTTATATCTGGTCAATACATCATACTTGACAAATCAGAACGTGTATTTGATGTTTAGTAAATAACATTTCAAGGGGTAATTGCAACTGTGCATTTCACACAAAAAAACAGTCTGAAAATGTTTAAATTACCATTTATCTACTATTTTGATAGACGCAAATTGTCTGTTACCCCACCCACTATTTTTACAATGTGGAACAAATGTAATGAAGATGGCTAATAAATACTAACTAAATACTAACATTGTCAACAATAAATTAATAACAACATTAATATATTTTTTAAAGGGTGTGAACATTAAATGCTACTATATTTATTAATCCATAAGGTATAATAAGGTGAAAGCCCAGCTGATGAAAAAAAACTAGATATATATCAAAAATGACATTTATGACCGCTACAGTAGCTCAAAAATTCTACCTAGATGTGTACATGTTACTAGTAAACAGAACATTCAATAGAAAAAAACCCTCATATTTTAACTTTGACCTGTAACTATGACCTTGACCATTGAGTTACAGATCTAAGTTTTGAGCATGTTTGTCACATACCCTCATGATGACAAACATTACATTATCATTTCACAATCCACATCATAGAAAGTAATAAACCCTATATTCTTAAACTTTAAGTGCTTCCTTGAATTTGGAGCTAAAAATCTAAAGTTCTTTATGTTGGGATCATTTCTACCGAGTTTCATCAACATTGGCCTGGTAATGTATGAAGAGAAAACGTTTACAAAAACCATTAATGATAGACGATGCACAATTCTCAACTGGCATTGCATGATCCCAAAATATCACCATGAGCATGTATGTAAGTATTATATATTATAACAAAGCAAAACATCACAGCAATCCATTATCAAGGTGTGTATGAACAGAAGAAACAAGAGGGTCATGATGGCCCTGGGATCTCTCACCTGAGAACCTGGTATAAGTGGGAGGAATAGAAACAGCAAATAGCTTTTGATGGAAAATGGTCTCTGCCCCTGCAAGCCATAAATCCAATGCATACTTTTGACAAGAAGAATTTTCAAATTTGTACTACATACATATAAGGAAAATGGTCTTTGCCCCCTGGCAGCCATGTTTTTTTTTATCAATCAAAATAATTTGTACAATCTTAGTAGAGAGTGACCCATGGATCATCAGTGCCCCAAAACTTTGAAATTCAGCTAGTACTTTTAGACCCCCGGCAGCCATGATTTTCAATGCATCAAATTTACACTCTTTGTTGAGAGTGACCTAGAAACATTTCTGCCAAATAATTTTGAAATCAAGCTAGTACTTTTGAACAAGAAGATTTTTCAAATTTGTACTATATGCATATAAGAGGGCCATAATGGCCTGGGTTGCTCACCTGGTATCGTTAGGCTAACAAATACCCCATATCCAGATGAAGATTGACAGTTACTGCCTTATAAACTGTTAAGAATTTCAACTACCATGAATCAGATGGAGATACTCAGCAATGGCTGTAATTATTCTTTAAGATTTTGTAACCCTTACTTTACCATTAGACACCTCTGACAATAGCTTTCGCAGACCATAAATACCATTACGTTTGTATACAACATTTAAATGTCTGAACTTTAGGCCACTTCCAGCAATCAACCTTGCAGTACCCTTGCTGATAACTTTCTTATCAATAATTGGTTGTAATGATACAATGTTGGTTGAGATGTTGCATGCATATTCGTAAGACTGGACTGCTTGCTCTAAACTAAATGACATTTCTCTGGCAACAGTTTCATCCATCTTCACCGATCTACCAATGCCTGCAGCGCAATAACATCTTCAAGGGCACCGTGAGCCATGTATGTTTTGCCAAGTAAAATTTGCACTAATGCCTCTTGCTTGTGTCTGATACAGACAGAGGCTTTATTTTCCTGAACATTTTGTATGTGTCCATAAAACCATACACACATTTCTGAAGTTGAGGATATTTCCTACAGTTCATTACGGCATGTAGATTATGTCCAACCAAAATGACTGGTGAATTTGAACAGCTTCGCAGGAAGTTGAAGAAGCTTTCTAAAGCAGACTGGATAGACATATAATCTAGTTGTTGACCTTTGTGGAACATAGATTTGCCAGCTACAGAAATACCAGTCGCTTCTGTTGCCTTGTTTGACATCTTCCTCTGTGGAATGTGCTCGAGTCATGTACAGCAGCTAACTGGATGATGTGTGATGTACGATCTGAAACAAAATAAGATCTTGTTGTTGTAATACTGTTGTAATGGGGTTTACCGTCGCTGCGATAGTTTTTCAATCATATTGCGATGTCCAGCTAATTACAGGTGGAGGAAGACCCCGAGTACACAGAGGTACCCGGGTAGAACCACCAATCAACCACAAGACAGCTGGAAGGCTTCTCACATGAAAAATCCGAAGTCCCTTCCAGGATTCGAACCCACAGAGGTGAGGGGCTGAGAGATTTGTAGTCCACGACTGTAACCGCTTGGCTACGGCGGCCCCAAATAAGATCTAGCTTCTTGCACATCTACACTTGATGTACTACCACTTGATAAATAAATAAGTAAATGTGTAGAATTTCTTTTGGTAGCAGTATATAATTAAATGTATCAAGTTTACCAAACCTTACACATTGTCTGCATCAATATCTGCAGCGTATGTTGGAACCTTGAGGACTTCAAGAACTGTCTCCTTCCCATGCCGGTAAGTTGGATCAATCAATGAAAAGATTTCTAAAGAAACAATACAGCATAACTTGTCATTATTATAACTGGTACTCAAAACTAAAGCTATCACTACAGGTGATGAATACCCACATAGAAAATTCTCCAAATGGTCATAAGTTATTGAAAAAACTTTTGATGCCATTAAAAAAAAACAACAGACAGTTGCATGATCGCTCACCTGAGTACCATTGCTTCAACTGATGTCAAGGTTTTAAAACAGACAAGGATTCTGATATAACTTAATCTAAAACATTTTACCCCTGACAATACTACACACCAAATATCTAAGCAATGGGCCATATGGTTTCAGAGAAGACTTGGGTGCAGGGTCATTTATCACCGTAGGGCCAAGACTTTGAAAATCTTTGTAATGAACCATTAGATGCTACTACATACCAAAAATCTTAGCTCTAGGCCTTATTGATTCATAGAAGAAGATTTTTTAAGATTTTCCTATTTAACTCTATGTAAAACAAGTGACCCCTGGTGCGGGGTCATTTATCACCATTGGGCTATGATTTGTATAATCTTGGTAGTGAACCATTAGATGCTACTACATACCAAAAATCTTAGCTCTAGGCCTTATTGATTCATAGAAGAAGATTTTTTAAGATTTTCCTATTTAACTCTATGTAAAACAAGTGACCCCTGGTGCGGGGTCATTTATAACCGTAGGGCTATGATTTGTACAATCTTGGTAGTGGCCCATAAGATGATGCTACATACCAAATATCTAAGCTCTAGGCCTAAAGGATTCATAGAAGAAGATTTTTTAAGATTTTCCTATATAACTCTATGTAAAACAAGTGACCCCTGGTGCGGGGTCATTTATAACCGTAGGGCTATGATTTGTACAATCTTGGTGGTGGCCCATTAGATGATGCTACATACCAAATATCTAAGCTCTCGGCCTTATGGATTCATAGAAGAAGATTTTTTAAGATTTTCCTATATAACTCTATGTAAAACAAGTGACCCCTGGTGCGGGGTCATTTATCACCATTGGGCTATGATTTGTACAATCTTGGTAGGCATCCACTAGACAATGCTTCACATTAAATATCTAAGCTCTAGACCCTGCAGTTTTGCAGAAGAAGATTTTTAAAGTTTGCATTTTTATAATCTATTTTTAGCTCCTGTGACCTAATTATGCAATGGACCAGAACCATTTATACAACTTTAGTAGAGCTTCATCCAAGGAACATTCCTGCAAAATATTTTTCAAATTGGCCAAGCCGTTTAGGAGGAGATGTTGTTTGAAGCAATTGTTGACGCCGGACGCACGGACGCCGGACAAAAGGCGATCAGAAAAGCTCACCTTGAGCACGTTGAGCTAAAAAGAAAGTAATTATTGAAATCATTCCTGAAAATCATTCAACCATAACATAAGTACAATATACACATCTGTGCTTGCTAGTGAAACTTCATATGAATTTTGATTCAAACACATGATTTACTGCTACTTAATAAAATTGAATTTAAGTACCACTATAGCACAACTTTGTATCAGACACAAGTAAATTGACAATTTTTTCAAAGAAAGGCAAAACAATATTGTACCGCTCCTGCTTGAGCTGAATCCGCCTTTGCTTGGCTGCCCTAGTAACAGCTATTGCTGTTCTTTTTCTATGTTGTAAATCCCTTAGTATGGTCAGTTTGGATGCGTATGCTCCAGGAGAAATGCCAAGTTTTTTGTTTACCTGCAACAGAATGAAAATAGGTTTATATTTGTGTCAATTTCTATGTGTTGCCATTGACTCAGAACAATGGAAATTTTACGGCATATATTTCAAACCATGAGCTTCCGGATGCAATGAATTTCATATTCATATGACATCATATAACGTCAGATTTGACGTCAGGTGAAAAAGTTTGTACACGGTCTACAGCCATTATTTCTGGACTGATTTTCATCAAAATTTCACAGAATGTGTATGTTAGGCTCTAGTTGTGCATCCCAGTGTTCGTTTTTCCAAATTCGAAAAGGCAATGGTTCTATGGTGAAGCCAAGATTCGAACCATTGACGTCAAATTTCAAATGCGTATAAAATCGCTTCCAGATGAGCTAGAAAGCTGATATTTGGACAAAATATGTCTTTAGGATTTCTTTAGATTCTCTGAAGATTAACGTCATATGACGTCATGAGGTGAAAAGAAATTTCTAATTTTTACGTGTTAACTTCTATATGTTGAAAACGTTGAGCACCTTGAAAATTAATAGCATTTAAATTTAAAAACTTTATGAGGTGAAAAATTTGTTTCTGAAGATTTATACTTGATGTCATCTAAAATGTTTGTACGCGGTCTACAGCCATAATTTCTTGACCGATTTTCATAAAATTTTTACGGATTGTTTATATTACGCTCTAGTTGTGCATCTCGGTGTCAGTTTTTCAAAATTTGAAAAGCTAAAGATTTTATGGCGAATCCAAGATTCGAACCATTGACGTCAAATTTCAAATACCTATAAAATCGCTTCCAGATGAGTTATAAAGGTGATATTTAGAAAGATTATAAGTCTCCAAGTGAAGATGTACGTCATTTGACGTCATATGACGTCACAAGGTTAAAAAGATTTTTTAATATCTAAGCGTTAATTTAAATATGTTGTAAAGTTTGCAGGACCATGGAAATTTAATGGCATATACATCTATCCATGAGCTTTTGAATATAATGTATTTCATATTAATGTGACGTCATATAACGTCAGATTTGACGTCAGGAGAAAAATTTTTTACACGGTCTACAGCCATTATTTCCGGACCGATTTTCATCAAAAGTTCTTAGAATGTATATTTTACTCTGTAGTTGTGTATCCTGGTGTCCGGTTTTTCATATTCAAGAAAGCAATGGTTCAATGGCGAATCCAAGATTCGAACCATTGACGTCAAATTTCATAAACGTATAAAATCGCTTCCAGATGAGCTAGGAAGCTGATATTTGGACTGAATATTAGTCTTTACGACTTCTTTTTATTCTGTGAGACAGAACGTCATTTAACTGTCTCATTTGATTGTTTTATGACTACGAAGTCATATGACGTCAAACTTAATGTGGTCTACAGCCTTTATTTTTCACAGAATGTGTAAGTTTCGTTATAGTTTTTCCAAATTCAGAAAGGCAAAGGTTCTATGGCGAATCCAATATATGAGTCATTGACGTTAAATTTCAAATACGCATTACATCACTTCCAGATGAGTAAGAAAGCTGATATTTGGACTGAATATAAGTCTCTACGTATTTTTTTACATTATCGAGATACTATATATAATTTTTAGTACTTTGAAAAACATCTCAGCTTTTAATGATCAGGGTTATGGCTGAAAAACAGAAATTCTGTTAGCCTCAATGTGTTTAACAGTTAATATCTCGAAAAATTTTGATTTTCAAAAATATGAATATGAATATCATTTGTAGAGCAATGCTTGGTTGTTCCTTTGATGCTTTAAGTTTTACAATTCACACAAAAATCATGGAGTAATGCAAATAACAAACTTCGTTATGTTTTTGTTGTGATAGACCCAAATATATTGCAATTGGATTGAATGGATTTTAAAGACAATTGTTTTGGTAACTAGATTACTGAAATTTGTCAACTTGTTAGAAAGTGATGTCAAAATAAGAATTGATGTTTAGTTAATTTTACCATACGATATAAAGCACTTACGTTTGACAAATTTAGCAGAAAGTCCTATCATTCGTATCAACGAATGAAATCTAGTTTTATTTATTTTTTTACATAATGATTTGTAAAGTTCTTTTATAATGGTTAATCTTATTCCAGTTATCAATAAACACTGAGCATTAGCAGCCTACAAAAATATGCAGGTAGAACCAGTGAATACATGTACACCCCAAACTGTGCTTTGTCGCTTGATGGGCACTTAATTATACTATATGGGCTCTCAAATAAAAAATGTGAGCATGACAAATTTATAAAGGGAAGTAACTCATAAATTATTCAGAGAGTTATGGTCTTTGTGTAATGCACTTCTCCTCAATGAAATGTATTTACCAATGAGGTTTCATGTTCATACCTCTTATAGATTTTGAGTTATACTCCGGACAAGAGTGGAATAGACTGACAAACCAGGGAATATATGTAATAACCTTTGGGGAGCTGATAATGGTTATGTTAAAATAAGGGTTCTTCTCTCAATGCCTTTGATGTTTCTAATGCATTAAGAAACAAGTACGAACAATAAAGAAATACAAACAAAACAAACAAGAAAGTCAGGATGGTTCTGTTTCAGTAAGTTCAATGATTTAAAGGAGACAATTTTCAGTTCACATTTAAAGGATATTGGACCAAAAATATGATCACTGAAGCATTAACATTGTCTTTTTTTTATATCTGACATATGGAGCATGTAATGCAATTTGAAATAATCCATGATTTGATGAAGACAAAAATTCTGACCAAGTTTCATGAAGATTTGACAAAAATTCTGAACCTCTAAGTGTTTACAATGTTTTTCTAATTTATAATCTTGAAGCCTACATTTTTACCCTATTCTGAACTAATGTAAGATAAAGTGTAATTAAACATTCTGAACAGTAAACACACACACAAAAAACAAACTAAACAAGAAAAACTAACCAAGTACAATATATTGATCAGGTAACTTTTTCCAAGATTTTTCTGTGCAACTCCAGCAGCAACTCTGTAATTCAAATTAGCAGAGCCAGAAAGATGCAGCTGCTTAGGAGCCTTGCTGTCAATGGATTTGTTAAGGCTTTCATTTTCCTGAGTACTACCCAACTTGCTTAATTTTTCTGACAACGCTTTGTATGAAACAAACACTTCCAGCAGAGCCTTTTTCAATGGTCTTCCATAGGGTAGTACAGAGTATTTAGATGAAGGATTTTTGATGAATTTACACCATGTCTCATCACAGTATTCATGATTGCCAAAAATGTGATAAACAACAGCATCCAGTCAACAACAGGATCATGCTTGTGTTGGGAAATGCAATAGTTGAACATTTTTTTTTATGTAATCTTCAATTCTGTTAGTTAATGATGGGAAGCTTCTTTTTAAGCTGTATAAATAATTACATGGTTCTTGTCAGATCTTTTTTCTATGTCATGGGAAATAGTTTTAACATACATGCCATATTTTCAGTATGTCTCCCAGGGAGATTTTGAAATTTTCACAGGGAGATTCGGGGTCCAGCCAGGGAGATTTTACGACATATATCGAAGAGACGTTCTTAATAAAAAAAAAAAAAAAATACACATTTGATTACCCCTTCATTAAATTCATTAACAGTTTATATTATATACTGTTTATTGCATTTAATGAAAATACCATATGAAATTTATATGTAAAAAAAATACAAAATTTATTAATAAATCTAATTCAAATAGAAACTTAACTTTCCACAAGCACTTTTTTCATTATAATTTAAATGCAACACTAACTTGTAACAAATTGGAGAACATGCCATTTACATGCAAACACATTTAAATTGATATGTACAGTATCTTTGATTTATTGAATGATTTCTGATCATAAGGTTTTAATTAATGGGGATGAATAAAGATAAAAAGTTAGATCATTTTTAATAATACGTTCACCTTCCGTCTGTGTATTCTTTTTTTCTGAATTAAATTGCTTTTAGCTAAAATATTATTTAGCTTAAAATATTTATCGTGTACGGTATGGTGGTATGAAGTGGTTACCCAACTCTTCCGATCATGACATCTCATTATAGTAAATTACTCAGCAGACGATATCCCTTGTTTATCAAGTCATTTTCGGTGTGAAAATTGCAATTCATTTGAGATTTATCGCTAGCTGAGGTGTACTTTCTATGATGTGTCAATATGATGAGTTTTGCTAAGATTTAAATGATTGGTAAACAGTTGATCTAATTATCATTTATTGTTTACACTTCCGGTAAGTAAGGATTAGCTATTCTCCGGGACCTTTTTTTATCCATGATAAGATTTACGTCTTTATTACAGTGTACCATCCTAACCTTACTCATTCTAGCTTTAGTATTGCCTTGATAATTACCCGACGATAATTGTTTCAACTGATAGAGTGTCCAATCTGCTACCTGTCTGAATTATGCAATTTGATTGGATAAGGACGATCACACATTGCTTGTGGCTGTGTACAGCACACTGGTCAGGATTGATACTAACACATGTTCTTACGTAATCTTCCTAATGCTGTATCATAGGTCGGTAATAAAATGGATTATACTGAGTTCAAAGGGAAACTAGTTTGATTTAAGTCAGACCGGGAGATTTTCACCTCCCGGCGGGAGATCGGGAGACAAGTCGAAATCCCGGGAGATTTAATCTCCCGCCGGGAGATATGGCATGTATGGTTTTAATCTTGCTGTTGTTGTTGTATCGTCATCCCCAACTATTCCTTTGACCTTAATTCCTTTTGATTCTGCTTTTAGCAGATCCGAACTAATTTTTTCTGCAGTCATGATGTTTACAATTAATTGTTGCTTGCCTTTTGTTTTGATTCATGCAGACTCTGCAAGTTTTGCTGCGAACAGCATAGGAAAGGACTTTCCCCGTCTGTAATCCTATCATAGAGCAATGACCTGCAAAAACAATGTTTATGAAATTCAGATAGATGAACAAGGAAGCTTGTTAAATGCATTAAGTCATTAAATGCATTTAGATTTACTAATAATTAATCTTTGATGAAATGTACTTTTTTGTTACAAAAAAAAGTGTATTGTGCATCCCTGCAATGACCCTAGGGACTAGGGGCTACATGCTTTATACAACATGTAAAATGTATTTAAAGTTTTTAAATTTGGCTGTTATTCCAAACAGAGATCCATGATGTATCCTTAAAAAAATTAAGTTATTTTTATTTTAAACAAGAGTGTCAACTTGACACAAAAAATATACCTGTTTTTCAGTCTTAAAAATGTCTGAGAAAAAAAGCCTTAACATTTTTTTAGTTTTATCATGATGAAATGAAAAAGTGAAAGTTTTCAAAATCTTCATTATTAATTATTTTTTAAATGGGCGTGTAAAAATCAAAGAGCACCACCACTTATTTGAGGTTAAGTTGAAAGAATCCCAATGATATGATAGATGTCTTTAAAAGCAATCCAGTACACCATGTGGTGATAAATTACACAAATTGAGACAATTCAAAGCTTGTTGTTATTGTGAAAAGTCACAAAATATTTTCAAATTGTACAAATGGCCAATGTAATGTGTTTACCAGACAAACTGTCATAGTTTTCCCACTTCCTTTTTTTTGCCAAGCACCATCCACACTGACTTCAATTTCATTCTTCTGTCTAAACAATAAAAAAGTAAGCTCATTGTAAGTTGAAAAGTCAAAACTTACCCCAGATGTATAGAATATGGTTATCTTAGCCAGACATCAACATATTAAAATTAATGGCCTCTAAAATGTTCACAAGTTTGTTTTTTTTACAGAGAAACAGTTACATTATAACAAAGCTTCATGAAGTTTGGACAAAACATTTGACATCTACAGAGTTTACAAACAATTGGTGAAAACAGACAGCAGATATCACTGTATCACAATAGCTCATCTTGTGATACTTAAAAAAAATCCAAGCTCTATGACTTAAGATTTCTGATAATAATATTTTAAAAGTCTTCTTAATGATGGAATTTTATTTGTTTTCTAACTTTGCAAGGATACCACAAAAGGATAATTTCTGGACAGTTTGGGTTGCAATTGGCCAAGTCATGTCAAGAAGACGCACAGATGGACAAAGTGGGTATCAAAACAAATATTTCCTTAGAATACAATCAATGGAAAGAAGCAGCTCTTACTCTGAATTTAGCTTTACCTCCTCTTTCAGAAATGTGTCAGTACTTCTTTAGCCACACCCTCCAATGCGTGTCCAGCCTCATTCTGTCTCAAATTCACAGGCTATTGCATTACGACAAATGGAGCAAATTGTACCATTGATTTATACTCAAAATTAAAATAATTGTAAAACTGTTGCATTGTACAACTTCATCTGAAAGAAGACATATGCATAGTTTCTCCAGAATGAGTAGATAGTAAAGTTTTCTATTACAGAGTTTCAATGAATTTCATTCAGTGAAGATAAACTTCTTCAAGTTCATAGGTGTAAAGGTGAATGTGTCACATATTCAAAATCACTGAATGGTAAATGCTGCTAGGCAAAGCTTCTATTCATGGTAAGCCCATAAGAAATTGTAAAACTTCCTAGTGGTTGTTGAAAAAGTTGAATTTCAAGAATGCAATATGATTCAAACGGAAAATATCAAAAACTCAAATAATAGAGCTATCCCTGAAGATGAATACCCCCACAGTTTCTTGTCCGAAAAAGGGCTATAACTCAGAGAAAAATTATCAAAAGTGACTTCACAATAATCAATATACACATTATATGTGCTTGATAGTGAAACTTCCCATGAAGTTTGGTTGAAATTTGTCCAGTATTTTTATAAAAAATAGCACAGGAAAAAAAACCTACAAACTGACAGACCACCCGACATGGTGTTTCCTATACATACCCTCAAACTAAGTTTGTGGGGGATAGTAATGTTAAGAATCCAGGTTTTATGGTTACCTATTGTGTGGCTGTAAATACAACATAAAGCTTCTACTAATAGTATTGTGGGTAATGAAAAGTAAGAACGTAAGCAGCACATATTAACCAATGCATAACAAATAACCAATAAAATTGTAAAAAAATATAAATAAATGTACTTACCTCCTAACAAGCAAGGAATGTGTGACAGGTGGAATGTTCAATGCTGATAAAATACTGTTTATTTACCTCATTCCAACTCCAGAATGTGCCATGGATGAAAATGCAAAAGTTAAAGTTACTCTGATGCTAACCCAACTTAAGATCATTATTGATCAAAAGACAAGAAGAGCGAAAGTATGACTAAGTGTGGCGCCAAAGATGTTTTGCATTGATATATTTTGGATAGATAATTTAGCTAGCAAGGGAAAGCCCTTGGGATAGAGACAGAATATCCTACATGGTCTCCTGCAGAGTGAGCTTTCTGAAGGAGTTCATATTTAATTTTGGTGGGCTCATGCCCTCATATTAGGTCTCTGTGGGAAGAGAATCTTTATGCAAAATCCTCCTTGTGATGATTGTTGACTGGGGTGTCAATTTTGCTCTCATTGTGAGGTTCACCTTTTAGGGAATTGTTGGATTTTGACTGGGTTTAAGTCCTCCATTTGAGGATCATATGGGAAGTGTCCATCTTATGGGGCTCATATTAATGGTGTCCTCATAGCGAGGCTCATAAAGAAGGGAAGTGGGGGTGGGGAGAAATAAAAATATCAAATATATGATGATGTTACATACATAAGAGATTGTATATGTGCATTTTTATACATCTACAACATCCAGGTAAAACACTTTCCCATGCTTAATGCCCTGTGTTTATAGCATTTATTTGACTGAACTTTTCGTATATGACGTGTAGAACGGATGCCAGTCCATACATTTTACAAGAAACAGTATTGTGCAAATGAAGATGGCTGGAGCATTTAAAACAGGATTCCATCCTTCCGCCAATGTATCAAGTTCAACAATATTCCGACCACTTTTCCAGCTTTTGACTTGGTTTGATACTTTACACTAAAAATCAAAATCAGTAATACCATCCAGTTCAAATTTGTTTGGTTTCGCGTAATTGTGTTTAGAGAGGTCTCGAACTGAAGGAACATCTACATCATCTATCGTACACTTAGAATAGTTTTTCTTTGGTTTCCTTTTAAAATGCCCGAGTTTGTTTCGTGAGTTATTTCTAGATCTGACATTAGATCTGACAGGCCCTTGAATTTTTGTTATAATTTTTAGACAAAGCGCTTCAGTGACAGTTATCGTGAATTGTGATTGTCAAGGAAAAATGAGTGGAATATGGCAATATACATATTAAAATTCTCAATTGTATCGATAAAATATACCAGATAAATAATTTTCTTTTACGACATTGTATTGAACTGCCGTCATTTGCAAACACATCTACATCCTTAAAAGGACACTTTCTCCTGTTCTCCTGACCACTTAAAACAAACCAGGTTGGACTGTACTTGCAATAAGAATACTTAAAAGAGATAAAAACAAACATACCTGTCTATTACAGCCTGAAAACTGGAAAAACCTTCACACACAAAGGCAGGAAATCACCAGGCCACTGGTTGCTGTCATCACTGCATCAGATGGTGACACAGCTGAAGTAAAATGAAAAAGAATCATTAGATCTGGATAAAAAAATGGAAGGATCATAAGAGCTGTATAATGAGAAAATGAGATAAAAATTAAAAATATTTGTTTAATTCATAAGATTTATTTAATAAAATGTGGACAATGGGAAAATGAAAGGATAAAAGATATGGACAATGAGAAAATAAAAGGACAAGAAGAGCTGAGAAAATAAGATCTGGACAATGGGACAATGAGGAAATGCAAGGGCAAGATCTGGACAATGAGAAATTATAAGGACAACAAAATTTGGACGATGAGACAATGAAAGAACAAACAAAATGATGACATTGAGAAAATGAGATGAAAATTAAAAAAATTTGATTAATAAATAATAAATATTTAATTAAACGTGGATCCAAATGTTGTGGGTTCAAACCCTACCCGGAACAAGTAATTTTCATGACCTTAGGTGCCAAGTAATGGTCCACTTGAGGCAGTGCTGTCACACGTGGCAGGATACCATACCCAATAACATTATCCTGACACCAAGCCAACCGGTCCTGGAACTACCGCTGTATGCTGAGTGCCAAGCATGGGACTATACCAGCATCATTTTTATAAACTTTGGTATGACATAGCCAGTGGTAGAACCCACAACCCCCTGCTCCCAATGTTTTACCATAAGCTAAAAAAGGTCTAAAATGAGCATGGTGATCCCCTATCTGTAATTCAGACATCTTTTTCTTATAGTCTAAATTACTCTAAATTACTGTAAAAGATTAGAAAAATCAGTCCATAGGGAAAAAACAATGCTGAAATGCCTTTCATACATTTATGAAACTTTTTAAAGTGGTCTTGTGTATAGTCAAAGCTGACCAGTAAATGCTGGTTGACCACTCAATACAGGTGGCTGCTAATACAGTTTTCATATTACCAAACTACTGTATTTTGTTACATATGGAAACCTTTATTTAGCAGGCACTTCTGTTAAGATGGACACTTTCTCCTGTTCTCCTGACCACAAAAGAGATAACACCTGGAAAAACCTTCACACACAGAGGCAGGAAATCACCAGGCCACAGGTTGCTGTCATCACTGCATCAGATGGAGACACAGCTGAAGTAAAATTAAAAAGAATCGTTAGATCTGGATAAAAAAAAATGGAAGGATCATAAGAGCTGCATAATGAGACAATGAGATAAAAATTAAAAATATTTGATTAATTAATAAGAATTATTTAATAAAATGTGGACAGTGGGAAAATGAAAGGATAAAAGATATGGACAATGAGAAAATACAAGGACAAGAAGAGCTGAGAAAATAAGATCTGGACAATGAGGAAATTCAAGGACAAGATCTTGACAATGAGAAATTATAAGGACAACAAAATGTGGGCAATGGAACAATGAAAGGACAAACCAAATGCGGATGATGAGAATGTAATGTTATTGGACTCTAGCTAGATGCTATTGCTACAGTTTCATTGTTACTAACCAATTATAGATATAATTAGAGATTATAACAGGACCGTTGCATTAGTTATGCAACGTCTGTCTCAGTTGTGACTGTCATTAATACAAATATTTGTTATTATTTAATACATATGGTTACTGTCTGGCTGGATGGTAACCAACCAATATATAAGCTGACTGGTCAAGGGTCTAGGTAGGAGATCTTGTGGTATACCTAGGGAGATCTTGTTAGATCCTCGAGACTACCTCCAGCGCAACCTTGCCAGATACCTTGGGGACTGAATAAATCTATTGCCAGCCACCACCGTCTCGTGTTAGTTTATTCCAGCCATAACACTACACGGAAATGAGATAAAAATTGAAAAAATTTAATTAATAACTAGATGTCATTCGTTTAAACGAATGATAGGACTTTCTGCAACATCTGCTTTATATAGCATATATAGAAGATGACATAATAGATAATCTGTCCAAATTGCAACTTTCTATCTCCTCTATTTCTATATAAAATAGCACAAATAGAACACATTCTGTGAATTTTAATAAAAGTCCGCCCATATCTTGCACATGTAGTTTACATACAAAATTTATACTATGTCATATGACATGAAAGAAAAATGAAACAGTGTTCAAATGTAAGTTTCTAACTTTCATCACACATAGAATTTCATCACTCCAGCTCAGTTGTAACCTTGTTTAATTTTAGCCTCAGTAGGAAGAAGTATTGAATATTTGTATAGTGCTATATCCTTTCGACACCTGTAACGTAGTTAAACGTATTTAGCGATTTTGGCGTGTTTGGGCTTCCGTAGTTTTGCCATAAATTCCTGGAATTTCGAACTATGGTGATATTTTGAAAGGTAACATCCCAGCCTACAAACTGATGCAATATGAATATCGTTAGCATAACAATGCAGGTTTTAGATGGTCTAAAATGTGGGGCTGCGTGTGAATTTTTCAAGGCTTGCAAACTGCTCGCTAGCTACATAGTGTTGCAAATACGGATTTTTGTCTTGTGCCGCTGTACATGTATTAACTTCAATGCTTATTTTGGAAACGGTCAACATTCGACAAAAAAAAAAAAAAAATCA
>CM037781.1:69771275-69821275 GCA_021229015.1 Solen grandis | reverse complement strand
ATTAAATATATAACAAATACTTTCGTTCTTCTCTTGACAAAATTGACCATTTTTCATATATTTTTTCCCCAAATGCAAAATACTGGTTCCACGATCCAGTAATAAATGCATATGTTTATCCTATCCTAAATAGTCTTCTTTCTTGATAGAAAATGTTTCTTTACGAACTAATGTTTCCGGTATAAAATACTTCCAGAAAATTCTACTGTGCAATGGGAACATTCTGTAAGACTTGAGCATGAGGAATAAGTATCGTGCCTGTAATAGCATCAATTTCATTATATAGCGTGTTCCAACAGATGCGTGATTAAACAGTGGAACTCATATCTTATTGAAGAAATCGGTCTTATGCCATGGAATTGTCAGTCAAGTTATTACAATACGTTATCTCAAATTGAATCATGTGATTTGAATAAATGTGTGCCTTTTAAAACTAAATCTATCATGCCTTCAAAGTTTTGGCCAATCAATGAAACCCACAAAATATTTAGCGAGAGACAATTTCTTTTATTTTCAGATATTTGATCATCTATATCTCACACGTATGCATTATATGGTCTAGTTTCAATCAAGCTAGCGAGTATGATACGAGTATAACGCTAAACAAGAGAGTATTTCCCATAGTAAGGAATGGAATGTTTTCAACAGCCATTTGTTAAGATCATGTTTGCTAGCACAGTAATGTTTTAGTGCCATGTTACACCGTATATAGCTTACATGTGAATTGACTATTTGACTATTTGAGTTTTACCGCCGCTTCGACAGTATTTCAGTCATAAAGCGACGTCCAGCTAATTACAGGTGGAGGAAGACCCCGAATGTACGGAGGCATCCGGGTAGAACCACCGACCTACCGCAAGCCAGCTGGAAGGCTTCCTCACATGAAAATCCGAATTACCCTGCCGGGATTCGAACCAACGCGGTGAGTGAGTATTTAAGTCAGCGACTTTACCCTCTCGTCCACGGAGGCCCCTCATGTGAGTTGTATACATCGGTTGCCAACGTATACGGCTTACGGTGAACTATATTCGTTGCGTGGCAACCTATACTGCTTACGCGAGCTATATACGTTTGTTATAGGCACTCACTTTTGAAATAGGTCCCTCATCTTAACGTATATAGCCCATATGGTGGGTGACTAGTATTAAACATAATTGTGATTATACTTGATCGACATTAAGCACCATCATAAACTTCGACGTAGCAGTAGTTTGTTTGTTTGGATACCCACCAACATTATTTCAGTCATTTGGGGACTTTTGTCTACATGAGACTAATATATTGTTGCCGCAATCCGGTTTCACATCGTAGACAAGTGACATAATAGTAGTAGATCTAGTACAGTAACTGTGGCAGTGGCAGTAGTAGTGGTACTGTAGTCGTAGTATTTGTAACAATGATGATGATGATGATGATGATGAATGATGATGATGATAATAGTAAAAAAATATATTTTTTTAATGGAGGTATCCTTTTTAGTACCGTCCACGGTTGCCGAGTGGCGCCTCAAGAATGAGAGATCGTGGGTTCGATCCCCTACCGCAATACACCAAACTCGCTCAAAATAGTACTGGTAGCTTTTTGATTTGCGCTCAGCATGCATATGTCAGGGTAGTTCCAGGACTGGTTGGCCAATTGTCAAGATAATGTGATTTGTTGTGATATCATACCACATATCTACGGCGAGTAAAATGTTGTGGAAAAATGACCATGTGTGCATGTTTGTTTCTTTATATAGACCTTGCGGCCAAGGATAAACCAATAATTTTCAATGGGGTTCTATATTTTTTTTTTTTTTTTTTTTTTTTTTTTTTTTTGAGGAGACAGCAGGTAGAAGATATATTGGTTGGATGGGTTGATACAAGGGAGTCGGGTTGCGATACCCTAGCTCTTTTGCGAATAGACTCCTTGTTTCTTTTATGTGTCCGGTGTATAGTACCGATACATGGGAGACAAGTTCCTGGGTAGACCTGTACTGAGTACTCCGAGTTCCCATAGAAATCCCTTTTAACAGTACCTGGCAATGATGTTTCTAGTACCATCGTTAGTTTGACGACATTATACCATTGAGATTTTACACCGGTGACCATTAAAATAGCATGTTTGGTCATCTTGTATGTACTTTTGCCTCGCCTCAAATATCCTCATGGTAACAGTATTACAAAAACGCATTCTGATATTATAGGACAATTCCCAGAGCAGAGACAGCACGACGACGGTGGGGGATGATTTGACCAATAAAACGGCGCGGGATTTAAAAGGTTAGCTTCGTTATACCATGTAGAGCTGACGCCACGCTCCTCGCCTAAGCGTAGCGGTTTATCTTGCGGGAACAATGAGTCAGCATTTGCTTTTGTAAATTTCAACGAAGAATATTCAAAATACGATTTCATTGGTCAGCAGGTAGCTGATAAATATTCATGAAATCGAAGTTTTGCCAGCTGCAAATTTCACTGAATATTCAGAAGTGATAACGGATAATATAAAGTGGGTTTCGGACAAACACACAGACAATTACAACTACAGCAGCAGCAACAATACAAGACAAGCCTTATAACGGTGACTGGAATCCGTCCAGCGCTGTGCCGTATACAGATATGCTGATCTCAGAATGTAGCCGTGAATTTTTATGCATCCTATCCCAGTTGTTCTAATCATGAATATTTTAAGGCCATTGTATAATACAGGTACCCTGTATATATCAATAATGTATGATTGTCTAAACAAAACACAATCATTTTCAATATCTGATTCCTTTCTTTGACATAGCTTTATACACCCATTAGCTTTGCTATTTGTCACGTGATTGACATTTGGGTGTTATTAACCAGCTTCCGTAACAACCAACGTCCATGACATAAATATCGCCCCGACATATCCCATCCCATCAAGGCTAAAATTTGAGTTACGTTGAGTAATTTAAAGATCATGCAGTCGAAGTTAAGGTCCAATTGACCTAAATGTATGACCTTGACCTTATAGTTCGCCATCTGAATCAGGTGCGAGATACACCGTTTTTATAAGGCGAACCAAAAAGATTTGAAAATCCCCTGAACTTTTCTAAGAACCCGGACAAGCAAATTGGCATTCATTCATTATGACCATGACCTTTGAGATATCTGTTTTCGTACGCGACAGGAAAAAAATATGTTTTCATTAGGCATTTTAATATACCTTACATCAAAAATGACCTTGGCCTTCAAGCTTAAAGTGTTTTTTTCCATAACAAACCTCATGTAATACTCATGTAATACTCTGACGAAAAATGCAGTAGTTTTCTTGAACAATGCATTCAGAAAAATATAACATCAACATTGAAAAATCCCTACAAACCTTGGTAGAAAACTCGTAACACTTTAACAAAATATCGTAACTAAATCTTAACATCCTTTTTAAGAAATTGAGAACAAACTAAGAAAACACAGAAACAATATTTCCGTTCACACATATAGAAAAAAAAAGTTTTATGTTAAAACAAAGTTCGTGTAATAGTATGGCTATTATACAGACATTTTAAATTGTAAAAGCTTTCATGACGCTTAATCAACTAATTTACCCTCATCAGTATCCATTATCTGCTAAACAGTTCCTTCAATACTTTCACTATAAATCATAGTAGTACATCTTATCATAATAATCTAGGTATTGAAATTTATATACATTATATACATGTAGATAACACTAACTCAGCATTTTAAAGTCAAAGAGTAAAACAAAACACAGGTTTTGTCATATATACTAAAAGTAATAGGGTGTTACTGTAAGAAGGACATTTTTTTTTAATATTCAACATTCCTTTCCAAGTCGACCAAGTTGATATTAAAGCATGGTTACTCTTCGGTACTTTTCAAGACCTATCTTTGATGAGTTTTATAACAGGTTATCAATAACAAAGAGAAAAACAGGTGTAGAGCAGTGTAATCATTAGATTTAAGATTCACTTCTATTAAAATAGCTCTTAAACTGCCATCGTGGTAATAATTAAGGCACTGCTATCACATTACCCAGTTTTTCCATACACAGTTGCTTATCGTCAGAGAAAAAAAATCAGCATACTTTCATAATCGTGTTTTCTTTTCTTTCGACAGTTTTTGATTTCTTCGCAAGAGATAGAGAAGAGTTTTTTTTTATTTTGTTTGTTTGTTTTTTGTTGTTGTTTTTTTTTTTGGTTGTTTTTCGAGTAAGAGGTACACCTGTAGACTCGCTATTAAATGAAACTCTGAAGTTTACTAGGTGTGGAAGGTCTTTTCATAGTTCTATAACCTTTATATTTGAATATGGGTGTCTCTCTCCTGTACATAGATTTCTTTTGGTAAATCCCCCCCCCCTACCTCTTTAAGAGTTTTATTTGTATTCTAATTTTCTATATAGATGTTGTAACATACATTACCAACATCATTTGACTTCTGTTATTAGAAATTTTGTCATCCATTGAATCGTTTAATGTATCCTCAGTTTCAATGTGTGTGTGTGTGTGTGTGTGTGTGTGTGTGTGTGTGTTTTGATATGACTGTCATTACATAAATTACTTTCTTTATTGCATTTCAAAGTGTTACTGTATTTTTTCATTTTGACTATGTGTTTCTTCACTTTTATTTTCAGTGTCACAATATTTTTTATAATTACTATGAGTATCTTCTATTTTCAGTTTCACTATCACCGTTTTCGCTGATTAGTTTTAACGATTGTTCTTCTACACATTTACGTTTACATGACAGGAACAGCCTAAATAACATTTTACAATTTACCAAGTACAGATTGGCTCCTGGATGTTTATAGAAAGACAGAAAAGCAGTATATACTTGTAACTATGCTCCAAAGTATTTTTATCTCCTGTAGTGTAAATCTACCCAGAAAATCTAATGTTATTGACGCAAGTTTTTTTAGTCAAATATAAATCAGTAGCTGAAGACATTTTTGTAAATGACAGATATAAATGAGACACCTTAGAACAGCTTGATATAATGCGAAAATCGTCATCAACTAGATTTTTTTCATCCTGTTAGATTCAAGACAAGCATTTGGCAAGCGTTGGTATTGGACTGACAATCAAACTTAGCCAGTACAAATTTGGTGATAAACTAATTAAAACAAATTTATATATTACCAATGAATTGTCATGCAGAAATATCTAAAAATGCAACGTCCAAATTTGGCTTGTCCGAAAACCCGTCTAGTTTGTTATTACCTTTTTGCGTAGTTATAACAGCTGATAAACAATATTGGCATCAATATGAAAAAAAGAGAAACTTTTCTTTGAGAAAAAACAACAAATAAAAGCTAAAATAACGGTAACTTTATTATGTTCCCTTGTTATTGTGTGCAAAAACAATATCTGCTCATAATGAATGTTTCCGGAAACTCTTGTTGCAATGGCTAGTCACGTGGTACAGCTGAATATTTTGATTGGAAGATTTGGAAAGAGAAAAATGTGTGTTTTGGATATACGACATTTAAGATACTAAATAATAACGTCACGTGACTAAGGATTGTTATCCGATTGGCTTGTTGAGATAATGCATTTTGTTAATGAATAGTTGGTTAAAATATAGAGATACATTTAATATTTGCAGTACGTAAAAAGTAGTTATACAAGGCACATAAGGGTACGTTCAGGAGAAACGGAATTTCGATACAAATTCAACGATACCAATATTTCGATTTTGCCAAAAAATGGAGATAAGACATAGCGATAAATAAATAAGTAACTTAAAATCTAGGAAATACTTCTGCCAGAAATCATGTCCAAGAATAGGAAAAGATAACGTCCCTTTTCATCATTCTTATATTAACAAATCCTCGCGTAAAATAATCTCAAGAACATTTATTATATCTAAAATTCAAAATAGAACTACATTACCCCCTGATACAGTTCTCCTGCAAAAAATATTAATATTCAGATATTGCATGTTATCAGACAAATATCATGGTATTGTCAGTTGCGTTGATCCCTTGAGTATTGATTGCCATCTTTTGTTAATTTTCTTCACAAACATTCTAATCTCGTTAGGAACATATGCATAGTTCAAAGGTTCACCCACAACCGTGATACCTCTTTGTATCCTTCTTAGAGGATATTCACTGAGTGGAACTGACAGGCTGCCAGCCCGTGGGTCATTTTATTGTGGCCTGTACTCATGTTGCTCATGGGACCTCTTGCTCTGTATGTGTGCAGGGAAAATACAGCACGGTCTAGAAATAAATTCACCACCAATCTACGGATTAATTTTCTTTGTAAAGGGAAGACTCGAGCGTAATTAATATTCCTATCGAAATGAATTTTAATAACGCGATTGTGACTAGAAGATAGAATACTTATGATTTCAACATATACAGTTATTCTGAACTAAGTATAGCGTCTCTTAAAACTGCTGCCCAATGAAAGGATTAAACCGTATATTCTTTTATAAAGCAGTATACGCCATTAAGTAGTTCAAAATTTGCACAATGATCATAAATATGTACAGAAATGTAACTGTAATTTGAACTAAAACTTCATTTTATTCAGCAAGTAAATTAAAGCTTTTAAAATTGATTATGTTTTTGTTGATTTACATTATTTGATTCCAGATTCACAACATCTTGTGACGAGGTGCATTTTATAGAAATACAATAACTAAGGATGCACACAGTATAGGTTTTTAAAATATCAAACTTTCAAATTTCAGTTCTCTTTCTTAAAGTGAGAACCTATTAGCTTCATAAACAACATGTGTTTACAAAGCTGGTAAATGCTTGTCCGTGTATTTACATGTATTACTGTTCGTCATGAAGACACTGCATTATTTACAAAATACAGACATATGAATTGCTGCCGTTACTGAACACCATACGTTATCGGAATAAGGCCTCGTTTAGGATCTGCAGAGTGAGCACAAAAGGAAATACCGGCTATTTCTACACCAAAACAAGTGCTAATTCATTTAAGTACGGTCTCCAGCAATCAGACATTTGGTGCATTCAGTGCTTTTGAATAGATCATTTTATCTTAAGGAAGCCGATAACTTTCTGTATTATTTTAACCTTATCTGTAAACCTCCGTCCGATAAACTGTCCCTAAATTCGATGGAGTAAAGGATACCAGGAGAGAATGACTTTATGAGCCGTTCCCAATCAAACCGTTGTGACTCGTTTAAGGGAACGTGCGGTAGTAATACTTCGTGTGACGATTGTGTGTTTTTTCAGCTGTTCTTTTGCTTTTTTGTCGATATGGAAATGTCATCAATCAAACAATTGGAGAGCAGAAAAGGGACTGTTCGAAACGGGAGCGTTTTTATTCTACGAAATTAAGGAAAGCAATGAGACAACTTTGATGCAGGTTTTTCAGGCCAGGGTTTGAGTCCGCTCGGATATTGGAAAGGAAAAGTTTGAAGAAGTGTTTACATGTATTTCTTAGCTGTCATGGATCCCAGTAGTGTCCAGTGGATATTAATGAAAATGTCGTTATTATATACTAAGAGGAAATGAATAGGATTACGAAACTACTTTGCTATTCAAGAAGTATTTGTGAAAAAAAATATTCTGAAATATTATTTAATGATTCTGGATTCCAGTATTGTTCGGTGGATATTACAATGTGTATTTATGGATCAGAAATAATAAAATCTTATTTCTAATTGATTAAATCCATAATTGAATTAAGTATATGTGTACTATTTTTGTGTAGATAGTAAATGTCACTGTATTTGTATAAAATATTCATTTAATCTTAACTAAATTACTGCGGTAATAAAGTCCAGTAATTGAACTTAAGTAGTACATCGTGGAACACAAGTTGTGTTTAATATTTCCTAAGCTCTACAAGTGTGTCGCTGATTCTGTAATGGATGTATGTTTTCTTAATTGAAAAATACCCAAGTGTGCCTATATTCATTTACTAGTAGGCGTGTCATGACCGCACCTGACGACATGGAGTTAACTATAAACTATATGTTTGTGGGACAGTTATTTTGCTTGATGATTGCCTTATATGTTCCTTCAGGTATGTTTTCTATTTTACTAGTTTAGTTACAAACGTTCGTAAATGTGTTCTTGCGAATAGGCACATAATTGCATGCCTTTATATACACATACATACATGTATATAAAAAAAAACATGCATGCATACCTATACAGTTTAATCATATTTCTTTGCAATCAAATATCCACAATATATCATATCATGCATGTTTACATGAAACTACAGAATTACTGATTATACACTATGTAGATGAAAAAGAAATGTATATTTAGAACTGCAAAAGGATCGGGTCACAAGCCACATAAAAAATATAATGATGATAAAGCATTTGCATATTCAAATTGTTTAGCCATATACTATAAAAAGTGCATGTTATAATAAAATACTCCCGAGGGTAACTTATCTTCAACTATATCAGAGAACTTTACTTCACTGAAGCCAAATGAAGTCTACCTCATTAATTTTGTATCGGCTTCTGAGAACCTACAAAGAAAAAAAATGTATATAACCTTCCTTTAAACAGATTTAATTGATGTACAAAATTGTAAAATATTGCTACCATATACATGTAACACAAAATTAGTTAAAATGTATATTAACCCTACCAAAAATGGGTGCATACCAAAATGTTTACATACAAGCACAATGGAATTATCTGTTTAGTTTTATGAATAAGATCGGTCGTTACAATCGTGAATATGAAAATGTTTGGGCATAGTAATAATATGATTATTTTTTTAATTAAATTTATTTTTATAGATACATGTAATATTATGTTTATTTATTTCCGAAGTATTTTAGAGAGGCACAGTGAAATTATTTATACATAATTTTATAGATTGTAAGTCATTTACATACTCTTTTGTCTGAAGTATTTCGGGATTATTTCACTTATCTATGTATGCCTCTGTGTGTTTATTCATTTTAAAGTTATTTCTCTAAAGACATAGTGGAAATAAAAAAAATATATTGCTCAGTATAGTGACATTAAAATTTTGCAAACTTAACATGATTTATATCAACATTTTCTTTGTGCGATTCTTAAACCCACCAGTTTAAAACATTATCTTTTTCATTTAATTTCTTCCAAGTATTAAATGTTCAAGAGCATACGTGATAAATAAAAATGCTATACATAATTCGTAACTCCTATCGTTAAATATAGGTATTTTTTCCACATCTTCATCCTGTCTATTATGTAGTTAAATATTAAACTTATAAGACACTGTTTTCGTAATCGATTGGGAACTGAAAACAACAAACATAGTAATCATACGGGACGAAACATGTCCCTGATATTCACACAACGCAGCCGTTGTATGTAAGTACAAATGGCGACCCCATTACCCTTTCGGCTCGCTTTGATATCTTTGGAACAACATCTGATGTAATCTGTCTTTGGCATCAATATTTCTCTTTGTTTTTCTTAGTAATGCCAGATGTCTCGTCTAGCCGCCGTCATGTCTTAAATACATTGTACCTCAGCGTTAAGGAGAGGAAACTTGTAGCAATAATTCTCTGAGACTGGACTTCGTTCATCATTATAAATAATACAAAAGATGACTTTCATGCTTTCAATTGGATGATAATACACTGACGAAATAAAGCCAATGAGTCTCCGGTCAGAATTCGCCTAATTCAGTGTGCCGTCGACCCGTGTGGGGATGCTTTCTCCTTCATTCATTAGCCACACAAATAGCTTGGCAGCAAATTCATTATAAATTAATCCGAATCCGCCGATAGCAACAATTCATTCAATCATTATGTTGAACAAGTCAATCTTCCAATTAATGAATGAGACAATTAAGGTTTAGGGTAAATTATTCACAACTGCAAAACTTACAAACGAGGCATGCAGATGTAACGCGCTATTGCTAGCGTTTGATAGCTCATTATCACTAAAGTTGCGATGAGAATTGCTACCTTATCTGGTGCAGATGGAATATTGAACTGTCAGGAAGATCGAAAGGTCTTTTCAGTTTCCATTAAGTAAACACGGGAGTCGTCTGCTCGTTCAGGCTTGTCTATGACAAAACAGCTCTTCAACTGATTCCTGCTTTTCGGTAATTTGTTCTGAATTTGATTTTTTGTTAGCTCCCCTACCTCTATATTAATGATGATTCAATGCCTCAACACCGGTCTGAATGACTAGTGCTAGCTCGTGACGTCAAAGTCTCTATTTATAGACTGGTGATGATTTAATTACTTGAAGACGGAATCACAGAATTTTAAAAAGTTGAACTTATAGATGTTAGCTGTGAGTTTCAGCACCAAAATATGAACTATCTAGAAAAATATGCACATCCTTTTTTCATAAATTATTACAGCAACTACAGTCATGGTCATTTTAGTTTAAGAACGTAAAGAGGAAAAAAGGTATGAAAGTTAAATTTTAGATTGTGTTACAGCTCAGATGCTTTTTTGTTTTATTCAAATCATCAATATAGTTGATTTCATATGTATTTTGAATGGTAGTATATATATATTTGGTTGAACAACATTTTATTATTCATATATTCGTATCAGATAGAGTGCCAAGGATTGAACATGAATATTTAACAGAAGTTTTAGACGTACCTTCCGATTAAAATGTAGTTTTGTAAATATGATAGAAGATATATTATAATTTGACATTACATACTGTTTGCCGATCGAATTTCAAATACAAACAATTCAGTTGCTTATCGCTATTGCTATAGGGGTGATAAAAACAATATTAATGTTTACAAGAGGCACTTTATATGGCTATGCATGATTTACAGCGTGTTTACACCGACTTTGTCCATCTTAGTTAACTAACTTTTGTATCATATCATTGCTGAACTCTTAATTTAACTACCTCTACGACAACATTCTTATGGTGTTTTAAATATTCTAGAATCTCAGGAAATGGAACATCCTACCAACCGAAGTCTGTCATTATAGAATAATTTAACATGGAATGTCAAAAGCAACTAAAATAGGTAACAGTGACATTTAAAATTGATCCGTTCAATTAATGGGTCATTAATTGGACTCGAAAAGAATGGAAAAAAATAGACATTTAGTCTCAAAACTTTATTTAGGGAGTCAACATGTAGCAATAAACCTCCGAAGTGTACATTCGTCGTCACTAATCTATCTTCATGTTCAAAAGTATAAATAATCATAAGGGGCATTCTAACGTCGCATTTCTTAACTGCTCCTATTGCCCTGAGCTGGATTCGAACTTTTAACCTTCGGTTATATGGTACATGTATCACACTCTGTCCCACAAGCCAGTACCATGGCATGACAGCACATATCTCGTATTATACTTTTTCTACATAAACATCATTAACAATTTTTGCGCAAAGCAATGGGAAGGAGTGATTTACGTATGGCTGTATTAATCCTCGTTAGCCTATCCTTAGACTGAACCATGAGAACATGTTATAATATGGTCGCCATGGTGATTATTCACCCGATGAACTTCTTTGTGGCAAGCCATTGCTTCATATCAGAAAAGAAATACAATATTTCAAATATGTTTAGAATTGACTATCCATCTAATTCAAAATTCAAACGTATGATTAATTTCTTTGTGTTTCCAATCTTTAACATTTTGATCAGCTGTTAGACTACGGGGTGACACCCAGTGTTTTCCCTGTGCAGAAACTTTTGTAACTGCAATTTGTTGTGACTTGTGCAAACACACGGAGTCAGCCTTATCATTGAGTGCATCCTTGCGAAAATATCTATGTCTCGATTCCCAAGTTGCTTAATCGTCTCTGTAAGATATTGGAATGCAGGATCAAGTCGACGGCCTAAACAAATCAGCGGTGTCAAATACAGGTCTCGATAAAATAAACAATCTGTGAGGGAAATACCAGATTAGAGTAATTTGTAATTCTTTGCACCTGGGACCTGTTGTAAGGAAGACACGAACACGAGAAACTGCAGTCTGCAGTTTTGACGATATTTGTCATCCTTTAACGTAGCCTGTCTCCTTTATTTAGAACTCTCCTATATTGAAGATACTTTAGACGTCATCAAGGGGCCGTTATGCCAAATTCCAGTTTCCAGGGAGGCAATAACTACACACTTAGTTTGAAAGACCGCGTTCCATTAGTCAAATTGTCACTTATTGTCCTCTTTTAAAGGAAATATTTATAGTATACATCTTGAGTGCCCGGCCAAATACAATATTTAACTACTCAAAAAGATGAAGAAAAGAAAATGCTTTGCTACAAAGAGGTGTATTTTGACTGACTATCTGACTATATGAGTTTACCGTCGCTTCGACAGTATTTCGGTCATGTAGCGACGTACAGCTAATTACAGGTGGAGGAAGACCCCGAAGGCACGGAGGCATCCGGGTAGAACCACCGACTTACCACGAGCTAGCTGAAAGGCTTCCTCATATGAAAATCCGAATGACCCTACCGGGATTCGAATTCACGCGGTGAGGGGTTGAGTGAGAGTTAAAGTCAGCGACTTCACCCTCTCGGCAACGGAGCCTCACTGGGCGTATTTTGAGGCCGAAAGAACTAATCATAATTAAGTAACATTAATAAGTAACATTTATCGGATTTCAATGTTAAAATCTCCATTAAGAATGGTTTCGGATATTGATCATTCTTAGCTTCATCAGGTTTTTATTCACATTAAAATGTAAATGAATCCCTACCTTCCTGCCAATGAACCAGGCCGAAAATGACATATCGTTATCATAAATAATTTTGTTTCAATGTCTTTAAGTTACGACTTACCCCTTATGAACGAAATATTTTGCTCACGGAATCAAGACTAACTCATTCCTTTGTTCTGATGATTGATAACTGATCGCAGTAATATTTCACACTCGGTAGCCTCTTCATCTTGCTACAATGTATTTTCGAACCAGAGTGTCAACGTACATGTAAGTCAACTTGCATGTAACGTGTAAATTGCCAAAGGACACTTTGCCTAACTCGCAGTTCCTTATTTCTAAAGCAATGCCCTGTAATACTTGACGCTTTCCACGATAATTTCTTTCAAATGGTGACAGATTCGTCACACGGCCGCCTTAGCTATGTTTGTGCATAACTCAACGTATTCTTGAGTAAGCACGGCTAAGTTTCTTCATATTTGCACGTTTGTCCATTTAGATTTTTTTATATGAATACAAATCAACTTATGTTTACATCAATATGTTTATAATTTCAACTGATTAACGTAGTCTGGTTGATTTTTCTTTTATAATAAAGTGATCAATGCACCTAAAAGCCTTAATTTTGTTTGTGAATTATGATATGTATTTGAATTATTATGAGTGTTCAGTTCAGGTGTGTATGCTAAAAATAAATAAAATAAAACTTTAAATCTGACACAGGAACGAAAATGAACGACATACGTTCAACTACAATTAATTAAGTATTCAACTATTTAAATATTTATAGGTATACTTTTCGTTGACCTTAAATACTGTGTCTTAGCAAGCTTTAGATGACCTATATTTTAAATCGTTGAAGCGCTTCACATGTATTTCAGAAACAGAAGTGTATATATAATACAAAACTATCTTTTTTTTTTCAGGTGTGAAGTTTCTGTGATCAAGTTCGTTCGTACAAATCATTCATATGACATAGTTATCCCGTATTACATCTTTCTCTTCCCCCTCCTTTCATTACTGTGTATTTTTAATAAATACAGAACCTGAAAGATACAGTTTAAGACTAAACGCATATGGTTTTTCCCCAAGAGCAACCAGGGAACTTCTCCCACTAAGATAAATAGCTTGCTGACGTAAGCAACATTAATTGACGCATGGTAACGGATAGATCCATGACCTTTTCAATTTGCATTATAAACAAATGTTTACAGTTATATTTTCACAACAAACACAGAACAACAGTCCACATGAACAACAACTCTTGCAACAAGATGAAAAGGTCTCCACTGAAATTTATCCACAACCCATTCTTTCACCAACAGTGTGAAATGTGTTGGTCTGAGGGTAGTTTTACCATAAAAAAAGAAAATCAAGTGAAATTTGTTTCCACTGATCGATGGTTTATTTCACCAGAGGGGCGTCCAATTTGGCATTGTTTACAATTTATTTTTTTCTCTCTACAGAGTATTGAAACAATGCTTGCCAACTGTTAGAAACATTCAGCACCTTTCTATACTGTTTACGTAAACGGGAGACAGCACAACTACATGTTAAATGTTTTCTCGGACACCTTGATTCTAAGAACCCTTATTTAGCTTCCCTGATTAAAGGTTGTTTATGTCCTGCAATTAATCACACTTACTAGTGCTTATTAAGTTATCAAAGTAAATATAGATTTGGGAGAAATGGTTGCACACCGTACCAAAATCGCATACAAAACACTTAACTCCTATTTTGAAAATTAAGATGAAATTATCATAAACGTTTTCTAAGGAGGTATACGACGACCGTGATTACATGTTATTATCACTGAACACCATCCTCTCTCTTAATAAGTCCTTGTTCGTATTCATTACTGAAGCTGCCTACTCGCTGTTTTTTCCTATTAAACTACATTACTTATTTCTAACAAAACATTTACTTTCAAATAACATAAATCAAGTACTAATGCTTTTTTTGTTACCATGTTTATCTTGTTAAACATCATTACAGTTAATAAACATACTTTTTATCCCCCACCCAGCTAAACGATAAATAGTGAAAGGGCATGCATCCGTCCATATATCTGTCCACACTTCCGTCCTTTCGCCCATTAAATTGAAGAAACCGATCAAAATTTTTTAAGACTTGGACAGATTTTAAATTGATTCCGTTTATAAGTATATGACATCAGAATACAGGTCAGGTTAAATTTTGGACACTTGTCACTTCATATGAATACAGTAATATTGTCCTATGTTCAGCGTCAATTCTGGCTGTATATCTGAAACAAATAATTATAGAGGAATATCACTCACAAATACAATATAGAAGATATTTTCTGGAATGATAAATAGACGTCTATAAGCTCGGTTCGAAGGAAAATGAAATAAATGAGTCACAAGCGGGCTTAAGGCGCGGCAGCTTATCAGAAGACAATATCTTCTGTTAAGTGACAATGGGGAAAAAGTATTTAGAAAGAAATTTACCGTTTGTATGTTCACTGTGGTAAAGCATTCAAATAAATAAGTCATCAACAGTTATTTAAATGTTTAGAAAAATGGAAATACACGGTGGATTTCTTTACATCCTAAAATGTATTATAATCAAAAGTTTTATATTAAAGTCAAACAAAAGAACGTAAATACGTGTAAACTTAATTATTGTAGGTTTTCATAAGGCTGATAATTAACCGACATGTATACAAGCAATCTTGACACAAGACAATGCAATGAAACAAATTCTGTTTTTTACATTACATTAACAAGCTATATACACATAATTTCAGAGGTGTATAATCAATAATGATATTCCAGACATAATATGCTCAGTGTTAGCTGATGATATTGCAGGTTTTGCTGAACGGTCAATAAATTAAAAATTATTGAAGTTATCAATAAGTTAACCCTAATTGTACTGATGTTTATTGCCAAAATACTATACAAGAAGTCAATATATAATAAAATGTTACATTAACCTATCATATGAAAAAGCAACTGTAAATAGTGTCAAAATCAATATTTGTATAATGAAATGCATTAAGGACCGGGGGCCTTTGGTTTGCTATATAAAGGATGTGTACTTGTATTGGTTGCCGAATTTCGTAAATTTTCTATACTTTAAACTGAATGCATCAATAGCAACCATTTTAATGTCCCTAAATTGACTCAAAAGTACTGCTGCGTGCATATTTTTTCCGATAAACGTGTGTATCTTTACAGTTAAGAGAATTTTCTTTTTAAACCTTTTGACAAATGACCTGACAATGCAGAAAACCTATTAGCGAATAAGTGTTTAATATGAAACTGAATGGCAAAACATGCCTTATGGGGATATTTAAATATGCTGCATATGCCTCTTCATTATCACAGCAATCTAACTTTTTAAGCTGGTATTCTCATATACAGAAATAAATGTATTTGATAATGCTATACATAATTTCAAATAATCCTTAAGCCGCTGACTATAAGAGCCTTTTTACCAGCAGAAATCTGAATAATTTATATCATTGTCAAGGACGAAATACCATTTCAGCTCACTCACACCGGGACTATGAGATTATGGAATGCTCTCTCTAATACAATGCTGAGGCCTCTGAAAGTATATAAAGTTTCTCTGTTGGCCTTCAGTCATGCATCTTCCAAATCGTAAGCCTATTTTGTTTGGTTGCTTTAACGTACCGCTATCTGTATTTCAGTCATTTGGAGACTATGTCTACTTGTGACAGGTATAGTGCTGCCAAACTGCAATGTTACGCCGTAAAAATGTGACATGATATCACACCCGGTTCCATTATCCTGATTTCGGGCAATCCAGTCATGGAATTACCCGTATATACTGAGCGTCAATTACGAAAGCACGGTTTATCTTAAATTCTAAAACATGTAACACAACGCTAAACTAACTGTCCCTGATATCTTAGTCTTAACCAGAAAGTGCTTGTTGAAAGTATACACGTGTAAATGTTGGTATTGATGAAAGATAATAGTGTAGGAAATAACACATTTCTTTACAGTATACTTGAATACCAAACTTCATTTTTTTTTGGGGGGGGGGGATAAAAATATCGGTGAGTAAAACGTTGAGTTGATCGAGAACACTATCTTAGAAGAAACAATGAATCAATGAGAACTACGAGTGCTTGTTCAAATTACGAGAGGGAGAATATAAGATCATTGCGTAATATAGACCTATCCTTCTCAAACAACCAACTTAACGTCCGTTTTCTTTGTGCAGCTGCAATTCCCTCAATAAGAAAGCCGTTTTCTTTTGTAGTTTGATAAAATGTTAAAAAATATGCAATAGAATTCTCACTTAGGCTAGACAATCCTTTAGCTCAGCAAATGGAACATCGGCTAAACAGTACAATCCACTTATAGGAATGGAAATGCCCAGTAGCTGTATGTAGCTGTTGTATTAGAGAAACAGATAAACACCGCACAACTGCACCGCAATAGCAAGACATGTCAGACGCCTTCCCAACGGGCAATTACGAGACACACACGGAGAATTAAATGGAAATAATTTAGCTGCATTGCTTGAAGCATTTACATCATTGTCAATGAATTATGTAAATATGAAAGGTGGTTTTAGAATATTGCACAGGCAAAGGATTTGCTTTACTATTTGTAGCTGCAATAATACGTTCTGTAACATGCGTACTCGTATTGGGAATGTTATGTCAAACTTTGACTTTTGTTTAGAAATCATTTCGCAAATTATGTTTCCAAAAAATAATGTACAAAAAATAATATAAATACATAATAAACGTAGTTGTTCATAATCATAGAGAACTTTGAGTTTGAATTCGATGTAATGTTGAGGTTATCGCATGCGGATTTAGGCTAATGCTACCTTTAGCTTATAGAGCTTGAAGTCTAGTCTGTACCAGTATCATATTCACATCATAGTTACATGTATAGCATTTAAAAAATGAAAGACATTTTCTTTTTCACAGAGAAAATACAAACTGAGATTCACACAAAAAGTTAAAATGTTTTTTCTTTCTTTTTTTTTTTCTTATCTTTTTGTCGACCACGTCTTTCGAATGCTCTCGATATTTTTAAGATTGTTAATACTTTTAAGATCTCGTTATCTACATCATATTTCAATGTGTTTCCAATATTTTTTGCATTAGAAAAGTAATTAAAAACTTTTTCAAACACTTAATTGATATTTATATATATTGACTGGCAAATACAGACAGTTCAGTGTAGCTATCGCTGTTAAGTGCCTCCTAACAGAAAATGTGGGAGTTTTGCTAGGAGTGATCCTAGACAGTTTGCCAGTATATAATCTTCCACTTAATACACCTATATGAGTATCTATTTTAAACTGTTGTGGAAATTGATTTGTCTAAAGTAGTTCAGTTCATTTTTCTTCGAGGTTACCAGCAAAACATTTAAGTTGTTATGACATACAGTACGAATGGAGTTTGAATGTTTAGTTAGTACTCAAAGGCAATGAAAAATTGTTTCTGCAAAAAAACAAGAAAGAGAAAAGAAAATGAATTGGAGGAAACTAGCTTGGAATTTGGCATTGTTATGAAATAAATGCACCACATTTTTTTTTGTTCAATTCATTGAGGAAATGCACATTATGCCGCCGAATTTCTTCAAGTCATTTTCTCTTGATTTCATCAAATCGAGTTCAAAGAATTGAATGACAAAACCGTTTTTTGTTGTTACATGTATCGATTCGAAATTAGCCAGTCATTTTAAAGACAAACTTCATAACTTTAAAAAAGATAGAATATTCATTAAGTCTCTGTAAGGAAACGCAATCTTTAAATTGTTTCTGAATTGTAAATTCTGAATTTCTGACTTCGAAAAAACGCATTTTATAGCCCTTATACACATCTGCATGAATAAAATTGTCAATTTCTTATACCTTCTATACTCAAATGTGAGATGCAAATCCCTTAACTTTCAAATGTTTGTCAACTCTGCTATCGTAAATATATACCTTTTTATATCATTTAATCACATTATTTTAATCCATATTTAAGACCAATAAATGCATTTAATTTGTACCAGGTGATCACCATGTACACATCGTCCAAATACATTACGTAATTAGGTAGTAATCTCAACTTCTCGAAAACGATAAAGTTTACGATAAAAGCCGTTAACGAAGAAGCATCCGGTTGAAATCTTCGTATGCAGACGCTTAATATACGGCGTTTTTTATAATAAGAGTCCAATACAAGCCTCATCAGTAACGAAAGTGTTTCGTTATTAACATATATCATTATTCATGAAAATATTGTTAGGAATATACTTTTTGTAAAATGAATTTTATATTAGATACATTGTAATTCAAAATAAGTAATGTAATTTTTTCAAGTGTAGACTATTGAGCCCTGAATTGTTTTACAAAAATGAATATATAATAAAAAAGATAATTTTCGTCGAAGAGTCCGATACGAGTTGTTTGGACGCGTACCCAGTTTGCGGAGTCTAACGGTTTTGCAATTTAGGCACTTATCCAAATAAATACTCGTAGTTGACACTTCAGTGTAAAATAACCTACAAGTATTTCCACAAGACGTTCTAGAATGTTGTAACGCCATTTTGGCAATTTTTAACAGTGGTACTTTGGACGGTTTTGTGATAGGCTGCCTTAAAGCACGTTATGTAGTAGTGGAAACCATTGAAACAAATTATATGTTTTTAATTGATTTTTTAGCTTCCACCTGTCAATATTTCTGTCATTTGGCAGTTTGTCATACATGAGACTGTGATAGTGCTGCCTAAATTGTAAGCAAATGATACGACACCACACCCAGACAAATTATATCAAAGCCGGTCCAATCTGTCCTGTCTTTCTATCTATTTACCTATGTACATACCTTGTTCACGTGATTAAATGAGATGATATATATGGTAATATTAGTTGTATTTATACAGCAATATGCTTATTTTAGGCCAAACGCCTACACGATCTTAATATTTGAAATATGCCCAACTTAATAAGATTAATAAACCCCTCAGCCTTCAGTCCTTTGGTACCTAATTATTTATAAGTTTACAAAAATGGAAGAAAAAGGGGGTGAAATAGCATTAAATATTAGAAATTCAAGCCCATTTTTATGGGAACAGGGGCATAAACTATTCATGTAAACAGAAAAAAAAGCTTTAAAAAAGCTGAATATTGTTCCGTTTTTATCTTGAAATTATTTAGTATTAAGAATTATGCTTTACCTTAAATAACAAATGCGACGGTGGTTCGAAACAAGCTAGTCTCTTATTAGATAAATAAAATAAAATGTCTCACACCCGTATAGATGTTAGTATTTTAAATATAATATTGCCTGGTACAACAAAAACTGAAAAATACTGGAGAACATCGAGACAATTTATGTGTTGTTATATTTTTTTTATATATTAGCAGAAAATGTATTGACATTGGCATGCTTAGATTCTCTTTTTTTCCCCGTTATACAACATACACTATTGCGACACACATCTGTTTGGGGAGATTAAATTACCTCTAACTAGGACTGACACCATTCACCTGGGGCTGATCCTAATCTTGTTACCTGGAATGGGTGAAAAAATACTTATTTAGTCGCTTACGTTTCCCTGGATTCTGTGAGGCACATTGTCTGGTAAAATAGAAAACTATGTATAGGAGACCACTGAAATATCCCCAGTTTAGAAGCCCTTGATACCCGAGTTTTGAAGCCCTTTTCCATGAGTTTAGAAGCCCTTGATACCAGAGATTCGAAGCCCTTTATCCACGAGTTTAGAAGCTCTTGATACCCGAGTTTCGGAGCCCTTTTTCCACGAGTTTAGAAGCCCCTGATACCCGAGTTTCGAAGCCCTTTACCCACGAGTTTAGAAGCTCTTGGTGTGAATCGCGTGAATACAAGGGCAATATCATATATCAATACCATTATCTAATTTAGTACTTTTACATCATTCAAGTGATATATCCAAACGAAAGGTAAAAAAAAAGAAAAAGAAAAAAAAAAAAGAAGAAAAAAAACACAGATCAAGATCGTAATGGACAGAATATATAATTCAGCTGTAATTATTTATAAAAAAAAATACTAGATAGAACGGTATGGATAATTAAACTAATTTCAATATTTAGATATAGTGTTATACGATTTTCATATCAATATTTTATTCTGAGAGCTAGGAAGACAGGAAAGGGTAGGGTGAAGATATATAAATTCGATCGAACCGCTGCTGGTTAATGAGACTCATGTCTCCCCAAGGTCTCCACGAAGCCTTGGTTTTTCAATCGCATTTCCCTCAAGAAACCTTAATGGTAACTAGGTGAGAGTTAAGTAATTAACTTAATTACTTCGATTTGTCGTCTAGGATCGAATAGCATTGAATTCACCGTTAATTTCTTTCTCTACATATTAGCCACTAGAAATTAATTCTCAACAAATAGTACTGCAATTTAACGAAGTCCCTTCGGAAATTCTGCAAAGCATGTGTAAACCACAATGATTCCGTTAGTATTTATTTCGGTATCGTCATCATTTATGTGATCTGGTGGTAAATTGAAACAGCTTGCGTCTCAGAAAAGGTTTTATGTCTTCTGTAATGGTTTTGTAGTCACTATTACCAGGAGCAATGATGCAATTTGTAGCTCTCCCTAAAGTGAAATCTGAGTTCCACGAGAATCACCTCGCATTAATTCGATCTCAATAAAACTGCCCTAGATGTCAGGTTTTTATCATATACGGAGAATGATTTATGCAACTTTATGATGATTGGGAAGAAACACAAAAAGATATAGAACAACGGCGATTCACACATATCAGACCCATATTTTAATTCGCTTGATATCAGATGGAGTTCAAGTAATGAGCATTGTTTCGTTTTCTTCAAGGTTCTTTCGTGAAAGAGAGGTAGTTATAAAATTAATTCTCAGAAATACGAAATACATGAAATGAAACAAATATAAAGCTCTTACGAGAAATCACAGGACTTGCTTAAAGAAGAATCGGGTGATTCTTAACGTTTTCTTCGTTGAAAAATCTATATCTAAAGATTACTTCCTTTTATCTCGTATACCGGTATGCTCCCAAAGAATGATGATTAAAGGATAATACGTTTCCTAACACGCATGCAATATCATGTTAGCAAGCTAGTTTAAATTAAGGAGAGTGTTGCATACAAGAGACATACGTCCTCTGGACGGGATTTGAATATTGCCATATCGAGAAATCGTAATGCCATTAAACAAACATTAATCGTACTCATAGTCCATTCAGACAATCGTTTAGATATGACAGAAGCGGTGCATTGCTTTATTATATGGTTTTATTGAAACAACACAAAACTATTATGCTATTAAAAACCTTAAGTAGACGACTTAGCAAATTAAAAATATATCTAAAGTGATTAAGTATTAGCTTGACAAACGTGCATATGATGCGGAATATGTTTATATCATTGAAACAGCATTAGCAACAGCGTATTTCCGAAATAGTGAAATTAATCCTTGTCTAACTGAATTCATTTCTTCACAGCCTATGATAATTATCTAATGAGTGTTTGTTTATTGGGTTTGAAGTCCCATGCAATCATTTGGAGACTATGTCTACTTGAGACAGATATAGTGCTGTCACACTGCAGTATTATCCGGACACAGGTATAAACAATCCTAGAACTACCCTGTATATATGTTGAACACCAAGCAGGGATCAACCAGTACCAATTTGAAGGTAAACAAATGACAAAAAAAAAAAAAAAACAAGAGGCCCATGATGGCCCTAAATCGCTCACCTGAGATGAATGAGAAGAAGATTTTTAAAGTTTTCATATTTTTTCTTTTTGTTGCTATGGCAACCAGAGTTCTATACGGATCAAGTTTATTTTAGGGACTTTTTTGGAGGTTGACCCAAGGATTATTCCTTCCAAATTTAATCAAATTCTGTCCAGTGGTTTCAGAGGAAATGTTGATTAAAGTTTTCCCTATATACATAAAAGGCAAATAAGCCCCGCCCCTGGCGGCCATGTTTTTACGGATCGGAAAATTTTTAGCAACTTTGGTAGAGGTTGACCCAAGGAACATCTGTATCAATTTATTAAAAATCTGGCCAGTAGTTTTGAAGAAGATGATTTTTAAAGTTTTCATATTTGTTTTTCTTTTTGTTGCGATGGCAACCAGAGTTCTACATGGATCAAGTTTATTTTAGCAACTGTTATGAAGATTGACCCAAGGATCATCCCTGCCAAGTTTAATCAAATTCTGTCAGTGGTTTCAGAGGAAATGTTGATTAAAATTTTCCCTATATACATATAAGGCAAATAAGCCCCGCCCCTGGCGGCCATGTTTTTTTACGGATCGGAATAATTTTAGCAACTTTGGTAGAGGTTGACCCAAGGAACATCTGTACCAATTTATTTTAAAATCTGGCCAGTAGTTTTGAAGAAGATGATTTTTAAAGTTTTCATTTTTTTTCTTTTTGTTGCGATGCCAACCAGAGTTCTACATGGATCAAGTTTATTTTAGCAACTTTTGTGAAGGTTGACCCAAGGATCATCCCTGCCAAGTTTAATCAAATTCTGTCTAGTGGTTTCAGAGGAGATGTTGTTTAAAGGTTTCCCTATATACATATAAGGCAAATAAGCCCCGCCCCTGGCGGCCATGTTTTTTTACGGATCGGAATAATTTTAGCAAATTTGGTAGAGGTTCACCCAAGGAACATCTGTACCAATTTATTTTAAAATCTGGCCAGTAGTTTTGAAGAAGATGATTTTTAAAGTTTTCATTTTTTTCTCTTTTTGTTGCCATTGCAACCAGAGTTCTACATGGATCAAGTTTATTTTAGCAACTGTTATGAAGGTTGACCCAAGGATCATCCCTGCCAAGTTTAATCAAATTCTGTCTAGTGGTTTCAGAGGAAATGTTGATTAAAGGTTTCTCTATATACATATAAGGCAAATAAGCCCCGCCCCTGGCGGCCATGTTTTTTTACGGATTGGAATAATTTTAGCAACTTTGGTAGAGGTTGACCCAAGGAACATCTGTACCAAATTATTTTGAAATCTGGCCAGTAGTTTTGAAGAAGATGATTTTTAAAGTTTTCAAATTATTTTTCTTTTTGTAGCCATGGCAACCACAGTTCTTTATGGATCAACTTTGTTTTAGCAACTTTTGTAGAGCCTCACCCAAGAAACATTCCTGCCAAGTTTCATTAAATTCTGTCCAGCGGTTTCAGAGGAGATGTCATTTAAAGCAAATTGTTGACGACGGACGACGCACGACGACGGACGAAGGGCAATCACAAAAGCTCACCTTGAGCACTTTGTGCTCAGGTGAGCTAAAAAGACGGGAACGGTTTTATGATTTAAAACCGAATCTTCAAATTTTAATATTTTACGTAATGGGGCGTCTTGATATCTTGCGTTTATCTTCTCTATATTAAATCAACATAATATTTAAACTGCAAGTGCATATGTATATATACTTTTAAAAGAGTGCCATACCTTGAATGTTTTCAAGTTAACTCTGCCTAACTCGTAAGTAGGATTAAGCATGTAGACCAAATAAACTAGTCGGCGGAACAGATATATTTCACCAGTGATTTATTTGTCTAATTCCCCTGTAGTTGTCGTTTCAATTTATCGACCAGACTTCTCTTGATCAATATGGCTCTGATCCCTTTTCACAGACGTAAATGTCAATGTGATGGATGACTATAACGAATGATGGGTAAGATTTGATGCAAAGCGTAAGTTGAGGTCCCGAGGCTGCCAAAATTCGATCAATGCACCATCACATCCAGCCAACTATCCCCGGATTGCACTATTTTATCAATTCGTTGAAGAGATTACGTTGCTTTAAAATTTTATAAATCTTATGCCTCATTACTAACACGTTTGTACTGTTTATTTTCCGGGTACTGAAATGTTGTGAATCACAAATTTGGTTAAATGCGGCGGTTGGACGTAGTCTATGCTTTACTTCTAAGTATTCTTCGATTGGTTCAAATACTAAAATTTAAACTGTATTTTGTTTTAGATTAACTGTGAAACAACCAGACAAGTCATCAATTTCTTAGATATGCTCTGACTCACTGGTCTTCCCATGGGGTATAAAAAATTGTTAAACTCAGGCCCTAATAATACTAGTAAAAGAGTATATTGAAAATGTACAAAAACACCCTTTGCAAATATATATATATGGACATAAACTGTCAGTCACATAAATGCTAAAGGCTTTGAGTCACCAACATTTTAATGTTTGAAATGAGCTATTTCATCACGGGCGTGTCCGATGAGATTCATTGGACTTTTAATAATCAAAAAGAGTTTTTCCGTGATTGAAATGACACACATTTACATGTCTTACAAGCATATGCCTTGAATACCAGAAGTAAATTCATTTTGGACATGTTTGAATTTAAATTAAAATTTTTGATTTTGAATGATTATTTTTCTGCATTTCCTGATCAATGTTTCGTTCTATCGCTGAACTAGGATTACAGTGCATAGGAAATGGGTTTGAAACGTTAAATTTAATTATAAATGAAAAAGTTTAGCTGCACAATTTATTTGCATTTTTAACACTTTAAAAAAAATATGTTTTTTTTTTAGTTCTCCTCAAAACTAATCGCATTTTGAAAATTGTTGTAACAGCATCATTTGAAATAATTGCAGATAATCACTTCACGCAAGTAATGGTCCGATATTGGACAAAAGTCTGGAAACCCTAAATGATATGGAGCCTTGCTTCCGAGGGACTCACGTCTGTCGTTGTATAAAAACATCAAGACAATTTTCAAAGCGAGAAATCTTGTGAAAAATGCGCTGGAGTATTACACCAAAATACCATCAAACAAATTGTTTGCCTGAAAAGGAAAAGGCCTAGGCAATTTTGCCGGTTCAATATCCCTGTCTCAAAATCGAATTGCTTTGATAAATTAAATATGGATTCCATGCAAAGGGTAATTCGTGTGATAATAATGCTGATAGTATACTAATATAGTAATATATGAGATGTGATCAAAATGTGAAAGTTGTTTCACACTTACTTACATCCGCATAAATGCTCCTTGATGCTCTTATACTTTAGGCAATTCGTATAAAAGGTTTCTGAATAGAAAGAAAGAAATCATTAACATGAAAGGAAAATAATCGTACTATGTAAACATTTATTTAAAAAAGCCATTATATAATACGATCCTATAGCATGTATCCCATTTATATTTGGATGTGTCTTTTTAGAAAATAGCTCAATCCGAGCTACTTGGTCCTGTTGAAGTTCTGACTGATTACGATTCCAAATGTATTTGAGATTGATCCTGCTGGAATTCATACTACAAATTGCCCAATAAATGGCTGTAGAGAAGGGCCACTATAGAGTCTGGTCGGTATGATGGAAACCAGTAAAGGAAAGAATATTTATAGAATCCATATTCAAAAAGGCAAAAGTATACTCCTGTTGTGAAATACTTATACACCAGCATTCGTTGTTCCTGTAGTTAAAATCAAAATTATTACATGAAAAGTTTAAACAATCACTAACACTTATTTCTACAATTTTATTACATTTGGTACAAGGTGATATTATGAAAAAAACATATTACGATACAATGTTATAATCATCACCGTTTGCATTTCAATGACCTGTTATGTTCATGCTTACTCGTATATCTTCTTGTAAACACTTAAGTTCATGGGCAAAATGAAATAAACACAATAACATATATGAGTGATGTACTATTACGCGAGAACTGTTTTGATAGAGACACATTTAAGGGCTTTAATTGAAGAGTACATGTATATACAAATAATGTTTCATGATAACTGCGAAGGTTTTGAAACTGTTAACGATGTGTGCGCTTTTTACTTTTAAATATGACGAGTAAGAACATTTTTTTTTGTGTTCGAACATTGTATTTCTTTATAACAAATGTTAGTTTTGATAGCACATACATACTTTGCAGATGGAGATAGCTGTTCAGTCACATGTGTTATATCACTACTTGACTTTAAACAAAGTTTATATACTGAAAGTAAAAGACAATGGACTTGATTTCTCCTAAAAACAGTGGCAACTTGTTGTCTATTAACCGTATTCTCTCAATGTGTAAGTTTTGTTTCCGTTTGCAAGATATTAATATTTCATACATATATAGGAATATGTACTACTGCTGTCATACCAAAGTGTTGAACCCTGAAAAACCCCACATGTCTCGGATTTTAATGGCACCAAATCAAAGATTGTCTAACAAATGCAATTGGTTAAAACACATTTGTTTCCTTATTACAAGAACTAATATACAGCCGCATAGTCTCTAAGTTAAAACACTCACGTCTATTTTAGAAAAACTCCGTAGAATGAAAGTCAATCATAGAAAAAAAAATTGGAAATCGACTGAACAGAAACTGGCGTGACTTAAGTTAATCACAACTTTTTTTATTTCAGTCATTTAAAACGGCAGGAACCAGAAACGCTTTCGAAATATGAAGACTGTCTGTACTAAATAAGACGACGGTTTTAACAGCGGTCTAATTTCAGTCTGATGGTAAAAAGTTCACAAGGTCGTAAAATTTTTTCAGTGATCGTTATCTTTAGTTAGTCTGGAGCGTGAGATACTTACAGTTTTTCTTAACATAGTCCAGTTCGAATCAATAAAGGAGAACCAGATTGAACCGAAATTGTATTGTTTTCGTGGCGCCGCGTGCACGGCAGACATAATTAAGTGCAAAGTCATTCAGAGATTATCGAGAAGATAACTAGTGTAAGCTTAGCCAATTGTTGGATGATAATGGAATCATCTTTATTTCTGTTTGATCAACTCAGAAACCTTGAAGGCAAGACAACTATTGTAAACATGCATAAAGAAAACATGACAAGTTTATTTATTTTCTACTTACACCGCCTTTTTCATTATCGTCATTTTTATTGTTAACCCGGTTCAAGAAATGGCAGAAACTGAGGGTCGTTACCAGATTAAAAAAGGAGCCATTGGAAAACAACATTGACACTGTTCACATATACTACACACATAACACATATTCAAAGCAGGTGGCTCATTAAGATTTATTTCTTAAAACGGCAAAACATTTTTATTCTTACTAAAGAATAGTCTGCATTTGACTATTTTATATGGTTGAGTCATGGAAGTGAAGTGGGGATGTTAACACTTTCATTGATGGCTATATTTATTATTGATATCAATATAAGTTTTATGTAATATTCACAGACAACGATCAATACACAGTTCAGTCAGCTGTTATCTCCATCTTATATTCATTACCCGTCCATCATATTAAGGCATAAGGAACTTTGCCATTCATGATATTTTGTCCGGGGGCACATCTTTCGTAATCAACATTGATGTTGATGGATGATTGTGTGTAAATTCATGGGATCACGTGTGGATGACGTAGACTGGCCACACCATTTGGGTGGACAGTCTGGCAGCCTTTGATAGCCCGACCATAGCTAGGTGTCGTTAATGTAATCACCAGATGAGGTGGGATTAGATTATATCAGATATAGCTAATTATGACTTTCTCCTTGAAAATCAGCTTTGACATATTACTGGACTATCTTATAAGGTAAAAACACCAGAGGTGTGAGTACACTAGAATGCTATCGCTACAATAATTCATTAGCAGAAATGTTGCCAGTTCAAGAGCCATAGTTCAGTAAAATGTATACATGCATAAAAGGGCGAAATACAAACGTCGGCAAGCTCATATACACCTCAAGAATTAGCTGAACACCTCAAAGCTTGTAGTTAAAAAGTCGGAAATTCAGCCCAAAAAAGACACAATGACGGGACTGTTGAGCATATGCTTTGCAATTTAATTACGGGGACAAACATAAAAATGGTACCGTAGTTCATTCGTAACTTGCATGACAACAGGCCTCGAAAGACTTTTCATGACCTCACCAGGCGAAATGTACATTTTCAGTAAAACACAGGATGAGTCGAGATAAATTGATATAAATTGTTAGTGCTTGTTTCCCCGTAGACGTAAATAAACATGAAAAAGGCGCTAATACATTATAACCCGAAACTGGTCAGCTGTTTGAATAAGTTTTAAACAACAACAGGAAGTACTGTGTTTCTTTTCTTCAACATTGAACACATTTTTCATACAACGGGAAGCTTTTCTATACAAACTGTTTAATGAATTGAACAAAACAATGGAATGGAATATACATTTAGGTGTGATTCCGTTCGAAAATCTGTATTTAAACTCAGTTCATTCGAAAATTGTCACAGCTTTGTTCCGTATACATGCTGTACTATATTGCCTGAGATTTCTGCCCGACTGCAGTGGAATTCGTTGTTGGTCATTTGACTTTCTTGCTGTATTTTGGACATGTACTGCGCGTATGTCAATTGATTTGTTGTCCCCATTAGGTGATGAAGCGACTAACACTAATGAAATGTTTAGAATGATGAGAACTGATAATGTCAGATTTAACTCCGTAATTCACAGTGGACGAATTCGTTGAAATGTAATCAGCCAATTGTCGTTTTCCGACTATGTCAGTAAGCATAGGAGAAATAATTATCGTAAATTTTCTTAGCTAATGCCTCATGGTTCCTGCTTGTGTGTCCTATATAAGGAAACATTAACAGTTTAACTTTGCAATTCTACTGTAGATATCCCTGTTGTCTAAGACTTAATATCACACGGGACTAACAACTGACTTTGTAGCGCTAAAAGTTGATTTTGTTGGACAAGACGCTGATACGTTGAACTGAATTGTATCGTAAATTTTGTACAGCTGATCTTTTTTATACGAAGTAATTGGCAAACTATTTTAAATAAGTGAACATTAATGTCGAGAAGACTAGTCCTAATAAACACCCTCTCTATCTTGACGCTATCGTCTAACATCGAATTACATCACTAGGGAAATAAACATCAGAGCATTCATATCAACTTGTAATGAAAATAAACAGCAAAGGAGGATGCCACTGATTTAAGAAAACATGAAACTAGCATTCTTCATTTGAAATGAATGTAAATAAGTCAGGTATGTATAATATATTATATAAAGATGATTATTGATATCATTTTTCCATGATTTGCAAAATATCAATATATGTGTATGTATCTTAAACTTCAATAAGTACTGATCCACCAGGAGGCTTTCGCCAAATAAAATCGACCTTACTTGACGTTCCTTCTCTGTTCAATAATGTATAAGTTTTATAAAGATTTATATGTATTAGTGTATGCTTGGCTAATTCAACATCATGCTTACATTGCTAATAAAAGTTTTTTTATCTGATTAGTCCAGGTATCCTTCGGTTTAAAGTGTGACTATCATATTTATACATAGTAAGTGTAAGCTAGCTGTCAGAAAAGCAAAGCAAGCGACGGCAACACTTCAAGACCAACAACGACAATGGTCTATTTGATACTTTTGTGTCTTTTCATTAGAACACAGTAGAAAAGGTAAGTGTCAACATCATTTACACAAAGTGTCCATCGCAAGGTCTTTCACCTTCAAAGTCCCTTCCTGATTGTTATGAACATCATCGTGTACACGTTGGGGTATCTGATAAAGAAATGACAACATTTGAATGTTGCATTATTTTCTAGCCAACGCATCGAAAAGCTAAGAAAATATATTTTATTTTCTAGTAAACTGCCACTTTTCCATGATAAATTAACCAAAACATCGACTGTTTTAACTGACTTACAAATGCACACAAACCAACGACAGTAAATTTAGGTTTACAAATGAACACATTTTCATAAAAGAATATTATAAATAATGACATTAACAATGTTCAGTAAGCACTTGTATACACAGGATTGTAAATTTATTACATTAAGTATTGTTTTTTTATACTATATTTGTTTCTCAATAAGACTTTTTGGCCCACACGAGAACACATTGCAGTAGTATTCATGCTCTGTGTGTTTGGACTTCTATTTTAAGAAAGGAAAGCATAAATGCCTCAAGTTTTGTGGTTCCTATTATTTTGTGAGTGGGAAATGAAACCTCTAGAAACTATTGTCCGCATTTCAAAGATAGTAAAACCGGTTATTCAGAACTATTAGTGTCGTTTCCTTGAAAAAGTTGGCATTTTGGCATTTTCCATACTGAACTGTTTGCATTATCTAATCTATTACATTAGCAAATGTTACTTTGACATAATCAATCACAGTTGAAACAGAATGAAATTACAATGTGAAAGTCGAATTCTTTAATGAACACATTCATCTTAATCAAACTGCCAGATACATACACATGTCCCATTAAGTTCACAAGAGAGTCAATCGTGGTGTTTGTTGACAATATGTGTTGTTTTACAACTGAAAGTAGTTAGCTTAGTTAGCTTAAATGAGTCTTCACTTGGACTTTAATTACCACAGCTTGAAGTTTTCAGACGTTAGAATATGCACAACTCTCATGTAATTTAGGGAAAAAAACTCTATCCAAATTTCCATCCCGACCGAGTCTTGAACTGCCTAGGAAATGCTGAGTAATCGGAAAAATCGATTCGATAAATCTTAAAATTTCATTGAAAAGGTTTCCAAATAAGCTCTTTTTCTGTATGCCAACGAACTTTCCATTTGGCAATCCTTTTTGTTTGTCTTGTTTGGAAGAGGAAAATATATTTGAATTGTCCCATATTGTCTGTAATTGTTGTTAAGCTGTGTAAATATTATTCACTGCTGGTTTAAGAGATAATGTCTGAACAGAAATAAATAGAGCGCAGTCACCATTATCCAGCTACGGTGCTGAGTTCAATTTATCTTAGCCTTTTTGCTTCAAAAGCCGGAGTCTGTTGATAGCTACAAATAACTAGAATACGTGTAAAGTTTTATTTTTAGTTGTGTTAGAAAAGAAGTACTGTTAATTATATAAGATGCATTTTCCAAAGAGTTGTTAAAGAGAAAGAGTAATTAAGCTACAAATTAGATAAGACGTTTTTTTTTAAAAAAAGATGAACTAATTTACACGTTTGCATGTGTCTTTTCTTTTGAAATAAACATTATTCAAAAAACATTTTAAGAACACATTTACCGGTTGTTTTTTTTCGACGGTCGATGACTGTGTAAGAACATTATATGTATTTTATGGTACAATGTGTAAAGTACATTTAGTATAGAAAGAGAGAAAAAGAGAGAGAACGAGAGAGGGAGAACAGCCAGGTCCTTCAACAGGGACAACGCTCACGGATTATGCTATGCCTTAACCCTTAACTTCATGAATTGATTTATGATCTGGTCAATATTTATTAACTGAGCTTCAGAGTGTACATACAACAATGGATATTTATTTGCCTTGTGAATGGTAGAATCTTAGCTAGAACAGTTTATCAAAAAGTATTTCAAGATAAAGTGTTCAAATGCTTACCATAATAGATCACTGGTTATACCTAATTCAAAGTTTACTTATGTTTGAATAAGGGCTCCTATATCTGTATTAAAGACAGGAATTTATATGTATCTTTGCAATACATTTATAAGGAGCAGTTGTTTCAGTGAAGTCTATAACTAATAATAAAAAAAATAAAACAGATAAAATGAGCTGCAATATCGCTACTCCGTGTATTATACAGATGTCACAAGAGTTAGCCTAGATGCGTGTTAAAAAACATAATATTTATCACTCCGATCTATGGCACAAATTTAACAATCTCATTTATCTGCCTCTCTTTAGACTCACCGTCATAGTCGTCTTCAGGCTTGCATTTTTTTTATTTCATTGATCGGTTGATTTTGATGAATCGAAGTACCATCATGATAATTTCGTGTAGATTGACTGAGGTTAACCCAAACCGTTTTTACTCGTAAAGATATTAAACAACTGCAATTGTTGTCCTATAAGGTTGCTCCAGACAATGTATCAATACCAAAGACTAAATCTCATAAAACTTGAGAAATTCTTTCTAGATAGTTACGTTTAACTATTAATCAAATGATCTTGAATGACGCAGAAATTCTAAATTATATGATTTGAAAATACGGTCATATACTGTCCACTTCTTTTTCGTGAGTGCATTTCCAGAACGCGACATAAATGCGCAAGTAATACTTATAGGTCTTTGCCAGGCGTCTTGCATATATCCAGTATAATTTCAGAGAGTCCTCATTAGAAGCGGGAGGTCGTGAGTGCAAATCTAGACCGCGACATACAAAAGTATTAGTGGGGCTATATAGGAATCAATCGCGTCGCGTTGTATCCGACCCATTACATCCAATCCGACCCCCCCCCCCCTACACACACTCTCTCTCTCTCTCTCTCTCTCTCTCTCTCACCTGAGAACAAGGTGGGGGATACGAGAGTGTCATCTTTAGAGATTCTTCTACATTTTTTCAAAAATGTATTTTTGTATCCTAAAACCTAACACTTTCTTATTATCGGAGCATCATTTTGGGGGTTAAAGTTTGATATCGTCAGCAAACACCCCTAAAACTGGTATTTTCGCGAACGGTAAAAATCAAGAACTTTAACAGCAATATAAACACAAATGTTTGAGATTGAATTCACAAATTTGCCTGTGTTTAGAACGTAAATGAATAAATAGTAATATAAAGACATATAATATTTGAAAATCTGAAACATAAATTAAATGCCATTTAAATACAAGATTTCCCAAAATATAGACGGTATCACCTTTAAAAAATAATTATATAACCCATTTAGATTATAAAACAACATAAATTTGGTGTTAAAAGCACGGTTATAATGATTTATATTTTTCAAAACGAGAGGTTCCCAATCGTGTAATAAACATTGTTTTGTTATGGAGGCATTATTTTTATATAAGAACATGTTTGGTAGTTTTACAACTATGAGAGATGGATGGTAATGGAAAGAGTAATCTCTCAATTGCAAGGATCGTTTTAATGCTCTCAAGATATATTGATATATTGCAGTTGTACATTATATACGCATATTAATATTTGAAGCTGGAAACGTGCTTATTGAATTTCCCGAAAATAACTCCAAATTCAATCAGTCAAAAGATGATGATAATGATGATGGTAGTGGTTAAAGTGATGATAAACATGACTGTGGTAGTGATGGTCGTGGCGCAAACAATAAGAGTTCGCACGTGCAAGGTACCCTACACCAAATATATAGTTATAAATAACGATGAGAGAAGGCAGCTGCAAAGATTAATAATGGAGATGACATGATACATGAAACTTATGAAACAACTACATGTACATAACGTGGACCCAGCCCCCGTAACATATATACAATATATCACGACTGTTTTTGGATTTTTAAATGCAGTTTTCATTATATCAAAGTCACTACAATTTATTTTCATCATATATCTCATTCTGACCCAATTCTAGACCATATAATATAAATCCTGACTTACTTTTTATATATTGAACTGATATATATCCACGACCATCGAAGTTCAATATTTAAGATATTGCAATTTAGAAATACCCAAAAGAAGGAAATCAATTAACTGAAACTCTCGAAATGTCCCAATTAGAATGTCTTAAAAGCAAACAACGCGCATAAAAGTGAAGTAATGAACTTTCAAGTATATCCATCATGGAATCTTTTTCTTCATCCAAGTTCTTATTTGGTTCAATGCAGTCCAGATTTGTTCAATATTGAGTTACAGCATCTGCCCTGTTAAACGAGGATACCAGATTGCTTCCTTTATGAACTGGTGTTTTTATGTACATTTGTAACAAAACACCGTCTATTCGTGACTACTGCTGCTTGCTTATGTCAATGGTTTATATTCCCTTACATATTCTAACAAATTTAATTGAACTGTAAACACGGAAGAATACATCTGGAATGGCGTGGTACATGCTATCATCGCAAAAAAGACTGCTACGCCTACAAAGGCGGTAAATGGCCAAAATACTATGTACAGTTCCTTTGTTGCAATTGATGTAAGGTTTTGCTATATTCGCGTTTTTAAGACAACCATGAGAATGTTTACACTAGACAAACTTGACATGCGTCCCACATTTGTGCAATTTTTTAATAAATTAGGGACCATATCTCAGTAAAGACTTTTTTTTTCGAAACGAAACCCAGGCTTCACAACTCACTTATTTGCATTTGCATTTCACTACATTTTGTGATTCTTGCTTATGTTGTTGTAGATATATGTGCGGTAAAGGTTTCTGTTACGGCCGAACGGACACATAAACTATACATAAGCCCACCCAGTTGCCCTAGATGTACTGAAGAACGCCATTAAAGCTATTTCATGCGCGAATAAGTGATTAAAATGAACATAGAAAGGACAAGTAATCTCCATATGCATAACATATTACCAGCATATGATATGGGAGAACGGGAACAAATAAATTATTTAATCATACTGTCGTTACTTATTCAAATCTAATAATTTGATCAAAAACAATGTATGTCAACACCAAGGATTTGCATGATTGACTACTTTATTTCTGTCGATGACATGGGATATCTTTAATATGACTTTCTAATAATTTCAAATGATGATCGCATTTTCTACTTGCCTTCTTTCTAATTGGACATTCGTTGAGTTTTTCCGTCAGTCTCGTAACGATGGTTGACACATAGCTTTTCTATTTAGGTAAAGTTAAATGTCGCCTTCAAATTTAAGTTTATGTGTCCTTTGTCAAGTTTCACATATTTGTCGAGGAATCTTATTCGGTTTTCTTTATATTTAGTTTTACCATAATTTAACTATGTACATTGCTGACTTGTGTAGCGACATTTCAGAAATACTCTATACGTCCTTAAGATACTGTGAGTATATTTCACCAAAAATAAAATAATAAAGCAAAAACACGATAAATAAGGAAAAATAGAGTTACATACAGTTATATTTAAAAAAAAACACACAAAAAAAAACAAAAACTTAAAGATTATTATAGCGTTTAATTTAAATAACATGCATGCATTTTGTATTACAGTAGACTGTATCGAAATATAAGCACTGACTCAGTCAGACTTGCCCTTAGTTTCAGTTCACTAGTCCTATATACAGATATTTTGCTATGATTTAGTCCACAATAATCATGAAGAAATTAAGACGTAGCTGCTTAATTTTGAGGGATCAACATCTTGTTCCATTATTGCCATGTTAAATGCTTATTACTCCTGAAAAAAATACATGAATTGATTGCTTAGCGTGTGGTATGTACAATGTCTGTTCTTAAAGTTCCCCAAGGAAGGTCTGGTACATCGATGAGTCTTTAAACTTCTAATTCATGTTGTAGAATTATTGGCTTCCCGTTGTTGCTTGCTGCTTGTTCTGTTAATTTTGATGCGTAGAATATCGAAACTACAGCTTTTTCTTCTTTAATATCAACGTCTCATGCAGGTGCCCTCCGTCGATGATTTAATTTCTAATTGACAAAGAACAGCGCCGTGAAAAGTGACAATCCATAACATCATGCAAATCATCATGTTTTATTGGCCCGTCCAATAAATACTGCTTCAATTCATTGAGACATGTGTATTTTAATTTGAAATTACAAATAACAAAACCCTCTGTTTTAGTACAAAACTTGATATTCGACAAAATCTAGAAACGGTGATTGTTCAAGACATGTCTCCCGCAGGTTAGGTACAAAACACAACCGAATTACATTTTATTTTGTCTCTTGAGATCTCTAGAAAGTTTTATTGCGGCGTTGACAAGAAGAACATTAATTTTGAAGAGGATATTGAGTTTCTTATCCTAATGAACAGTCCGAGCCTGTTTCGGTAAAATTAAAACTACAGGGAAAAAAACAAGAAAAAAAAACTGATTAATATTTCTCATGTAATATTCAGATCAGGCAATCCGACAAATATTTCAAAATCATGACTTATCAAATCGAATTTCTGATTATATAAATGATACATGAGTATGAACACATCATGCCTTCGTTGTATATGTGTTGGCTGAGCTGGGCTCTCGTATTAGCGTTAGGTTTTTTAATGTTTTAGATAACTTTCATTGAGAAATATCCAATTTTAGTTAAAAAATGCTATACGTCTAGCCGTGGCTTAGATAAACGCTTTTATTAATGATTTATCCTGAAAAGCGGCAGTAAATAAACAATATCAATAAGCAACAACAATTATCACAGTTGTTTTCTTTTTAATGATACATAGCATTGTAACAATAAATATATAAATTATAGATTGACGCACGTACAAAAGAAAATGCAGTTTTAAAAAAGGTGTGTTTTTTATACTTCTGTTGTATGCAGTCTCTTTAAATGTCAATACTTTTTCATATCAATAATGCACACCCCATAAACATTCAATTCCCCATCTATTATATGTTTTATTAAATAAAAAACATAATACTTTTGAGTTAACTAAAACATGAGTGTTCACTTTATTTCCCTATTGAGAGAGATACACAATGCTACAGATGGTGTGTTCTTTTTGATCCAAGTCTGAATATCCGCAGAAACACATCATTCAGTGCAATTTAAGTTTATTAAGTTTTTTTTTCTTCAAATGAAGACGAATAGTTTGTTTGGTATGTGTAACATCCTGGAAATATAGGGCCATACAATTTGAATTTATATGGTTAAAAGAGACATAGTACTCATTCTCGACAGGAATTCTCCCCTTTGTTGCTAAGAAAATACATTTTGTGTGTTTTTGTTTATTATCTGGTTTCTCAAATTGAAGCCTGTATTATTCTCCGGAACAATGTCTCTTTATAAAAAATAAGACATAGTAGTCACGTGTTGTTTTATGTGCCACATTTGTCTTTATTCCGTGACTTATTTATCGTATAGAGCTAGGATTATCAAAGACAGGATGTCTTAATATATGTGCGAGCTATCGCTCGAATTGCTTTATCGGTTGTTCATTTTCAAGTCGATTGTAACAACTGACATGTCTATCATAATTATTTCGACCAAGTGATGGCTCTAGTTAGTATACAAATTCAGTAGACTAACGTTCTTTAATAAATCAATTGAAATAGAATAACAGAGTATGCGGTACAAATTTCGGTTTCCTACGATGTCAACTTGATAATATGCATTGTCAAAGAAGTAAAATGATACCTCGGAAATGATTGACACTTTACGAATATGCCATAAAACTAACACACATACAAATAATACTTAAATAAAGATATACTTCCTTCTAGTATGTAACCATTTGACAACAAAGAACGGCATTATTAAACAGCACATTAACAAGTGTTGGAAGACGATGCAATTTGTGCTTTGGTGGTTTATTAAACTATTCTAGAGAAAAATTTTCCTCAAATTAAAAACTTTTAATTAATTTTTAAATTTTATTTCTTCAAAGTAATATCAATCCATCTAGATAGGAAGTTTTATATTGATGAGTAATAGATAAATAAGATTGCGTAAAAGAAGACAAAAAACATTGTGTGCAACTTCATTCGAATGTTAGCAATCATTTTTATCTATCTTACCTTGTGGCAGATGTTCGGAAGCAGCTGTAATGACACGCTTGCTTTGTTGTTGATTTTCTCAAAATTACTTTTGGAATTCCGCAGTGCAATTGAAGTGTCTTGCAATTTTTTATGATTGGGAATGTCACTTCCTTCACTAGTTGACAAATTTCTAAACTAATACTAACTAGAGGCATCATTTGATCGAATACTTCTCAGCTGTCCCATACAATTGGGCAATTTTAAAGAGTTTTTCGTAAATAATTAAAAAAAAAAGCCATGATCCATATATTTACTTAAGTCTAAAGATTCATATTATATGCCATGAAAAGCATCGTATTATAATCCAGATTAGATTTCCTATTGACAGACCGGCTGACAATAGAAAATCTAATTGTAATATTATTAAAATTGATACACAAATTAAATACATAATAATAAAGTATTTTAATTTCTATATATATTTTTGTCAAGCAATTTTAAAATAATATATTGCCTTTTAAAAAAAAAAAAAAAAAAAAAAAAAAAAAAAAAAACGTGACGGCACACTAGTAATTCAAAAAACCAAAATCATTTCTCTCGATTTGAAATAAAAACATAACTTGTGTAAGTTTAATGAATGTGACAACTTCATTTCTATGGACTTTGTGTAGTTTATAGTTAATAATCATAGCACAATGTAATTTCTAAAGGAAATATATAGTTTTATATAGTTCAGTTAATTTGATCTCTGATATATGAACGTAAATAGATCAATGAAATATCTAAGATATTTTTTATTGGACATTTTTATTACAATATTTTTATTAAAATTTTTAAAAACAGAAAAAAAAAAAAAATAAACAAATAAATAAATAAAAACATTCACAAAAACACATCTATTTAGACCGGTAGGTGTATAGTTATCCTAAGCAAACAGCCTGTTTTGAACAAAAAAAATAAATAAAAAAAATTAACTCTACATTCCCTCGCAATACATCTTGCCTATTTTAACATTTAAAACACACCGAGGATTATCTTTCTCGTAGATTAACATGTTCGTAAGCATTTAAAATCCCATGTGCATTTACTTTACAAAATTTCAATATGAAATTCTGATGTATAAAAACACTTTAACGTCTTCCATTATAACAGACAAAAAAAAAAAAAAAAAAAAAAAAAAAACGTTCAGTTGATAATTATTGGCAAAATTATTACAACATCATATCAGTTATTTAACATTCCAGGATAACATATTTGTGATCACATGTTCAGTTTATTTTCATAATGTGTAAGGAAGCATTAATCATCAAAGGAAAGAAATGTCAAGTGTCTATTGTCTTGGTAAGAAACAGGCATGTCTTTCCATAAGGCAGAAACACGCATTTCAGAAAACACGAAATGAAACACTTCGCTTAGCAAGGATAGTACTGGAATTTAATAATGAACAAGTCAAAAAGATATAAATCAATGTTTAGGAACAGGAATCATAATACACACTGAGAGATTTATTCTTGGGAGATTATGACTCCGGGATTATGCCACATATTTTGCGTTTATGAAACCCTAACGGGGAAATATACTCCTATTAAAAAGCAAATTAACCAAATACATATGACGAAAGTGATAAATCTCACATCGAAACTTTATCTATCCAAATAATCTTTTCTCTAAGACAAATATTTATGTAGAATCAAATTGTATGGTTTCCAGAGAAATTGAAGAAATGTTGAACACTGATGCTCACCGAAGTGTACAATTTGAATATACCGGAAGTACAGCAGATGCTTGATGTAGTTTCAAGATTAAAATTATTTCTTTGTGTATGAAAAGCAGCGCTGAAACATACTGGGAAATATAGAAAGAACATTTCTTTTAGCGTCCTTGACAAGTTCTTGTTTTGCTGAAGTAGGGACAATATACATACATATAAATTCTAAATGAATATATTTATTTAATCGAATATAATGCATCTAAAATATAAAAAAAAAATGATTACCTCCATATTCGGTTTATATGAACCAAATAGTTCTTCAAGAGGCAACACATAATACATAATTAGTCGGAAAATCAGTTCTGACAGAAAGGTATGAAAATAATTCCATTTCACAAATATACAATCAGATATGACTCAAATTGCACTATACCCCATCTATTCATATTTGAAACCGCTGAACTATTCTTTATAGGCATACATAATCCAATCTATTCATATTTAAAAACCTCGAACTATTCTTTATAGGCATACATAATCCAATCTATCATATTTGAAACCGTCGAACTATTCTTTATAGGCATACATAATCCAATCTATTCATATTTGAAACCGTCGAACTATTCTTTATAGGCATACATAATCCAATCTATTCATATTTAAAACCGTCGAACTATTCTTTATAGGCATACATAATGCAATCTATTCATATTTGAAACCGTCGAACTATTCTTTATAGGCATACATAATCCAATCTATTCATATTTGAAACCGTCGAACTATTCTTTATAGGCATACATAATCCAATCTATTCATATTTGAAACCGTCGAACTATTCTTTATAGGCATACATAATGCAATCTATTCATATATGAAACCGCTGAGCCATTCCTATAAGAATACATAAACCGTACATCAATCAATGGAAACCTAGACTCTTCAGTCGTCTGCTAAGATCTTTTTTGTTCCTTAACGTTACATCGGTATGCATATGATGTGTTTTTCCTGGTAAAATGTTTTGAGGTTATCGGTAATTGTTGTCATGAGTACTTACCAGTTCCGTTCAATATCTATCTTGATAAATATAGTGCAGATTATCAATAAGGCACCGTTTGTTTTCTTCTTTTTTTAAATATCAAAGACTCACTAATTGCCATTCATCAAAGGCTAAAGTGTATATTAGAACTTATATTAACATTTATGTAATATCAAACCGATTTCAGGGAGATGGCATCATTCACATCTATATAAAACAATAAAACAATAAAACATGTACTCATATTAATCCTTTGAGTATTTGTATAACACGGTTCATACTGTATTTGATACTTAGGAAATAAATAGGATAAGTTATTTGAAACTAGCATAAATTCCTCATCTTAAAACGAAACATTCTCCCAGTAATTGACAAACCTATATCAAAAACACAATGACATATGTACGCAAATAGTGACTTGCTTAATAAGATTTGCTATGTACATATTAAAATAATGTCATATATACGTAAATAGTGACCTCCTAAATAAAATCTAAGAACATATTAAAATAATGACATATGTACGTAAATAGTGACCTCCTAAATAAAATCTATGTACATATTAAAATAATGACATATGTACGTAAATAGTGACCTCCTAAATAAAATCTATGTACATATTAAAATAATGACATATGTACGTAAATAGTGACCTCCTAAATAAAATTTATGTACATATTAAAATAATGACATATGTACGTAAATAGTGACCTCCTTAATAAGATCTATGTACATATCGAAGCAATGACATATGTACGTAAATAGTGACCTCCTTAATAAGATCTAATATGTATATATCAAAACAATGAGAGAGGGCTTTTGTATGTAATGCTTGAGCAAAACTCCATTATATTCCCTCCGCATTAATTCTACTTTACTAACAAAAAAGATGAAAAATGATGGTTATCTTTTAGGTAATGCAGTGCACTAAATATATATTGTGGTCGGTCGTACCATAGTCGCTTAGGGAGCTTCCTTTGAAGATTATTCCAGACTTGAGGATATATATTCTTACTCGAATCTAACTTTGATCTGTTAGTTTTATCATACTCATCTCCTACAGTCTTAAATCGTCTTAAATCTATAGACGTCGTCTAGCAGATTTCTGTTTTTTCCATTACTTTTGATAAATCAAACGACAATAATGGCAGTTTCTTGCGATTTGATTGGCTGAGATTGTTTCAGTCTAGATTAATGATGACTAAAACTTCCACGTCAATTAAGTTATATCCAGGTATTGGCCTCATAAAACTAAATTACATGTTTTATGGTAATGGTGCACTATGTATCAAATAAAAGGCAGAATTGAACGTAAGGGACACTTTCAGATCGAAAGAAATGTGAAGAGGGCGAATTTCTTTGTTCTACGTGTTCAAATGGCAGAATGCTCAGAACAAACACAAGCATTAAGCTGCGGTGAAACTGCAAAGTTGCGTCTTGTTTAAGCTTTACAGTTTTATTTTTTTAAAGACCAACTACTGTTTCGCTGTTAATCTAGTTTACTCATAACTTAACATTATTTTGAAACAGGAGGTTTAAAAAAGATTCCTTCCTTTGCACACATGTATGACATTGAAAGGCTGTTCATTATTAATTCGAATTGCTGCGGCTTTCCACTACTCTGTGAAAAACGAATTGGGTTATATAATGTTCTTCATTTTTCTCTAGGAATAATTTGGAATATTCAGAACGTTGCCCATAGTCAAGTGGAGTCAACCGTGCCCTACCTTAAGTTAATTCTGTATTAACGACCGATTTTACAATCATTTCCTTTGGCAAGATTTCATTTCGTTTGCATTATACTAATACAGTTGTATTTATTTCGTGTAACATGACATGATTTCAAATTAATTCCAATTTTAGTATTAATCTATAATTTAAAAAATAACAATTTTGTATCATTTCAATACAGCGAGAATTAATGTTTGTTTGTTGGGTTTAACGTCCCACCGACAATATTTCAGTCATTTGGAGACGATGTCTACTTGAAACAGATATAGTGCTGCCACACTGCAGTATCACGCCATAGACATGTGGCATGATACTACACCCAGTCACATAATCCCGACGTCGGGCCAACCAATCCTGCAACTACCCTTATATGCTGAGCGCCAAGCAAGGGAGCTATAGCAGTACCATTTTGGGATGTCTCAGCCGGGGCGAGAATTAATACGTCGAATTATGACGCAGTTTTTCACTGAGCAAAATGCTGGATAAATTGTGTTTAACAAGATTTTATAATTAAATGTGTTTGCTTTATGCAAGGCAACAATGTTTCAGAAATGTGTTACTAATGATAACTATTCATTATGAAGATCTAACAACCATACCAAAGATGCTTCACTTTTGATAACACTATCAGTCTAGGTTCAAAGTGTATTCGATTAAACTTGCTCTGTATTTTGTTATATCATATCCAGCATAACTTAGCAATACATTGTATTTGTTTAGTATGGACTTACCTAAGGCATTTATGAAAATGAGGAATAATGCAGATTTATGGAGTTACCAGAATTCTTCTCTTTATTAAATATTGACTAACCCAAGATATAGTGATTTAGAATGGACTAACTCTAGTCATCAAGAAAAAATATCTCCGACTGTACTGATTTGTATTGGTAGGAGACTATGTAACGGCCTATAAGTAACCCTTATCGATGAGAATTTTTGTAAGCTGTCTGATAGCTCGGTCGGTAGATCACTTCCCCTGAAAGCGGGTGATCCCAGGTTAAAGCTCTACCTACACGTTTTCCACCAGATTTCATTTGGGTAGCGGAGCTTAAGTCTGCACGTTACATGTAGTATTTGGTCGAATTCGCCGCACAGTACAGAGAACAAATGGCTATGTTCTCGACAAAATACTGGATAACTATACCGTTTCGGCCCAACATTTTACGCAAAATGTATTACTTACTTCAATCCTCAATCCCAGATGAGAAAAACGCGCAACCAGACCAGGATTCGAACCCGGGAACCCTTGCTTGCTTACCGAGCCATCTGACTGCTAACACAAAGTGTGGCTTATAGGCCGTTATTCGAAACCATTTTTTGAAAAATAAAGTAGGAGTATACCATAAATAATCACAATTTTATTCTTTTCGCAATTTATATAACAGCTTACCTATTGCTCACACTAGAATGATTTGTAAGGAATATTAATTGATAGCTGACACACATAACGGAATGCATTCGACAATGAATCAAATGACTAAATCCGCTGTAAAGTGTATGGTGATTAATTACTTACTTAACAGGAACATTTCTCCCGTGTATAGACCCTATTTTCAATTTGAAGAACATATCGGAAAGCATTACAACAACCTTCAGAAATGTGTAGCCCGATCTCGAAGTCGTAAGGATTGTTATGGAATAATTTATTTCAGTCAGGAAATATACCCTTCGCGATACTGATATATATTGGCATGATGTATAGCGTTAATAATTGCTATTGGCAAATGTGCTCATCGAATTTCCCGAAGACAACGTGAACTTTCTGACGGTAAATGCGACTTTCAGTTAGAATCCAGAAAGAGTTTCCCCCGCAAAGCATACATTCCTCAATAGTATATATATGCCCATACCATGTATTCATTAATGTATGTATCCCCTTATTTAAGAAACGTTATTTATTTCAAGTATTTCAAATTAACTTAGAACAAAGAAATGTATGTTAAAAAGTATATGATAGTGTATTTTCGACATTTGCAGACATTCGTCTGACATTTTATTTGAGTTCAAAGTATTTTAAGCATTATCCGGTTAATGTAATTGAATTGTCTTCACTTTAATTCGGTATATTTAATCTACTTAATGTCAGAAAGTGAATATATTAAATACCTAGTACATGTATTTAGATGTCAAATATGTTCAAATCATATGTTATTCAACTGACTTAGATGTTCAAGTTACTTACAAACTGATATGCTCAACTTCTACCTGTTTCTTTCTTTATTTATTTATTGTCATGGATTCTTTACCTCATTTTATATTTCAGCTTGATCCATTGAGCAAAGTAATTGATGGATAAACATATTTAGGTGTCTGCCTATTCATCCATGCAATTATCTATCGCTTTGATTCATGCTAAGTTCATGTTAATTCGAGTTGTAGTTTTAAATGGAATATCTAATTTGCAATTAAACTCAACTTTTACTAAAATGCTCCAATTTTATTCAAGATTCAAGTGGCATTTGAGATCTTGTGTCTAGAAATTAACTTAACCACCGAGGCAAATATTTCGTGCATATACTAAGATAATTAACGTATTGCATGATAAATAATATTTCTGTAACAACCATATGATAATAAGAGGATTTTGGAGATCGGTTTTTTGGCTAAGCCATAATAACCATATCTCTAAAAGGCGCAACACTATCTGATACCTCAATGTCAGTCTACCGCAGTTTGTTATTCAGATAATTAATCATGGAAGGAAATATAAATGATTGCATCATGGAGACTCATCAATATATAGTTTTGATCACGAACAAAAGAATGTCTATTCACGAAAAGAAAATTAGAAGGGACCATTATAGTCACTAAGCAACACGTAATTGATATATATTTATATATGAAAGAACAGTTCAGGAATTCATATTTTAATATTAAAAAAATAATCAGGATTATGAGAGAACTCCAGATATTCATTCTTGCAATCGTCTGTTTTGATTACGAGCAAAGTTAGCTTTGAAGGCGGTTGTATATCCCTTTCAGTTGGGTAACCAGAGGAAGCCAATATTTACGATGGTGATTTACGTGCAATTTCTTCTTAATGTTGTAAGTGATCTAAATAAAGTCTTAAGTTTGGATTGAAATAGAAATACACATGAATTTTGAAATGCGGAGGAATCGTGCTCGTTTTATCATTTGAGTAAGATCGTTAAGAAAGAGATTCTTAAATTGTTTCCAAAGCTAAAATAAAAATCAGCATCTTACATGTATACATATACAAGAATTGTATCAGAGAAACAAATAAACAGAGAGCGTGGCGTATAAGGGTTCGGGAAATTGAATTGCTTATACAGAAAAATAAATCTTGAATATAAGACATGGTGTATGTATTTCATTTCGAATACAAAAATCACTTCCATAATAACAAATAGTACTCAAATATTGAAGCTAAATAACGATAGATATATTTCCGCAATGCATGAACGCGGTACGTCATGGTTGTAATATTTTTAATACGTTGATATGGTATATCTAGCTAAATGATTTATAATAATTTACTTTCATCGTGAAGAACATACACTGATTTCAAAATTTCAATATGTAACTAATTCATTCATCATTGTATAATTTGCTTTCAGACTTTTATACGAAAACTAACTGTCGCCCTCACTCCCTCCCGCCTAAAACTTTATGAAATATATGAAAATACAAAGGTTCATGCACAGTTCTCACATATGTTATAGTACATGTAACTAAGTTTAAACATGTACAAGTCTAAGAAGGTTGAGCAGAACTACATGTATTCTATAAATATACATTAAGCAGAAGGCAAGAACAATGCTTGGGTGTACCCTATACCCATACTGTAATAACTCCTAGTCGTACAATTTCATTTCTTCACTTTCAAATGATCTAGATTTTATAACACCACTTTAACTATGAAGGATCGTTTTATGACATTATCCCATTAATCGAAAGTCAATTACTCAGTTACCCCCATCAACTTCGATTGATACATTTTATTACAACATGCAAAAGTTCTAAACGATTATACATTCCTGGAAAATGTTATATATTTATACTACATGTAATTTAGAAAATAACCTACTGATCCACTGTTTCTTATTCATATCCAAATCTGCGTAGAGTTATTGTATTAGCATCGATTGCTAAAATCATTGGTAATTGTAACGTCGATAAACTCGTCCTTTGCATTAAGTTCATAGCGACAATTTGAGCATAGTACAATAATATGCTGTATTTTTTTCAGTATTTCTCCCCTATGAGAGTGATATGAGAAATGTTTCTGTCACTGTAGTATTTGCAATTCTATATGTAAAATTTTTAATGTTTCTTGTTGTTTTTTTTAAAAATGTGATATTCTAGTATTCTATTCAGTTTCACAACAGTTTCATATACGAGTTTTTGATAAAATCTGTAATTGACCAAACAGCATCGTATGAAACTGCAGTCAACAGTTTTATGCAAATTATGGTGTTTTTTTTATCCCTAAAATTTTTATATGAGTTGATTATGTCAAAATTAAATTAAGAAATAACAGAAAAAAAATACGGCTGTGCCCATGTCAGGATGTGATGTTTGGTGTATTCCTTTCATATGCATTCGCCTCAAGCTAAGACTTCTCAAGACATGCCTTCCATACGTTCACCACAAAGCAACGGTAAATGACTTTATAATCTGTTCTTTAAGGGTTCCAGTTATTTTATTGCAACTTTGACAAGCAGAACAGTATTTCCGGGGAGTGTATTGGCTTTCATATCGCATTTAAAATTCCAAGATTTTTTAGATGATATTAAACGTGCGAAAGAAAGAACACTGATTAACATTTCCCTTGAAATATTTACAAGCTGATTAGTCAACGCAAGCAAGTATTCAAACGTATGCATAAACATGAAACTCACACAAGTACACACACACGCATACACACAATATGAAATAGAAATAATAGGTGATGATAAAATGACCAAATAAGCATAAGTACGATTTTGATATATGATAAAGCTTACAATACAATAATTTTATAATTAGACATATGATACTACCTTATAACATTCTAGTGTAAAGCTTCAATAAAATACTTTTGACATTGACTGCTTACTATAATTTAGTAAAAGCTTTGGAAATAAAATTATTTTAGTTGGAAATAACAGAAACAATTAGAACGTTCACCCTAGGAATCCTGCTAAGCCTAACTATTTTCGCTACATAATAAGCTTTCCTGTTTTACAGTATCTGCATTATACTGGAAAAAATGTTTTGACACTGAGATTGCTCACTGTGCTTATGGGACATGTTTATGTTATTATTCCATGACTCGTCTGTCAAAGTCCATTAAGTTTGTCTTAATCTTGTAAGCCTGGAGCATCTTAGTTTTCATTTCTGTAACCCTATCTAAAAGTCATTATTAACAAAAATCGTCACAGAGAGAGGTCGATCGTTACCTTAAAGAAAAGAGAGCTATGTTGTATTTTTATATCTGTTCGAGATATTGTGTTTCTAAGAATATGTCAAAACCTTTTTGTTGTGTTATTTTTACGGACATTTAATATCTCATCCATTTTGCTATGTGATAAGTACATATTAGTAAAAGGTCTGACAAGTAAGCAATGTTACATTACATATTTATAATATCAACCTGGAAAATATTATAAATCCGTTTTACTTTTCTCATGAACGGTATAACAAGAATGAACTTGGTAACCCTTATGACTTCATTTTCACTTACAGTCGTCTGATATATTTGACCGTCTTATCTGGGCGTGATCAAACAAATAAAATATGCATTTTTGTTTTGAAAAGTTTAGAGAAAACACACGATATAAAACAATACAATGGCATGAAGACGGAATGCATTCAATGTTAGATTACATAAATACATCATCAAAGACATCGTAAACAGTTTCATATCGTCTGGATGGCCATGGATCATATTATTTAAACTTATAAAAACATCCTTCTCCTGGTCAAAAAGAAAGATAAATATTGGTCATGTAACAAAACGTTCCAGAACTTTTCATTGTTAGCATGTTATCACCTGACTCACACGCATTTAAATCCACACAAGATTAACGGGAAACCTGCCAAACGTTGCCTGGAAAAGACATTTTATGTGTGTGCTTTTACATAAACTCGGCTTGAATTTTGTATCTTATACCGAGTTTTAGATACTAGGTCTCTTTCATCACAAAGCTCTGACACCTTACAATCTTCGTATTGAACCAGTTTGTTTTCATTATGTACATTTCAGCTCCATGGTGTGAATGAGTGCATAGAATATCATACTTTGTAAATGTCATACATGTTGTTCCATGGACTTTTATATGAATTGTCACATTCCTTTTCTCACAAACTTGTGAGCTCAGCTCCTTACCAACATTTCCAAGGATTTAATAACTCATTTCAGTTGCATGGCATTTGATCAACAAACAATATAAAAATTGTTAGTTTAACCACTAAAATGTATAATATACAACCTTCGAATCCGCTGCCACATCGGCGTTCCAGGTAAATAAATGAAATTTAGTTAAAACGTCTTCACAATTAGGATATTTTACTTTTATCACCATCGTTAGCAATGACTTCACTTGTCTGTCCAATTTGAAGAGACCAACGAACTTTGGTCATAGCTTATATCATGATCATAAGAATTAATCTCCGGATTTTTTTGATCCTATTCTTGATCGTTTCTTTGTTTTTGGTAAAAAAAGAGATTTTTCTGTTCGTGACCAAAACTATACAGTGATGTGTTTCCTTCTTACAATCATTTATATTTCCCTAAATATTCAATTATCTGAAAATCAAACTTCGGAAGAATGAAAATATACTAGTAGTATAAAGATAATGTTGCGCTGTGATTCATATTAACTTTGAGAATACGGAGAAATAGTACTCGGTTTATCATTTGAAAGCAACAGATTGAGAAAAGATTCTTCAATTACTTTAAGAACTTGAACAAAAAAAATATTACAAGAAAGATAAAGAGAGGGTATTTTACAGCGTTCTGGTGACGCAATTGATTCAAAAATATGTTTTAATATAAGAAATGTTATGTATATTTAGCCTTTCGAAGATTAAAGATCGCTTCCAAACATATAACAGTGATATCTTTAAACGGTTACGAAATCCACTGAAATATTTCCATAATGTAAACTTACAAAGGTAGTTTACATGATCTTTACCAAACTTGTCACAGAGCTGTTAAAGCGGTTCGTGAAAAATGACGTCATTGGTAGTTTTTTTTATTTGAATACATGCTTATCTTATGTATTGAATTATTGTATTAATTGAATCAGTAATTTAGAAAGCATATACGTTTCTTATATCGTCATAAATATATTGATAGTACTCTGATCATTAATATCACAAAGACGACTGTATTTAAAGTAGTCAAATCTCTACATTTCAGACATTAACTTCCAGCTGTAAAACTAACTCTCAAATTTGAATACGTAAACAATTTGACGCCCCAACTTAGATGTTATAAAAATGGATATTTAATGTAAATACATCTCCTATTAGCTATGTTTAAACGTGAACAGTTGTTATGTTAAGCCCAGATCTATTTATGCTTCGATGCAAGCAATAACCATACTAAATTAATTTTGGCAGTCTAGTTTATGTTATTTACTTTGAAATGATAAGGACTGCATAACTGTATACAACAATTTAGCTAGGACAGATCGATTTGGAAAAAATATTCAAATGCTCAAAAGTAAA
>CM037781.1:69721175-69771175 GCA_021229015.1 Solen grandis | reverse complement strand
CATTGCATAATTAGGTCACAGGAGCTAAAAACAGATTTTAAAAATGCAAACTTTGAAAATCTTCTTCTGCAAAACTGCAAGGCCTAGAGCTTAGATATTTGGTATGTAGCATCATCTTATGGGCCACTACCAAGATTGTATAAATCATTGCCCTATGGTGATAAATGACCCCGCACCAGGGGTCACTTGTTTTACATAGAGTTATATAGAAAAAACTTAAAAAATCTTCTTCTATGAATCCATAAGGCCTAGAGCTTAGATATTTGGTATGTAGCATCATCTTATGGGCCACTACCAAGATTGTACAAATCATAGCCCTATGGTGATAAATGACCCCGCACCAGGGGTCACTTGTTTTACATAGAGTTATATAGAAAACTTAAAAAATCTTCTTCCATTAATGCATAAGGCCTAGAGCTTAGATATTTGGTATGAAGCATCATCTTATGGGCCACTACCAAGATTGTACAAATCATAGCCCAATGGTGATAAATGACCCCACACCAGGGGTCACTTGTTTTACATAGAGTTAAATAGGAAAATCTTAAAAAATCTTCTTCTATGAATCAATAAGGCCTAGAGCTAAGATTTTTGGTATGTAGTAGCATCTAATGGTTCATTACAAAGATTTTCAAAGTCTTGGCCCTACGGTGATAAATGACCCTGCGCCCAAGTCTTCTCTGAAACCATATGGCCCATTGCTTAGATATTTGGTGTGTAGTATTGTCAGGGGTAAAATGTTTTAGATTAAGTTATATCAGAATCCTTGTCTGTTTAAAAACCTTGACATCAGTTGAAGCAATGGTACTCAGGTGAGCGATTCAGGGCCATCATGGCCCTCTTGTTTTAATGATCTTTCTAGGCAATAAATACTGGTCCAACACAAAAACTAATCAAGATCGATTAGCATAAGCTGTAAAAACTTGTTTTTCAACAGGCATAAAATAAAACCAGTTTTAAACTATCAAACTACCGGTAATTAGCAGGAAGACCAAATATGACACATATACTGTTGTAGTGAAAGGAACTATAATGCAACAACTCCAATTTTCATCATGAAAGTGAACTTGGCTATTGTTTTGTCATTTTTCAAGGTCAAGTGTCACCAGCAATACAAAAAATCCATGATAACGCAGCGATTCTATATTTGAACGCAATTCTAATTTATCTGAACATTGTTGTGACCAAGTTTACTTTTACAACTGAGCTAATAAATTTTTGTATCATACTCATTGAAAAAAAGTAATTATAGCTTCCCAATATATATTTATGAGATCAATTTTTGATCAAAGCTTTTGGCATTTCTCTTGTATATTTTATTATTTGCCCTCTGATTGTGTTGCCTTGTTGAGTTTCAGCTGTAGCAGTTTACTTCATGAATATTCATGTATAAATTTATGTCTTATGAGTATTAATCAACAGAATTTTAAATGGCATATGAAACAATGTTGTTATGTTTTTTTTGCCTTGTAAACTGTGTAGCATCTGAGCTTCAATACGGAATGAGCAAACAGAGGAGACCCTGATTCTAAGGAAACTGTCAGGTCAAGGTCTTCTTTGTTTGGTGTTTTGTCAAAATTAATATAAATACGAAAATATAAAGTAAAGGATACTAAGGAATATTTGCTTGTTTGTAAGTTATTATTGTAAGATAAAATTTTGTCACTTAATATCAATTGTTAATGTGAGAAATTGGAGTTATGTGATGAAAAATTTTTAATTTTTTTAAAAAATTATTTTTGTTGAAGTATTAAATTTGATAGATGTATATGTCTGTTTGTAAACCTTATCATTAAATTCAGGGTCACGATGACCGTGTGGTTAGAGCTTCCACCAATCTGATTAACTTATACCTCCTCTAAACGCTACGGTACATTAGGGATCTTACCGTTGGAAGACCGTGTAGTCAAATAGGAGTGTTCGCCACCCAACTTGGAGGTCATGAGTTCAATTCCTGGCCGTGACATACCAATTACGTTAACCCGGCTCAGGTGTGTCTTCATTGTTTGTAGCTCATTGTTTGTAGCCCCCCCCCCCCCCCCCCCGAGTCACGTAAATGCGTTTTCAAATCCCCAAAGCTGGGAACACAAAAAACGTTATCAAATGCCTTCCCACGATATTACTTTCATACCCCGGATTATATAAAAAAAAAACGTTTTCAAACGACCCATTCCCTTTAAGTCAGGAGAACGTAAGACTAAAACACTTGTGTTATAAAAATATGATTTTATTGTACTATTGATATTTCTATTGATATTCTATTTATATGAGGATAAGATAAGACTGGTGAAGCTCCCTCACCCCAGAAACTTAAAAAAAGTTTCCAAATGACCTCCCCACCCCTTTATGTTTTTGTGGTTTTTTTTCGTGGGGGTGGGGGGGGGGGAGTTTAAAACGGTATCTTTTTTTATAACTTATACTGAAATGTGTCGTTAGCACAATGATATATCTATTAGTATTTGGTGTTCCTAAATTGAATAAAATTGATGATAAATAGTGGTAATTGAAAACATTTTCATATTTACCCGGGGTTACATGTAGGACATTTGAAAATGGGGTGGTAGTGGTCTCAATACTTTTTCACTATGCCCCATCCGGGAGTATGAAAACATTTTCAAATTGGAAAATTAAAAATTGGGGTGGATTTGAAAACGTTTTATTCGAGTTCACCCGGGGAATAGAAAACGTTTTTAAATTACCGGTAACCCCCTACCCGGCCATTTTTATATTCCCGGGTAAAGACACAGGCATATGCAGCACAGTATGATTAATATGTCTGTGGTAAGGGAAAGAGGAATCTACGAAACAAGTTCTCACAGCTTATATAAATCACTTTTGGTGGCTCTGATGGCGGCGTATTTCGGTCATTGTTGTAAGAGGAAACCGGAGAAAACCCACGTGCCTGGACGGGCGACCACTGTACCCTCTCACTTGCGTGACCAGGAATCGAACCCGGGACGCATTGGTGATAATGCGTTACCACTACGCTATCCAGGCACTCAACGGGATATCTAATTGCTTACAGTACTGACACGTTTATAGACTCGCCTAATTGTAAATAATTAACACGCGAGTCGGAGCATTATACGGTCAAAGGATTAGCAAATAACCAAAAATGCTTCTTGTCAGGGATGTGTATAAGGGTAAAAACTCCAGACCCAATAATGTAACTCTCGTTATCTCAAGGAATTTAATGCATAACAATTCTCCAAGCATGTATGAAGAGATCCCGTTGAAAAATAAAGGAGTTATCCGCACAACACTTGCTTAGGAAAATACACAAAGGGAAAACTCCAGAACAATTTATGAAATCAGTTATCTCACCTTAATGTACAAGTGCATATCAATTTCAATGCAATTATGTAAAAAAAATCAAACGATCTATTAATTTGGTTTAAAAAAAACAAAAACACCTACGACATTGCCGAGATGTTCCAGATATACATAAACATTTCTACCTTTTAGCCTCTTAATTGGACATCTCCATTCATTATATCCGTAAACAAGTCAAAGGAAAAGAATGATGTATGGAAAAAAATAAAATCGCCAGAAAAGCAAGATAATGTATTGATAAATGTGTTGAATTTCTTGTAAGAATGTATGGTTTTTTATTAGTAAAACAGCTTCATTCGTGGAAATATTCATCACAACACGTGATGGAAACCCGATATTACAAAAAAAAATTTAAAAAATCAAAAAATCAAAAAAAAAAAAAAATCATCAAAGATTCTTTATATCATACACCGTAAATGATACCATTGTAATATCATGTTTATGAAATGGAAGAAATTCCACGTTTTAAAGATTTTAAAGTTAATGATGGCATTATCTTAAATATGACGCCACACTATATATTTGAGGCTTCAATAATAAAAAAATATTTGCTTGATCATTGTATAGTCGTAATTGACTTCAGCTTTTTGCCAAATTACCGAGGAAAAACAATGAATTGCAGAAATAACGAGAGAAACTTCTACATTTTGCAAATTTTATCATAACTTTCTTCACGTTAATGTACATGGCTTAGATATACATTCATGCAACTACTGTTTTAATAATGCCCCCCCCCCCAAAAAAAAAAAAATAAAAAATAAATGATGATTTCACTCGTGCATCAGCTATTCGCGAGAAATACGCATAACACGTACATAATTACGAACTGAACATGTATGAAACACTGTATAAAAAGTTTTTTTTTTAATATTTTGTAGAATGTAAATGCAGTGTTTATATTTTCAACTCAAGTAGCTAGATTCTTTACATTTTCAATAAGTCCAAACCAAGTCTATGTAATATCAAAGACATAATGTTATTAATGTTTGCGTTAACAGTGATCATAAGTCCTAACCGCTTCCGGACATTGAGCAGACGTTTCCGTCTTGTGTGGGTGGGTATAAATACGGGGGTCATTTTACTGTTCTCATCGTCATTTGATCACCAGCAATCAAGGTAACGCATCCTTATTTAAAACAAGTAAATATTAACGCGATTCTTTTATCATGACCGCGGTTACTTATTGACATATTTTTATTTTGCTAAATATTATAATTTCTAGCTTCAAATAAAATGATTTTGAACTAATGCCTGCCCTAAATGTTTAATGAATAATCCTAATGGTTAATGTCTGTTTTGAGAGTAAAATCGCACATATAATTATGATTTTAAGATACTAGTTATTTCGCTTTAAGGGATACATAATTATAAGCTATTTTTCTCTCTTGTCCAGCACCAAGATGAAATCCTTTCTGATCGCCGCTCTCGCCATCGCCTGTGTCCTCGGGCTAGCTACAGCTCAGTTCGGATTTGCGCCATCTAGCGGTGGCTTCGGCGACAGTTCGTGTAAGTTCAGTTTTTGCGTTGTCGTGGAAAGAAAAAAGATGGCGTTAAATGAATAGATATAGAGAGCTACATAAAACTGCTTGTTTTTTCGTTCATAACGATATAAGTCATATGATATTATATTTCTTTACAATTGATTTTAATTTATTGCCTAAATTAGATTAAAACTGGTGTTCAAAGCGGCATTTCTGATAATGATAATGCTGCGTTCATCCTAACTGCTACTGCTGATGGTTTCATCGGCTACAGTTGTCAAATGATACATCGAACTTATCATATGTGAATCATATATCACATTTCTATATCATTTGAATGTTACTCACCGTACTCCTGTTCTATTCCAGTCCTGATGCTGATCGGTTTCCTGTTCGTGATCTTGTTCCTGTTCCGGAACACCAGCACCACCTCCACCACGCCCACCGTTACCATTGTCAACGCCTCAGCTTCCGGTTAAACTAGCTCAGGTAACTACTTCCCACTGTCGCTAGAGAATCACATAATTAGTCATTATTGTGTGGTGCCCATTTTCACTGAAAATTTTCTCTGTCACATAGTTACTAGATACGCCTTAGAAATAGTGTTGCTTCGCGTGGCTTGCAATAAAATCCATTAACTAATACATATATAGGAGAGCAAGTGGGTGGGGAAGCAAACATCACAATTCATGGGTACATAGGTATATTCTTATATATATATATATTTAAAAAAAAAAAAAAGCAATATCTTTAAAAAGGATACTCGGCCGTGGTAACGAGTTTGACGATTAGTGTCTAAATGGTTTAATATGTAATAGATTTTGTTGTTTGTTTAATAGTTGTATAATACTTGTGTCAGTGCAGCTCTTTGAAATACCACGGATCCAAATAGTGTGTACAATCTTGGTAGACACTTATAGCCTTAAAACATCTGCGCATTAGACTTCGATTCGCTGGCTACGGATGTTACGTTTTTGTTATACGCCGCCGGAGGCGGTCGTATATTGGCGTCATCTTCCCCGTCTGTCCGTCCGTCCGTACGTACATTTGTTGTGAACTCAATTCCTCCTTTGTTTCTGAATGAATCTTTTCAAAACTTGGTCAATGTCATTATTTTAATGGGTAGATGTGCATGAAGTGGCGATTTTCCGGTTCATTGATTTTTACAAGATTTGTGTCCCTTGAAACTTAGTCTCTGTAGCTGATTGATATTGCAGCCGTGTGAACGCAACTCCTCCTACATTTCTGAATGAATCTTTTCAAAACTTGATCAATGTCATTACTATAATGGGTAGATGTGCATGAAGTGGCGATTTTCCGGTTCATTAATTGTTGCAAGATTTTTGTCCCTTGAAACTTAGTCTCTGTAGCTGATTGATATTGCAGCCTTGTGAACGCAACTCCTCCAACATTTCTGAATGAATCTTTTCAAGACTTGATCAATGTTATTACTATAATGGGTAGATGTGCATGAAGGGGCGTTTTTCCGGTTCATTAATTTTTGCAAGATTTTTGTCCCTTGAAACTTAGTCTCTTTAGCTGATTGATATTTTAGCCTTGTGAACGCCATTCCTTGTATGTTTCTGACCTGATCTTTTCAAAGTGAGGATAAACTGTTTTGCTCAAGAAAACACCCAGCTGCCCCTGCAGGGATCGAACCTACTACCAAGGCAGCCACAATCTCAGGCCCCTGTCTTTTCATCATCTTTAGTGATTGCCTCACTTTGAGAAAAGTATATTCGCGAATATACTGCTCTTTCAGCTAAATTAATTGGTCTCACAGACTTCATTATGATCTTATGCTTACAGAAATGTTAAAAGCAATAATTAAAAGGACACTCTTGGTCTTTATATTTTGTGGCGGCGTATATTGTGGCAGCACTTGCACTCTTGTTGAATATAGGATATGTCAGGGTCGAACAATCAATTCCGAAATCTATTTGTTTCCTATTTTTTAGCATTCTACTCTTTCAGTTTACCTTAAAAAAGGTTCAGTGTCTTACTTTTCGGAACAAATCGTTTGCAGGGGAAGAAAACTTCAACTTTTATAACAAACGGAGAGCTAAAGAACTCGTTTCCGCAACTCCTGTCTTTTCTTTTTACTAATTTTACAGTGACCAATGGGATTTTAGCAAGGTATATAATAACCAATGAAAAGCCTAATTTTATTCCTCTTCATTACTGTGTGTTTCACAGGAAGTCAGGGTGAAAATAAGCGGCCTAACGGCCGAAAAAAAAAATCAGGGATACACGACCAAACTATGTGATACTATTGTCAGTGATATTTCCGGGTTTTTATGCTTGGATGTCAGAGAGACACGAATGTGTGAAAGAATCCTTACAGAAAAAAGGATGTATAATTTTAATTTTCAAAATACATGTGTAAAAAAAATGGATTTCGAGTGTTAACAATAACTCTAATTTCTTGTATGAACTTCTCAAGTTTCACAAAGTATACGTTGATTCAGATAATAATAATAATAATAATAATAATTATAAAGCTCTTTATAATATTTACAACATATTTGCAAACACACTTATTTTTTAAATTTCATAATTTGGTTAGTTTCAGTACGTTTTCTTTTTTATTTGAGGCTGATTATTGGTCGAAGTGTTCCATGTGAATGATTAACATTAACATTTCAATATAAGATTTTATTTTTATTACTTTGTGTCTTTTGTTTACGTTCTTGTACATGCCCTCTTAAAGTATTTGATTTTTCTGACAGCTTCCATTTTTCTATATTTCTGTCTATTTCAGTAATCTAGGAGATTGTACAAATTACACCCAGACATCAGATGAGATTATTCTAGCCACAGAAAGGTCTTCAACACACACCAACCAGAAACAACAGAAGAGGAGACTACTTTTTTTTTGCAATTCAATCCTTTTAATTAAAGCGACTTTCAAAACTATACGAAATTTGTAGCTTTTCAGGATTACACGACGACAATATCAATCAATGTGATATGTATAGATAATGATTTATTATATATGTATACCCTATTGTTATTTATTATTAAAAATAAAGAAAAATGAGAACAACTTCTTTGTCTCTCTTGTTAATTATCACAACAATGACCTGAAAATTATCATTTGTTTATATATATATTTTCGTCTCGCATTACCGGGCTATAAAAAAACTTAAACCCAACAGTTCTTCATATACATGTTTTGGTTAATATATTCTCAAAAAAATATAAAAAAGATATATAAGTATATGAACTGATAAATATTTTGATTGAATGGTTTTAAACTTAGCTGTCATTAGCACATGGCATTTTCCTCTCGTCCAATCAGGTGCTAGTACATTGTTCATAGTCACCGTGAACTATAACGTGTAGTCCAACATTTTTGTAAAATCAATAAATGTGGACTATGCAACCACATAACTTACACTTTTGTGACATTTTGTCGCTAATGGACGGAAAATACCATGTATAAATAATTAGCTCACCGTTGCCTTCAACTACATATCCCGTTGCCAGATAATTACTGAATATGTGACATTTAACAAGGAACAGAATGTTTGTAAATCACGTGGGATTTCATGGTCTCACTGGCATCGAGAGAGTCATGTAGGATCACATTTTACAAGATAACATTTTTTCCATGGCCCATAGGCTAGAACGGGTATATATTTTCATACAAACACTTACAAATAGTTCATGTTTTAACATCTCATCACGGAGAGAGAGGTGATTGCAGGTCAAATCTTAACTCGGAATATTTCATGGTATAACTGGAAAATTATCATATAGATCTAAATGTATATCCAACAAGATAGTTTGTAGGAGCCAACTTTATTATTCATTGAATACAAGCCCCTTTCCATACTCTGTGGTCATCAACGTATGTTATTCTCTACAACTATGGATAAGTATCACTATAATAATTTGTTTTCTTACTTTATAACCTACTGTGACGTCAGAGGGCAACACTGCGTTTTATGCTAAATCATATTTCACTTGATTTTTTTTTTACCATATATTCTGTAGTGACGTCAGAGGTTAAAAATACGTATTGTCATCATATGTTATAGTTATTGTTTTTAAGTGAGAATTTAACAGTTAAGAAGCCAGAACGAGGGCTTCTTTACGCTCGTTCTGGCTTCTTAACTGTCAAATTCTCTCTTAATAAACACTGACTAACTTAGAGTTTGCCCCGCCTTATTTTTGCGTCAAACTGCTATATTAGGAGATGGCGCCAAATATATTACGTCAGTGTGTTGTTTAAGTATTCACACACGTGCACGTGCTTTCCAAATATAAATGTAACACACAGGTTTCGCGCGTTTTTTTTTTTACCGTCGGCTCATTTCTTTTTTCAGATTTCAATCAAGAAGCACGGAAATTTAATTTGAGTGATGACAGTTTTATTTATTTATTTTATTTTTTTACAAGTTAAGACATCAGTACACAGCAACTGATTGACGTTATGGAAAGAACGAAATATGTAGATAATAATCGTTTAGAAAAGCCGATGTCAGCGGAAGATATTAAAGCTAGGAATGCCCTGGAAATACCAACTCAAACTAGTCAATACATTATCTGTAAGTTGTTCATGAACGTTATATCAATTTCAATTCTTGTATTTAAAAAAAGTCTTGCTTGGCGCTCAGCATAATCAGGGTAGTTCCAGGACTGGTTGGCCCGGTGTCATGATAATGTGACTAGGTTTGGTATCATGCCACATGTCGGTGGGACGTTAAACCTAATAAACAAACAAACAATTAAACTATGCTTGTATTTTAATATTTATTTCAGAATCTTATTCTTTCCTTAGGAGTCCGTTTGGATTGAGCTGGTAATCATCACTTTACGAAAATATAAATTTCCGAAGCTTCTCATTCAATGTGTACATCAGCAACTTTACTAAATGTTTACATATGAGTGTGCATTTCTCGTGTGTAGGGATCGGTGTAGTAAACACTGCCATATATATCTATCACGTGCATAGGGCGGATCATTATTTGAAATAATGACATGCGCAGTTCGACGTTAACTCTTAACAGTTAAATCTCAATTAAGTAGACAAGTCTCGCAAAATCTCAAACTCTTAACAAATTAAATCGACCAGGAATTTGAAATTTCGGGCTCACTGATTGGGTAGAAATAGCGGGCAAACTCTAACTCACTTTGGTGTTTTATTGTGTTTTTTTTTAACATATCATATTGTGACGTCAGAGGGCAACACTACGTAATATCATTTCATCATTATCTCACTTGATTTTATTCTTATGTAGCCTATTGTGGCGTCAGTGGGTGACAATCTCACGTGAAATATGTTGTCTTTAAAGACTCTGTTCGCAGTGCGATGCTTTTTTTTTTTTTGAAAATCAAATATTTATGTCATATGGACATAAGAAGAATGGAATCGGTGACTCGAACACTGAAAACTGGAACACTATAAATACTTTACTCGAACTTAGGCAAAACTGTTCTTTTCTCTTTATAAATCGACCTTGGATGAGTCGAACACTGGTGGCTGGAACTCTCGGACTTAATTACCGGCCCCAGGTTTAAAATGCTATATGTTTTTCATACTTATCGGTCGAACCAATTAACAATTTACACATTGTTAATTTGGCACAGGCATTTATTAATTATTGTTATTAAAGTAATTTGCTAAATGTTACTTTTTTTAGCTGATATTTATGTTCTCTGATTGTGCTATATGTGTACATGTACGTGAACGAAATAAATATCATCGTTGAGGTTTGTGCTTTCATAATTGATTTTGTCAGCGGCTGTTTTTTTTTTTGGATTTATATTTTATTTAAAGAATACAAGAATGACAAAGATACGTTTATTTTATTTAATGGATACCTTTAATATTATATCGCCGCTGTTAAAATAAGAAAAAAGACAAATACGATTATTTACTTTAATCGATCAGTGCTAAAAGAAGGCCTAATAATAAATAATTTCAGTTTATCAGTTTATTACAATTTTTGACTCATACAATAAGTACATCATCAAACATTATAATTATACAATATATACCACGTGACAAACGTTATAGCTCTTAACAGAATTCATTCACTCTAACACACACTTACCCATACAATCACTCACTAACTCGTTCTCTCCCTCATTCACTTGCACACACACATTCATTATTATCACTAAATCACACACATGACAAGCTCTATCATGCATTTAATTAATCTCTTTCACATTCTACATACAAAACAGAATACTACAATCATGGGCATGGAATTACTATACTAATAAAAAAAAACATTTTCATCAAAAATGGTTAGTGTAAAAACTCATGAAAAAATAAATGATTTTCTTCTTTTAAATGCAAATTCAATGAACTTTCCTAGCATCATTAACTGTTATATATTACCATACCTTACTAATTCAAAAAAATTAGCCACACAAGGCTTTAAGAAATAATATTTTTTTTATATATTTTAATCTCAAGACGCTATATAAAGTACACTTTAATATTAAGGGATACTCGTCTTCTAAATCATTTAAGTTACAATACACACACTTTCTTTCAGCTCTCTCCACTCTATCTCTTCCATATCTACCAGTTTCAATTTTTAACATGGGAGATGAAACTCTAAGTTTAGTCATTGCTACCCTTATATTTCTAGAAAAGATATTACATATTAAGTATGATTCCATTTCAAAATTAATTTTTATGTGTCTGTATAAAGAATCTAATACCTTACTACTCTCTAAATCACGATACAAGTTTTGGTAAAAAACTATCTGTGAGTCTTGGTTTAAACAAAGAAATAAACTGAATATGACATAAACTATATGGATTATTCCAAGCATAATTATTCATATTCATTAAGAAGTCTTTTTTACGATAGTTACCCTGTTTTTATATCCTTTACTGCTATCTTCAACGGCTATATTATATAATGTTTTTAAACAAATGATATCTGAAGATGTTAATTTAACCAGTACTTAATAACTGCTACAAGTCTATTAATAAAAAGTGGAAGTCTACCTAATTCACCGTAAACTGCTGAAGTACTTGTAGAATTTTTTTCACTCTAAGCAGTGATTTGCAATATTTTAATTGCACTTTCTCCATATCTTTACACTTAGTGAAACCCCAATACAGGACAACAGTAAGATAATATTGACCCTACAAATGCATCGAAAAGTTGAAGCGAAATGTTTGGGTTTAATTCATATTTAATAACGTTGTTTAAAAGAATACCTGATACCCTTAACGCTTTTCCAATTATATTCTGGTTATGTAATACAAAGGAGCCTGTGAAATTAAATTTAACACCTAAATGGTTAAAGTCAATAACTACTTCTATGAATTCATTATTATACAACCAAATTTCCGATTTTTTTTTTTTACTGGACCTGTTTTACGGAAAACACTATTTTAGTTTTAGTAATGTTGACCTCTAGACCACACCTATCGCAAAAATCCTTCAATAAATTCAAACTATCTTGTAGATCTTCTGTAGAATTCCCAATAATTACCATGTCATCTGCAAAAAGCAATATTATGATACATATATCATGAAACGATAGTCCACTATCAACCTCTTTTTTCTAAAATAATTCCAAATAAAAAAAAAAGGGCAAAAAGTGCTGCCGAACTTGTTTGACCTTGTCTTAAGCCAACTGCGATTTCTTTTTATCTTTCTAACACATGTATGTGCATCATTATAACCACGGTATCGAACCACCGATGACTAGAACTAATTACTGTTCCCCCAGCCTGTTCGATTCACCTAAGTTCGACTGTATGTGTAAATGGTGAAGTGCTGCTACAGAGTCTCATTACATAATTAATGATCAAATAGTATGGGAATAGTGTGCATACTGCATAAGATAGTAGACTATTCCTTCCCTCTTAAATTTAAAATGCTTTACAATCTTATTTGGTGTTGCTTTTTAGTTTCATGAGACGTTAGTCACACCAGCTGTAGTACCTACATTCTGAGCATCTGTTTCTCTATACTTTGAACACCGAATATCTTCTCAATATTGTAAATATGATCGAACAATTGTATATAACTCTACAACATTGGTATGCTGAGATTAAGCAAAAGTGTTGAAAACTCAGTTTTGTGTCAAACAGAAATATTTTCGGGACACAATAATTGTCCGTGACATAAAAACACGAAATAACTTATTTCTCTATGATGTTGTATAACTATCACTTGACCATGAGGAGGATTATAGTTTGTTTTAATATAGAGGTGGCTCGTAGATAGTTTTGGATAATTAATTTGCAGGTTTCAATCATTTTATGGTGATACAATTACCCATGTAGAAAAGTCCGATACAATTCCCTGTAATAATCACAATAAAATATCGACCGCAGATACCTCCTTGGGCTATAAAATGACCGAAACCTGTATATCTACTATCAGAAATTAATTCCGAACCACCCAGCCAACCTTTTGCATATTCCTTCGATTTATAGATAGAGACTGTGTCGCCAAATATTGATTATAAATCGAGGCGCTGATAGCACTGAGAGAACATGATTGTCACATTTCTTTTGTTTATCAAAGTAAATTTTATAAACGGGGATCAAATTTTCAAACTATAAACCCTATGTCATAAACCGTTTTTAACATTGCATTAACAAAATCGTTACAAAAAAATTGAACACACCTTTTGTTTCAATGGACTGCTAACAATCAGCACATCGCCTCTCTTACTCTCCCTTATTCTCTTGTCTGCAATTCATAAGATTTATATCATATGCATATCTAAATCAAAAGCAAGCAAATAAAAAAATATTTCATAATTTTATTTAAATTTGGTATCTGGGAAAAATTAAGTTACCCAGCAGATCTGCAGCTCGTCAAACCCTCTTTCACTTGAGACACACACACCTTCAGTGCCTTCAGCGCTTTGATTGTTTGTAGTAATTTATTCTAACAAAAATTTAAATGAAAATTTAAAAAGGTAAAATATTTAATAAAAATGATAAACAAGAATATAAGCAGTGAAATGATGCATATTAACAATACGTTATTTTTTCGCTGACATATACATGTATTTTATAAAGGAAAGGAAAAAGCCATTTGTTGATAAGCATATTCATATTCACAGACAATTGATGGTACTTCTCTCGAGATCTATCTTTTCCAGGAAAACGCGTCAAATCAAATGTGATTTTACGATGAAATGTACAATACAGATAATGCCTTAAAGTCGGGGAAAGCATAAATGCCATATATATATATATATATATATATATATATATATATATATATATATATTTTACTTGGCGAATTGGACGACCGTCCGTATGCAAATTTTTTACTTTTCGCAAAATGAAGTTATGTTTGAAGATGATGTCAACAAAATAAAAAAGTAAATTTTAGCGATTAGGGCAAATTTTCCTATTTTGAAGCGACATACTGCATTTATTTTTGAATATCTGACCAAAAAACTAGACGGGGCCGCTGAAGGGTTACTATAACACAATCTCATACTGTACAAGCAAAAATCATTTTTTGACGCTTTTACACCTACCGACACAGCAGAGATGACCATTTATTTTGATATCAACTTAATTACTTAATTCTCAAAATGACTGAAATACTGTCGGTATGACGCTTAACCCAAACAGACAAACAAACTAATTGCCTTTGATATAGTTCAATTGTTTTAGCATCAGTTTTTATAACATAAAATGATTTTTTTAGAAAGTATGGAACGTTTCTCATCTCGAGGTGATAAAATTTCAACATTTTCAAACTTCTCGATGAGATATATTCCATATCAACAACACACACACACACACACACACACACACACACAACATATCCAACCCTCTGTGCTTTTTTATATATAATTTGCTTTATATATCTCATAGTTGTATGTATGTACATTACACTCTCGATGAAACTATGAATAAAGCTAGATTCTATACAGTTGTAATCATATCGATAACTTGCTGCGGGTAATACCAGAGACATAATATTACATGCGATCACTTCCGGACATATATCAGCAGACGTTTCCGGCTAGTGCGGATGGGTATATATACGGTGACCAACTTTATGTTTACATCGTCATTTGATCACCAACAATCAAGGTAGGCTTACACACTTCACAATATTGCAAAAAAGAGTAAAAATAAGTAAATGCTGATAATAAGGACTTTAATCGTGTAATTTTTAGTTTGAAAAAACAAAAAAAAAACAACAAAAAACAACAACAAAAAAAACAACTACTTTTTCCAACAAATACAAATAATTAAATTACAAATAGATCTAACTGTCTCTTTAATGAAATACTGGATTCAAATTGATTTTCATTTCATTGATTTATTACATTTTTGATCGAGAAAATCTTATAATTGAAATATAAGATTAGTAAAATTGCTTCAGGAAATACATATTTATAAACATTTTTTTCTCTCTTGCCCAGCACCAAGATGAAATCCTTCCTGATCGCCGCTCTCGCCATCGCCTGTGTTCTCGGACTGGCTACTGCACAGTTCGGATATGCGCCATCTAGCGGTGGCTTCGGCGACGGATCATGTAAGTTCAGTTTTCGCGTTGTCTTTGAAGATGGAATTTAATGATAGCGTTGTGGTAGCGCGTTTCGCTTCTCATCAATGTGCCGAGGGTTCGATTCCTGGTCACGTACAGTACCATCAAAGTTTGGTTTTCATCGGGCTTTCCAGGCACCCTACGGTATTAGAATACCTTGAAAATGTTTCTATGTAAATCAGAGCCTATCGATATCATCCAGGGGCCGTTGACTTTTACGCCTGTATTTTGTCATTTTGAGGTGTGTCAAATTAAGTAATGTCACTGGTGTCATCATGTTTTTTTAGTCAATAAGTAGAGGTTGTTTTATACAGCTGTTTACAGCAATATATTCATAAGTTTACCGTACATGACTTTTACAACAATGTGTATTTCTTTCATAAGGCGTACTTGCAATGGTCGATATTATAGGCATCGGCTGCAGTTATACGACGTTTTGCTTGCCGAAAATCTCTGCAGCATTTACTTCCCCATCGTCGAATACCCACGGCCAATTGATAGATCATCTGTATATCATATAGTGAAACGGAATAAGTTAGCCGTGGGTATGCGACGATGTTCAGTATAGTTAACTACTGCCATTACAAGTTTATTCGGCAAGTGGATTGTCGCAATATTTTTTTTTTCACTTTTGATTTTAGATTCGAGTATTTCATGTCAGTTTCGTATTATTTCATTTAAATAACATTCATAATGATGAAATGGGTAAACGAGTATATTAAAATGTCGTACAAATAATGAAAATAATATTAACTGCTACACCGGTTTACCTATAGTCACGTGAGCATTGTGCCCGCAAAATAATCCGTTACGCTTAATGTGCCCGTAAAATAAATCGCTACGCTATCCTAGACGAGGAGCGTGTCGGCACCTTTACATGGTAGAATGTTCACATGAGTTTAAAGTGTTTTAGCGTGTGCGAGGAGTACGTCGACTTCAGACTATGATGTAATGTATAATGCCGCATATTCTCCACCATTTCCCTGTTTTCTTTCAGTCCTGATGCTGATCGGTTTCCTGTTCGTGATCTTGTTCTTGTTCCGAAACACCAGTACCACCTCCACCACGCCCACCGTCACCATTGTCAACGCCTCAGCTTCCGGTTAAACTCGCGCAGGTAACTACTTCCGGTAATTCTTGTTTTGGAAATTAGTGAGTAATAAAAAACTTTACAGTTCGTCCGACTTAATCGTCCAATGAAATGCTTGCATTTCGTTCAGAATTTGAAAAATATACTACATAAAATGATCCGTGAAGTCTTGATATGGAGAAACATGAGTGTATGCTTTGGACTGAATAGGCGGAGCTTGCTGGCGGCGGAGAGTGCCTACGTCATGTTTTGCATGTAGCCCTCGCGTCGCTTACGATAAGTTCCATAAATTTTGAAATACGATAACTAATACGTAAAAGTTGATTCTGATTTAACCCTTTAGATAAAAAAAAAATAATAATAAATAAATCATATTATTTCATATCTGATTTGCTTATTTTCAGTACGTGTAATTTAAGATTTATGGATCATGTACAGTTATGCGAATTTTCTGACGCATGCTTTTATTATTAAGTTTTGAATGAAACATTTTATCGATATCTCTGGTACCTCATATTTTATTATTTTTATTTTTTGTGACATTTTTCAATTTTTCTGTAAATATATTTCAGTTGCTTAGCTGACGAGACAATACACCGCCATAAAAACAGTCAAAAGAGACTTCCTCTTCCAGAGACAGACTTTCAACATACTCAAAAAACAAGATCCTTGGAGAGAAATAGTATCATTTTGGCAATCAAATCCTATGAATTTATTGTGTCTGGCATAAATATCCCGAAATCGGTAGCCATCGGAAACCACATAGCCATTGTTAATTTATTATGTATGTACATGTTATTGTTTTTACCGTGGAAGAAACAAATAAAAATGACCAAAAAAATATTCTTGCGTTACATATGTGTGTGCTGTTTTTAAATGAACAATGCAATTACATCTGTAACATGATTAGTATACGCATATTTATGTTAAACACTTACCGGTGTTCTAAAGCAAAAGAAACACCAACAACAGCCAAAACAGCTACAATATGATATAAATAAAAACAACAACAACAATACTATTTCTAATAATAATAAACGGAAACCATAACATAAAATAATGTCAAGTAATGAATTAATTTCCCTCTTCCCTTACACACAAGTGTGTGTGTGTGTGTGTGTGTGAGAGAGAGAGAGAGAGAGAGAGAAAGGCTAGTGGAGAAAGACAGAAGAGCGATTGCGAAATACAGAGAAAAATATAAAATAAGGTTATAAAGAAAGAGCGACCCCGAAGTAGAGAGAGAGAGAGAGAGAGTGTGTATTGAAGTTGGGTAACCAACACACGGATTGGGATACAATACAATACAATATCTTTATTTCCACCGTAATGGTAATATTTGTATACATACAAACATAAGTAAATAACAGAAAAAAAGAAGAAAAACACCAAAAAGCGTTGATTACATTAATACATAACGATACTGCTTTCAGATAACAATTAAGATAAGAGAAGGATTTGCAACTGCTACTTCAGACACTGGTAAACATAATATATGCGATACTCAAAAAGTCATATTTAAGAAGGTGATAATTTTCAAGTGAGACTACATCTGCTCCTAGCAGAGTAAGGAAGAATGGAACCTGATGTATGTTTACCAATACATCAGCAAGATCAATATCAAGTTGTGATAGACTGCATAGGAATCTCCAACGTTCCAAATATAAAGCACTGCAATCATAAATATAATGAGTGTCCATGTTATTTACAAAGGTATTACATCTACTACATCTTTGGATAATTACCTCGGGCGGTTTGCACCACAGTTTTGAAACAAGAATGCGTATGTTTTTATGTACATGGGCATTTAAAACCTTATAAACAATTGTTTTAGAAATGCTGGGATGTATTACCCTTAAGTAGCAAAAATCTTCGTCTGATATAACTCTCTGGGACCAGAACACAGATTAACTGTTTTATATTTCGTTTCCATTGATTTCTCGATGGTATAGACTCAGGTGTTAACAGTGAGTAAACTGAAAGTAATCTGATGTTTTGAATAAACTAACACAATAAAACTTACACGTGACTGATTTTCAGATGTACAATGACAGTGCTAAGCATTTGCTTAGTAATGAATTAAACTTCGTATTAAGGTACGTTTCATTAAGTTATTCCATTATAGTGTATATACTAAAACTTCAACACAATTGTCAAGTTCAATGCAAAACGCATCTAATGATCTCTTTACTAGAGGAGATTAATAACAATTCAGACCCTGACAATTTGGTAAAAAGATTCACCGATTTTCTTTCGTCAAAAGGAAACAAGTACTTCAAACATGAGGCAACATTGAGACTACCTATTTTAATGACGTAGATAAAAATAAACAAAAATGGCATAATGATGAATGTAAGCAAAAATGTGACGAATACAAAAGGGAAATTAGTCAGTACAATTTAGATAAAAAGGATACAAATAGAAATATTGTTATAGAAAAGAAAAAAAAGATTACAAATATTTTTGTCGGCCATGTAAATTCAGATTTAATAGGGAGTTGGGTATGAAAATGAATGAAATGAGGAAAAAAGTCCATCGACAGTTTTGGAAAATACAAATAAAAAAACAAAACAACAAAAACAAAACAACAACAACAAGAATCTAACAATATATCAAGAGGTGAATTTTATAATTATTTTAGAAAGTTAACCTCAGATGTAAATGATATGAATGAGGAGGAGGAGGAGGAGGACACGGATGAGAACACTCAATTTAACAAGTTCGAATATATGAACGATGATAGTTCAACTTTCCCAGAGATAGACAGTCCGATAACATTAAATGAAATATATAATGCAGTATCAAGTTTAGTAGGAAATAAATCCTGCTCGTTAAATAATATTATATATGTATATTTTAAAGATATGTATATTTTAAAGAAAGTATTAATGTAATTGTTAAGCCATTACAAATATTGTTCAACTACATCTTAAATAAACAAGTACATGTACTAATAAAAAGAGTTGGTCAGTTGGGGTTATTATTATTATACCTTTATTTCCTCCAATATTGAAGATTACATATAAAGACAAATTGACAAAGAACATACAAAATGCAAATATTATACAACAGAGACATGCATATGACAAACAAACCAAACAACGATTAAACATAGTTTGCTTATAACCTACTATCATTACAGCACTCTTACTGGTAAAATAAATAAATAAAAAAAAACTTGTCCAAACAGAATACAAGGATACAAGGTAATGAAAGGGTAAGCCATATATAATAAGGTTTACAACCATATAAACAGGAAACCACTTACCAAAACGAAACATAAGAGTTTCTATATGGTCAAGAACAATATAAGTATACAAAGAAATAGTGCAGGCATGCATGAAGGTGTATTTAAATGTTTACATTAAAGTTCTCTAATGCATGCGTAAGTGCGTGCATGATTGCGTATGAGTGTACAAAATCATGTGCGTGTATGTGGAATTACACATATCAAGGAATATTTACAAGTTTATACAAACATAAACATTAGATGGAACTATATATAACAGAAGGATTACATAAATAAGTATATCGGTATGTTTTTCTATTTTTTTCTTTCTTTTTTTAATTATAAGACAGCCACATGAAATGAACCTGGCGAAATACAATATCTACAAAAATACTGTATTGTTCCCTTAGTAGTCAAACAGATAACACTGGACATCGAATGCCGAGGAGAGTATTAACAGGTTTTTTTTTTTTTTTTTTTTTTTTTCACAAATGAACTCCGTATCGGATTTCTTTGACAGTAAGGTCGACTTATTTCAAGGTGAAATCACCTCCCCGATATTGTTCTCATTATTCCTGAATGACATTGAGAATCATTTACACGGGAATTTGGAAAGTGGTGTCTCAATAGATCAAATATCTATTTACCTTCTTTTGTTTGCGGATGATGCAGTTATTATTTCGGAAACAGAAGAAGTTGTACAATTATCTTTGAACTTTGAATTCGTTAGAAAAATATTGCTTAGAATGGAAGTTAACTGTAAATATAGAAAATTCCAAAATTGTAATTTTCAGAAAAGGTGGTGTCTTAAATAAAAAACTTTAAGTGGTCATATCTGGGAAGTAATATTGAAATTGTTGATAAGTTTAATTATTTGGGTATTGTGATGTCAAGTGTGTGTGGTGGGGGGGGGGTGGGGTCGTTTAAGCACGCAACAAATGCTCTAAGAGGAAAGGCACTTCGTGCTGTAAATTCTTTAATGAATATTACGCGGGAGAAGAATATACCTGTAGATATAATGTTTAACTTATTTGATTCACTTGTATTATCTATACTGGAATATAACTGCGAGGTATGGGGGTATCAACATGCTGAACATATTGAAATAGTACACAGTAAATTTTGCAAATGGATTCTTAATGTTAAGAAATCCATAAATACATTATCTCTATATTCTGAATTAGGTAGATTTCCTTTGTACATTAATCGACACGTTCGCATCATTAAATATTGGTTAAAATTAGTAACTGTAAAATCGCAAAACAGTATTTTGAATATATTAGTACGAAATAATATGAAAGAATTAAGTGAAAACAAAAGAAAAAAAGAACTGGTCAGGTAACATTAGAAATATCTTACAACAGTCAGGATTAAATGAGGTATGGTTATACCCAGAATCAGTAGATGTTTCAATTTTTATTCCAATATTATGAGATAGACTAAGAGATATATACGTCACTAAATGGAGAGTAGATATGAATAATTGTTCCTCACTGTATCTTTATAAAGAAATCAAAGCATCATTTTCAATGTCACCTTATTTGAGAATTATGGATAATCCTGCGTTACGTAATACTTATGCAAAAATTTATTATCATCACATAGCTTGAATATTGAAACTGGGCGTCACCAAAACATAGAAAGGAATTTAAGAAAATGTTCTTTGTGTAACAAAATTGAAATAGAGGATAAATATCATTTTATTATCCTATGTCCGAAATATTTAGATTTAAGAAAAAATATGTTCCAAATTTTAATATACAAAATCCAATTAAATATATTGAAGTGTTAAAAACTGAAAACAAAAATATATTAAATAAATTAGCACTGTTTTGTTAAGAAAGCTTTCAATATAAGAACTAATGCTCTGAACGCTTAAGATATATAATTACATGTGTTCTTAATGATGTTTGATAGTTTTTATCAATGATGTATGAAATAAATATAGCTTATATAGAATGCTCACTTCATAAGTGAATCCATAGTGTTAGATTTAAATTGTTCGCTATTCTTATTATAAATGTACTTCTAAAACATATATGTATGTGAAATATATGTGCATGCCAAATATATAATATGTATTTATTTATATGTATGACGATGAGCTGTTATGTTTAAGTCTAAATAAAAGTTTGTTCTGTTCTGTTCTCATTTACATGTTATTCCTGGCTTTATGAACGTAATTATAATCTAGAGGAAGGAGATTACGTGTACTATCATTACGGTTTGAACTGGATCCCCATTTACAGCATATACATGTGTTACCCGGGGTTGTCAGATAAGAAAGACAATGGGTGTCGATAAAGATGTTTTATTCACATGGAATCGGAATAGATACGAAAAACCTGTAACATAGAAATTATAGCAAAATAAGACATCTTAATTAAAATACAATATATGACAATCGCATAATTTCATCATTTCACAATCGCGATAGTATTATATTTCACAATAAAATAGCATAGTTAGATGTACTTAGATCTGTAATAAAGAATAATTCTTACCAGATCGTGTCTGAAGAGTTACAATATAGTTGTCAGCATATATTAAAAATATAAATATACATAGACTATAGTGAAAACAATATATAAAGACAGTATCGCGACTGTCTTGCTCGTTCCAAGACTAAATGTAGACTGAGAGGGAAAGAAAGAGATTTAAGGGTTGTGACGTGATAATTTGGGCGGTTTATGCAAGTTGAAAGGTTATGTTCATGCATTCAAAGTGACCATCCATCAACTTTCACTAACTCATACATGACACTGAGCAGTTGTAAACAGTTTTGAGTTAGGCGGATAATAAGAACACGATGACGTCACACAACTACTGGACAGATACAACTACCGTATATATACACATAAAAACTCGGCATCGCAGGCAAGCATAGCAGTATATTCTTAACTTACTATTAAATTATTATTTATAATATGCCAAAATATTGCATGAGTTACACATGTATCAACAAAACGTTAAATATATACTAAAAGCTTTACAAAGATTTTATCAGAAGGCAATACTTCGGGATACACTTTATCCTATCTCCATGGTAAAGACACCTGAAAATGGTCACACACACACACACACACGCACACACACACACACACACACACACACACACACATATATATATATATACACACACGAAATATGTCATTTGACTTGTGTAAACTCCACTCTGAAATAAACACAGAGCCTCGTCCTCATTATTACCATTCTTTTCCATCCACAAATAGATGACATCTGCAACAGTGTTTACCTAACATTATGGAACCACTATTTAGTCAGTATAGTGTTTATTTGGTGAAACAAAGTTTACATTGTGCGATAAATATTCGCATAACTTTTATAAATAAAAGCATGCTTTCGAACACAGTGTGAATTTAATACATATAAGAGGCGAAAGATTAATGACTCCTGATATTATGTGATGCAATATGCAGAAATAACACTACTTTAAGTTATTGTTTTAAACGGGAAATTCATGAAAAAAATCGGAATAATTACACCAAACGAATTGCTGTAAGAAGAAGAAGGAAAAAAAATAAATAAATAAAACCTGACTAAACATCTTGTGCTCAGATAACGCATATACATGTCTTGTCCTCTAGTAAATTTCTTATGTAGGAAGTACATGACTTAAGCACTCTAGAATTCTAAAAAAAAAAAAAAGTTAGTCACCGTTTTATAGCATGTTAGACTTAAAGTTCTCTTCTGTAAAGAAAAATCAATTGCTAAAATTATTTTCAAGGCAATAGCATCCCCCGAGATCAAGATTACTATGTATACCAAACTGCAAAAGAAAGTATGTACTCGGGCTTAAATTATATATTACTTTCCAAAATGTATTATCATTAGTAAAAAATGTTTGTGTATTCTAATGTATAATAACTAATAGGATTTTTTTTATTTTGAATGTTTTGCTATGTTAGTACAAACATATTTTTCTGAAAAAAGTAATACCATTTCTTTAGACAATGAATGAATAGGCCTATACAGTTTGGGGGGGGGGGGTAGCTTTTTAGGTCATTATTTCTGAAAAAATATATTCTGAAACACCGTAATCAAACCATTTAAATCAACCGCAAAAGATGAGAAAGAATTCGATGACATATTTACTGAACAAAATGAACCGAATCTTTTGTCAACACCGGTCTAGCTAGTCACGTGACAATCTCTATTTATAGATTGGAGATTATCAGGGTATTCCTTCTTCAGTGCTCTTCTTATCTTTCGCTAAAGGCTGTATCTGAACGCAAGAGAAAAATCTCACAAATGTGTCCCTAAAACGTTGGCTCATTCGGCAGTAAACAAAAAAGTTCAGCGGGTAGCTAATCAGAATAAAGAGGTTAAAAAACATGCCCGCTTTCAGGAACATTTCAGATGATACAATTTCTATTGAGAGTGAATTTTCCAAAACAAACACCACCATAAATATACCAGGTGGAAATTCAACCAGAAGAAACAGACACATCACTATTACCAGCATCCGTGTAGTTCTGTTGCTCCTCTTAAGTCTTTGTGACTCACTGTGTCTGTTCTGTTTCAACAGCTGTTTACTGCGAGCATCTGCTTTCTTCATTTCATAAATTAATAGCCCGGTAAGAATTATCAGAGAAGTACATGGCAACAAATGCATGAAAATCACTCGAAAGGAATAGTAAATGGTAAAGTACATCGGCACATTATTAGCTACCCAAGATGAAAAAAAGATAGTACCACTATCAAATGTGTTATTGGCGTCAACAAGGGATGTCACTGTTGTTGGTTCAATCCGAAAGTCGAAAAACCGTGTCACATGGGAAACACAGGCCGCAACATATATGATAATGATGCTCCGTACAAGTGTTCCTGTGGTAAACCGGGCTCTTGCTTGGAGTGGATGGTGGATACAGAGGTACCTTAGGACCGCGAGACACATCGTTAGCCAAATGGATGTCGTGTGAAAAATGGTGGGAATTATATCGTACATCAGCGTAAAAGCGTAGCACCAGTAGTATGGTACAAAGTCTCCATAGTGTCCCATTAAGAAGAAGTAAATGAATATAGGCAGTGGTACAATACCTGTCATGGTATCACTAAGGGCCAGGCTGGCCAACAAAATATTTGTTGGAGAACGCATATGTTTTTTAAGCAGCACGGCAATGACAAGTGAGTTAGTAATGACAGTACACAGTATGATAATCGGGGAGATATATCCATTAATGAAAACTCCGTACTCCAGGTTAAATATGTTTTTAAGGCGAAGCGGACCTGTGGGTTCCAATGGTTGATTTTTGTCCCTTAAATACGTATTGCTGTTGTTTTCGAAACCCATTTCCATATTTAGTGTTGTTGAAACCAGACCTGAAACATAACGTGGTATCTTGTGAATATGTTAACGCAATTATTGCATAAATACAGTAGAAATGGTGAAGGTTTTAACTATTATAACAGAAATTAATCTATCAAGTTATGGTCTACTAGCACGTGTTAAGAAAACAATTTCTTAGTTTGGTCGAATAACAAAGAGCACCGCCTGTCTGCACACATTTCTAACATTGTTACAAAATACAGCTACTCCATTGGTGAAGAAAGTAGTAGTTACAGGAACTTCCAGACTTTCTCGGTGGGTCCCAATTAACTCTAAATGTTTTTACTCAGATTTTTAAGGTCTTTGAAAATAAGAAATATATCGTTCGTTGGAAAGATGACATGAATCTCTGATTCTAAAAGAAGAATTAAATTATGATAATGGCGAAATGTTGAAATCATTCATTTCCGCTTTTTGTTAAGACACTGCTTTGTTCTTTTATCGGAATTGGCTATAGAATGCTTGCTTTGAAAAAAAAGTGCATCTTTAATACAAACGCCAAATTTGAAGCACAAAAATATGAATATTATATGATCACATGTGAAGTTTTAGCATATATTTGTATTATTTAAGATCATGTTAAAGCAGCTCGTTCACAGATGATAGGTAGATATATATATATAAAAAATCTACTCTCCCTTGTTAATGTTTGTAAAAAAAAATTCTTCACAAATAAACTCGGCAAGTGTCGGGTGAACGCTTTTCTCGTAAACGCCCACGGGGAAATCGGTTAAATATAGAATACGGTACCCTCGAAACAGGTGCTTGCAGCACCACGTGTCACGTTCCGCAACTTGACGTATTCACCAGTAACGGGTAGCTCATGTGCGAAGAGCGATTGTGATCAGCCCTGTGACGGCACACGAAATTAGAATTTCTAATTATAGATTTTATAATTCTAATTAAAGGTTCAAAATCGTTCGTAACACTTTTGCCTATAATGGTGAAACCATTTTCACGTAATCACGGAATGTTACATTAGGTGACAACGCACCTGTTGGTGGGTATAAATAGACGCTAGATGCCTTTAGATAGCTAAAAATCAAATTCTAAGTCAATGACCATCTGTTAACGAGCTGCTTTAAAACAAGACCGCGTTTCCTTTAATATAAAAGGAGAATACTGTTCATAGTATGTTTGTTTCGGATGATACAGGTCATTTTTCAACATACATAAAATTAATTACGGCTATTTGAATATATTTAAGATAAGTTTGACAAAAGAAAATCCATTAATCATTTTCGCAAGATTTTTTGCCACGGCTTTTCCTATTACTTTGCGAGACGCTCTTTCGCAATTCAAAATAATGTGTTAAATAACAGAAGTTATAAAAAGTGAATTAACTTACGCTACATTTAAGGAATCCAATATATACTCACAAAAAAGTATAACTTCTTCAATATTTAAACCGTGCCACATGCATTATGTCTCCATAAATGCCACGTTAGTATTTTTTATCGCCACATTTTACTGTGTTTTTTTTTGTAATGCATTCGGTGGAAACTCATTTGCATAGGTCACTTGATTGTGAGGAATTCCATGTATACGTGGATATGTGGTTGCTAAAGTACGGTGTCCCTTAAGTGTCAAATGGTGTCATTGAAAGAAATGTATTTCCTTTACTTTGTTCATTTTATGTAGAAATGAATTAAAATTTCGTATACAGATGTATTTGCTATGGGTTACCGGTTGGTCTTATATTTATGGAATATTGATTGTTTTTAGGCAACAATATTTCATTTTTACTTAATATAGTTAACTTGCGATAATAAGAGATAATAAGAGATCCATGGGGGAAATGTGAAATGCTCGGAAACTACATTGTAGTATTGAGGTTTCATGGAGAATGTGTAAATATTCAAATAATGCAATACGTGAGCTAAAGTCCGCGGGTGTTTTCGACGTTTTCTCTCTCGAATAATATGCGGAAAATCACTCCTCTGATGTAGCTATGTTATAGTCTTTTTTTAATTCGTATTTACAAGATACATTTCGTAATCATTACTAAAAATTCAATATCAGTTTATATTTTAAATAGTTGAAAAGTTTGAGTGTCATTCAACTGTACGCGTATAATGATTACGTTATTACTCAACTACCACACAGAGGGGTCTTGTACGGAGTTGGGTTACAACTCGCTATGCATGTTAACACTATGTATCACGAGTGTATGTCTATATAGTACGGAAGTGCCACTTTGAATGTCTTGTGTCGCTTTATGGAGGCGACGCACGACAATTGCAAATAACAATCGACATTATAGCGCGCTAATATCGTGTTGTTGTTGTTTTTACTATCATTTTTTAACGAAATATCACAATAAATGTCGATCATCGTTTCAAAATGTCGTGCTTCGCGTCGCATTGTCTTGTGTAATTTACAATTGTCGGTTTGTTAGAAACATACGGCGCGTGGAAAGGTAAACGAACGACAAATGTAAACGCCACACGGCAATGCGACGCGACATACGACAATGCGACACGACAATGCGAAAATGTCGTGGTGTTGTTGTTTGTTGTGTTACAGTTTAATCGCGACATACGACAATGCGACACGACAATGCGAAAATGTGGTGGTGTTGTTGTTTGTTGTGTTACAGTTTAATCGCGACGCACGACAATGCGACACGACAATGCGAAAATGTCGTGGTGTTGTTGTTTGTTTTGTTACAGTTTAATCGCGACGCACGACAATGCGACACAATACACTTTAGTGTGACACGACATTCAACATTATAGCACACAAATACCGTGTGTCTTCCGGTGAGTTAGTTATTAGTTTCTGTTACAGTCGATTTCTTTTTACTAATTCTCTGTTTTTAATGGTGCGCTTATTAATCATTACTCGACCACCGTATAACCACCGGTAGACACTCGACAGTTGTGCACTATAATGGCGAGTGTCGTGTCGTGTTGTCATGTGTCGTATCATATTATCGTGTGTTGTTTACAAAAATGCCGTGCGTCATTTACGATTGTATCGGTATCAGTGGCCGAGTGGTCAGAGCGTCCGCCCCGGAATCGTGAGGTCGTGGGTTCGATCCCCGGCCGCGACATACCAAAGTCGTTATAGCCCCCTTGCTAGGCGCTCAACATATAAAGGTAGCTCCGGGACTGGTTGGCCCGATGTCAGGATAATGTCACATGTCATGCCACATGTCTACGGCGTGATACTGCAATGTGGCAGCACTATATTTGCCTCAATTAAATAAACATCGTCTCCAAATGACTGAAAAACTGTCGGTGGGACGTTAAATACAACAAACAAACAAACAAACAAACATTTACGATTATCATGCTTCGCCTTCATAAAGCGACACACGAATTTCACCATGTCACTTACCGAACTCCGTTATATAGCGATTTGTGTCCATTTTTTACGATTTATATCATTTAATGGCATTGTGTTCCCTAACGGCCTGAGAGTGATCAGTGTGTGTCCTATCTATACATCTATACACCAAGCGGACTTAATTCAATACGAGATAAATTCTGGCATCGACTTTTAACGAGCCAGATAGGAACTGACGACAAAGATATTGAACATTGCTATTATAAAAGAGTTTTTTTCCATATGTAATTTGTTTCAAATATCAATGAATACAATTTGAGTTGTGTTCAAGACACAAAGAACAGACCCCTTTGTTATAATATGGATTTAAATGGTTATACATGTTTTGCGAAAAGAAAGTTTTGCTCGGCGCGTCAATTGGTATGCTGTCGATGTATAAGAGATTTGCTGAAAGGGAATATAATCTAGTTTTATGGCTTATAATATCCCAAACATTTACTAAGATTAATGTTTGTATGAGAGAGAGAGAGAGAGAGAGAGAGAGAGAGTGTTGAGACGTTTTCTTCCATACAATTCATCAATCTATCCAGTAAATAATTCCCAAATACTGGTAATATATACGTTGAGTATAATCAAGATAAAGCGATAACTTTTTTTTGGATGAAAGTTCAGAATCCTTTATTTCAAATTTACCTATTAAGATTCGATCTAATACTTTCATTGATACATACTCACATAAAACATGGGCTCACTTAAAACACTTTAATTCCAGACTGACAGATACACTTCAATGTGACTTTTTGAACAAATGACACAGAAATTTATTTGCTAATTTTTAAAAAAACAACAGCATCAAACTGCATCTCGGACTGATATACATCTTGAGTAATTTAAATCAGCAAAAAAAAAAAAAAAAAAAAAAAAAAAAAAAAAAAAAAAAAAAAAAAAAACAAAAAGAAAACTCAAAGCTACAAAATCAAACCTACTAGCTTAATTGCAATATTCATGTAAGAACGTGTGTAACGCCGTTAAATGTCGCACCGCCGTTAAATGGCGCAACTCACGTTAAATGTCGCTCTGTTGCCGTTAAATGTCGCTCTCACCGTTAAATGTCGCAAAACAAGCTCACGTTAAATGTCGCACCTCTAAAAAAAAGGTCCGTTAAAAACAAATGTCGCACATTTCTATATACACTCTAATGTAAAATTTATGTTATAAATTTGGACCGTCATTGGCGGATCGACTTGTTAACCTTCTTTGCATAGGGTTCGAATCCCGAATGGGAATATGACTTCTATGGTTGCTAATTCAACCAATGTGTCTTTTCGCATCTTCATGGCGTTTAAAACATGTTTGTTTCTATTTACCTGACGGACCAAATTCCATTCCCTAAACATTTTGTGTATATTTTAACGCCCTTTCTTCCGACTATGTTTGTTACATTCGTTTGATTTTAAGTCAGATTTTTTTTTAATTTTCACTAAACATGTTCATCATAACGATATAGGTATCTTTAATGTAAAATAGACAGAAAATCCTTGTATAAGTTATGATTAACTTGTTTTAAGATGTTATGCCTGCCTACGTACCATTTGTATTTTTTTCGAGATGTATCAAAAGCAAAAAGCTATCTTTTACTTTTTCTTAATTAGTTATGCATCGTAGTTTGTTTAAGCGACCGTAAATTAAATAAAAGTGTCGCTTTCTTTGAGGTATTTATCGCTCGTATTGTGTGTGCGTCGGTATTGATAATAAGCTGTATATGAAGATGCATTAGAAAGTTGTAACAAGGGGTTAAAACTGGGTATATTCTGTTACATCTATATTAGAAAATTATGGTTTTATGTATGAGAAAAGAGAGAAAATGTGTTTTGTGTAATAGAAAAGATATAGAGGACTAGTATAATTTTAATATATTAATATGCGACAAATGTAAAAAATACGTAGAGCATTTATAAAACAGAATCATTAAAAATACCCAAGTATTACCAAGTTAGTTGGATTACTGAACTGTTCGAATAGGAAATCAAAATCGAATCTTGCAAAATATATGACAAAAGCAACTCTATTAAGATGCGAATTGTTGATGTAACTTCTGTGTATGCTGTTGTATAATCATATCACAACTAGTAGTTGTAGAGTTATGCATATATAATTATGTATACATATTTGGTAATTTCTTTTTCTTCTTCTTTTCTCTAAATTTCGTTTCGTTAGGCATAAGAGGGAGAGCAATATATGACACTTGAATTGAATATACCGTATCCTACAATATTTCTAGTTTTTTTCTAGGAATATATTATGGGACAGGGATATTTTTTATTTCGCGAACAAAAGCAATATATTGTAGCTTTATACTGACAACTATATCACAGTGTGTGTGTGTGTGTGTGTGTGTGTGTGTTTATACCATATGCGATCGATGTTGATAAGTTTTCATATAGAATATAAAAAAAAATCATTAAAGAATTATGTTTTAAATAGTGATATCAGTGAGGAGCTAACGAGAAAACTTTTGATGTCGATTTGAGTTAATATGTTCATAATAGAGATATCAGTGAATATCCATTCTCCATATTATTTTAATATCATTCATGACCAAGGCATTAAGTTTGATCACTTACTAGTACGCGAAACTGTTGGTGAAGATAGAAGTGGGAATGATGTAGTAGATGAGAGAGTGAGTCGGAGTGAGTTTTGTTTAAGGTCACGTGAGTAATTTGTGAAATATATTTATTATGTATTGAGTTCCGTTACGGCGACCTCATGGTTAGAACATCCGTCCTGTACTCGCGAGGTCGGAGGTTCGATCACTGGCCGCAGCATACCAAATTCTTTAAAATGGTATTGATTTAGCGCTCAACACTAAAATGTGATTGCCCAGTGCCATTATAATGTGAATAGGTGTCATATCATGAATTGTCCTATTCATTGATAATAGTCAATAAAGAAGGCAAGCTAACTGCCCTGAACACGAATTTAGCTGCGAAAATCGGCACACACACACACACACACACACACACGTTATCAACAACAAGTGTAGTACTAAACTTTTATTTTTCTATTCTGACTCAAAATATAATCATATAACCCCATGTTTCTACATAAACAAACGTGAAAATCAGGCAACCAAAATGAATATCGTACATTTGCAATAAGTAAGCTTTACAAAAAACAAAATGTTAATAATTAAAAATTAATAAACAAAAACAAAAAAATCAATGCGGTGGTATATGGCGAACTGGCTCGATACCCAATTATTGTTCATTTAATTAAATACTGATTTAATATAATGTCAGCAGAAAATATGATTTTTAAAACAATGTTTACCTATACTCTTGATAGACCTTCAAAAAGGAAATGAAAACTGGTTAAAAAGGTAAAACAATAACTATCTAATCAGTATTATCTATCTAATCTATCTTATCGATCTAATCAATCTTATCTATCTAATCTATCTTGATATATTTTACCTTTCTAAAATATATTATCTATCTAGAATATCCACTATCTATCTAGATATATCTTATATATCTAAGATAACAAATCCAACTTATCTATCAAGATATATCTTATCTATCTAAAATATCTAATCTGGTTTTTTTCTATCTAATCTATCTAACCAATGGATTAGTTCAGGCGGCAATTCGCAATGTAAGATAACTATCTTTCTAATCTCTCTTATCTATTTATCAATATTATATATCCAAATCTATCTTTAAATTTTTTTTTTTTACATAAATATCATTTTTCTTTCTCTATCTATAACAAAAAACATTTCGGCTGGATGCATAGAATGTGTATTGAACCAAGTAATAAATGAACATCAGGTCACGGCTTGTCCTCGTACGCCAATTCACGAAGCCATTGCGCACGTCATATGTTGTCAATGATTGTAAAACTTGACCAATCAGCGATCAACAGCAAATAAATTAAGTATGTATTATCATATTCAAATACACTCACGAAATTTTAAGATATATAACTTATATCTAGTATGTTAATATTTTCTATATTTGATGTAAGAACTACGTATATTGAACTTATCGGTGCTCTCATCAGTTTAGCAATAACTGATGACATTTCTTAAATTAGACAACATGGTTGTATATACATGTACATATTCTGTGTCCTTTATACATTTATACGAATAAATGGTATGCTAAATGATAACATAAACATGGCCATGTATCAAGTTAATATAACATAAACATGGCTATAATTTTATATTAACAAAATGATGACTACATAATAACTAATGATAACATAAACATTGCCGTGTATAAACTAATGTCGATGGCGTTTATACCATACTCCTTCGATGGTATACCAGCCACAAAGTGTAGCCACCCGGAGAAAGAGCCAAGCATTTGCCCACGAGGAATTTGTTATCAAATTTCGTATTGCTTGAACTAACCCACTGCCACACCCAGCTATTCTAATAATCTTCCTAACACTGATAGGAGACATGGACACATCATGAAAAAGATCAGGGTTGAGATATAGACGCGGTGATGGTGTTTTGCTTACAACTTCTTCAAAAAATCTATTCACTCGTTTGAGCGAATATCTCGACATTGGATATTGTTTCAATACAATATTTATTATTTTTCTCCAAATCTCCGGTGGAAGTTCTATGTGATTTTTCTTAGCATGTTTCGGGTTTCTTTTTAAATTAATCATTTTACGTAACTGTTTCATGTGGAATTCAAACAAACGATTACTACTAACATTAGCATGTGAGTCACCATCGTTATTACATAATTCATTATCATCAGTCATCTGCGAATTCGATTCGTTGATATAAGAACTAACTTTGCTCTGGTTCGATTCATTATCGTCAGTATCATTGGGAATATCGTTAATATCAGGGTTAATATCATTGATGATGGTGTTAGTTTTGTTAGTGTGAGAGTTTATTTCGCTGATGATCAAATTCGTATCAGTTATATCTTCTGTGCTATGCTTGGTGTCAAAGACAATAGCAAGGCTTGAATCTTGAGCCTCCCAGGTAATCTGGGTTGATCTTTCTATAATATAACGAAAGTTTTTATTCTAATTCAAAGACAGTGATTTTATTGGTCCTGTGTTGATGATGATGATGATGATGATGATGATAACTGACCATCCGAACAAATGCCACCTGTAAACAACGTCAACTTTTTCCATATTCCAATGGCTTGTACACCAGTTTGACTGTATTTATCGCCGAGTAAAAGTGGGGTACACCAATTACCATAATTAACCTTGTTATGACGCGGCCGGGGATCGAATCCACGACCTTCCGATTAAGGGACGGACTCCAAACATCCCGGCCAACAGACCGATATTTAATAACTGAATGAAAGGGAAACTCTAAATACCAACACATGTTCATTGTTCTGAGGTAAGTATGTTGCTTCGGTTTGATTTTGATGTGTCAATCACTTAGACAAAAACGATGTCAAGCTTTTAAAATAAGAAGTAGAATACATAAGACCCTAGATGCAAAAGAGACACATGGGTTGATTCAGCGACTGTGGAATCCAAATGCACCGACCAGGATTTGAACCCTCTGTAGAGAGGGTTAACAAGTCAACCCGAAAAAGTGGGTTCAAAAATATAACAAATTTAATATAAGAGTGTAAATTATGAAGTGCGACATTTAGCGTTGATGGTGCGACATTTAACGTGACCTCGTTTTTTTGCGACATTTAACGTTAGAGGTGCGACATTTAACGTGAGCTTGTGTTGCGACATTTAACGGTGAGAGCGACATTTAACGGCAACAGAGCGACATTTAACGTGAGTTGCGCCATTTAACGGCGGTGCGACATTTAACGGCGCTACAACGTGTTCTGTACTAAATGAGGTCGCCGCATTGCAAACTACATTCGTTCATTAGTATTAACCAATATGCTTAATTCATATGCTGATAAACATTGATTTCAAATAATACAAGCTTGTTTAATTTTTTCTTCGCCTGTTTTTGTGTTGCATGTTGTGTGTTCTAAATATGTGGTAAACTAGAAATTACATTACACTGAACATGACCTAAACAAATTCAAGCATTTTTCCACCATCCCCAGCCCATACCAAAATTAGCTCCCCACAAAAATGTGAACTGTTTATGTCTGACCATGACATGACACGAGTTTCTCGGGCGTACTTAAAATATTTTAGATTTAAGCCAAATATTGCAGCGATGCTGCCATCGGCGTTGACTTTCTGACAAATTGTACGCTTTGGCGTCCGTTTGAGAATTTTCATTTTCGATAAACATTCTGAGTATATTGTTTGCTGATTTTATTTTAAACTTATTTGTTTTACGTCGATTGGGAAACAACTTATACTAATCCCCCTCGGTTCCTGGGTTGGACCAGTACTTTGCACCTGGGAAGGTCATGAACAATTCTTGCCTCCAACGGGGTTCGCACCCACAAACTTCGGATCCGTAATCGGATACGTTACCACTGGACCACGGCGCCTTTGCTGATTTTTATGATAGTTATTAAAATTTAACATTGTGTTCTCATTTTATTAGATTGTATGTATACCGACTGACTAATATTCACATTGACGTGGATAAATTTCGAATAAACCATGCCTCCCCAGCATTAGATGATATTATTGATCAAGACCAGTGTATTTTTTTTACGCTAATTTGCTTTATATTTCATCCTTATATGCATGCACAGTGTTAATGCATTTTAGTCTATACAGTTTTGATCGAGTCAAGAACTAGCTCTAGGTAAAATAAGAGACATAATGTTACCTGCTTTTTACAGTGATCACTTCCGGTCATATTTGTGCAGACGTTTCCGGATTGTGCGGGTGGGTATATATATATGATAATCAACTTAATGTCCTCATCGTCATTTGATCACCAGCAATCAAGGTAAGCTTAAACACTTCATGTAGCAATAGAAAAAAGGAAATATCTGTTTCTCAGTAAAGTAATGTGAATATCTGTTGCTTCAAGTGAAATACATGGCATATGGATACTTAATTTCAGTTTTATAGTATTATTGATCATAATATTTCTTTAACAAAAATACTGGGACCGAATTGATTTCCATTTATTGTATTATTTGTAGAGGAAACCTTATAATAGTGATACAAGAAATTAGCTTATTCGCTTTATGATCTACATTTTCATAAGCTATTTTTCTCTCTTGCCCAGTACCAAGATGAAATCCTTCCTGATCGCCGCTCTCGCCATCGCCTGTGTTCTCGGGCTGGCTACTGCTCAGTTCGGATATGCGCCATCTAGCGGTGGCTTCGGGGACGGATCATGTAAGTTCAATTTTGGCATATTCATATGAAATCGCAGTCTATTTCTTCTTAGAATATTTTCAAGATGTAAGTCATGTATAAGACTCAAAAGAAAGTGATAGATGTTTATAACCAAATGATTTTAATTCATTCACAAAAGTAAGTCAAAATCAGCCATCATACCAGTAATCTCTAAAACGAGATGCAGCTCGAGCCCTAAATGCGGATTTACCTTTTGGCATAAAACCTTGAAAATATTTCCATATACATAAAATGCTGCATATTTTTCACATTATCACGTGTTTTCTTCCAGTCCTGATGCTGATTGGTTTCCTGTTCGTGATCTTGTTCCTGTTCCGGAACACCAGCACCACCTCCACCACGCCCACCGTCACCATTGTCAACGCCTCAGCTTCCGGTTAAACTCGATCAGGTAACTACTTCGGTATTTCATGGTTTTGGAAAAAACAATTGTACCTTTTGTGATAAATAAATGATACACGAACATATACACTCGCTTTAGCTCCACTGTATCCACTATTCAGTTTTTCACATATCATTTATTTACATTCAGTCATTTGAGCTATATAACCCAAGTATAGTTAACTTTTAAATGAAACATTAAATATATATCTCTAGTACGTCATTGTTTATTGTCTTTGATAATTGTAACATTTTCCAACTTTCAATATTTCTGTTTATTTCAGTGAATTAGCAAATGACGCAAAAGACCACCACACCCTCAAATGAAACGAAATCTACCGGATAACATGCCAGAACGTTGGAGGGGAATACTTCTATTTTGGCAATCCAATCCACTGACCTTGATTTGGCTGTCATAACCATCAGGAATGTGTTACTTTTGAAGACTACACAACCAGTCTTAATTTATTATATATAAGCGTGCTATTGTTATTTATTGTGTAAAAAATGAATAAAAAATATATAATTACAACAAAGATGTGTTTTTTTTATGTATATGTGTGTTGTTTGAATTAACATGGAGATAAATTCATATATTTATGCTAAACACTGGTGCACAAAAGCATAAGGAACAACAACAGTCATAACATCAACACCAACAACAACCAACAACAACAACATAGTAATAAATATCGGTTACGGTAACCTGTACCAACTTATCAAATACTCGAAAACTTTCTCCCCTCGCTTCACTAGTGCAAGAGAGAGAGAGAGAGAGAGAGAGAGTAAAGTGGTTAAGGGAAAAGTATAACAGAGCAATCACGAAATACAGAAGAAATAATTAAAGTATACATGCGCGGATTCAGCCATTTATCTCAGGGGGTTTGGGGAGAGGTGTGAGAGGGACATGTTGGCAAACTGTTAAAAATACAATGCCAAGCCATCTCTGAAAAGTCTGAAATTCTGACAGGGGGTGGGGTATTCTCATTCCTCGTTTAATTTGAATTTTCTAGGAGGAGGGGGGTTGGGGGGGGGGGGCAGATCCCCGGGACCCCTCTGGATCCTACATGTCATACGAGTATATGTTGAACATTGAACACGATAGCAGAGTATCTTGTAGTAGACATGTATTACGATATCTTTAAGATAAGAAAACACGTATATACGTTTTTATTTCACAATATGGATTTATTTAAATAATAGAGTAGTATAAAATATATAATAAATACGTGAAAATATAAATATATTGATTTTTAATATTTGATATGCTTGGTAAAATATGTGACGAAACAACATCAAATGTAAAATAGCTAATGTAACGATCAGCATACTGGCTCAAATTCCACCAACAATACTTCCCGCTAAGTAATACTTAAGTTTTTAAACTAGGTAGATATTCCACCATTACTATTTTATGTAAAAGGCAAGTACACGACTAAGATGAAATGAATTATTACCTTGATAACTAACGATAATTGATAAGAAATGAAGCATTTGTGTGTATTTATTAGGGAAACAAGACTAATGAAATTCGCCCTAAAGTATTTCTTAGCGCTACGAATTGTTGGTGGAATTCGACCCTGATGCTCATAGATAACTGAAGGGGACCTATCTTATTAAGATAAGGTGTTCCCACTTTACAACTTTCTATATTTCAGTGCAAAAAGGAAAGAAAAAAAGGGAGTTGGCAAAATGGAAATTTGTCCAGGTAGTAAAATATCCTCGTTTATCTGTGCTCTGTCATATTCAACATCACTGTTATATGTTTTGCTTCGTTGAAATATAATGTGGTTGTGTGTTGTTGTATTGTGTGTTGTGTGTGTTGTGTGTTGTATTGTGAATTGTGTGTGTGTGTGTGTGTGTGAGTGTGTATGTGTGTGTGTGTATTTGTGTGTAAATCTGTGTGTGTATGCGTGTGTGTGTATCTGTGTGTGTATGTGTGTGTGTATGTGTGTGTGTATTTTGTGTGTAAATCTGTGTGTGTGTGTGTGTGTGTGTGTATGTATGTGTGTGTATCTCTGTGGTGTGTATGTGTGTGTGTATTTGTGTGTAAATCTGTGTGTGTTGTGTGTGTCTGTGTGTGTATCTGTGTATGTATCTCTGTGTGTGTCTGTGTATGTGTCTGTGTGTGTATGTGTGTGTATCTGTGTGTGTAAATCTGTGTGTGTGTCTGTGTGTGTAAATCTGTGTGTGTGTCTGTGTGTTTTCTGTGTATGTGTCTGTGTGTGTGTCTGTGTATGTGTGTGTCTGTGTATGTGTTGTCTGTGTATGTGTCTGTGTATGTGTCTGTGTGTGTGTCTGTGTATCTGTGTGTGTGTGTCTGTGTATGTGTCTGTGTGTGTATATGTGTGTGTATCCAAGTATATAGGGCGGTAAAAGTCAGTCTCACATATGTAGCTATTCATTGTTTTTAAAAGCATTTTTTATGCCGAAATGACTATACAAATTGTGTTTTATCTTTTAAATAAGATGAAAAAGAAATGTTAAAACTTTACTCAATGTGCGTGAGCAAATAGCTTATACAAACGCATATTCATTTTCGTATTTGCCTACATATAAGTTATAAAACTATCTTCGAAATTATCATGGTTTTGAATAACTATAGCTAGTTTTATAAATTGAGCTGAAACAGGGCGTTACAGTCAAAATAGAAAAGAAAGGATTTATAAATACTTAACATTATGTAATGAAATAGATAATGTAGAAAACTATCATCTTATTACAGCATGTCCTGAATATAAACATATCAGGAAAAAAAACGTGTAAAAAGGAGTGACAGCATATGAATTCATTTATTTAACCTGTCCATGTGATTTCAATGACTATGTACATCTACGTATGTATCTCATCTATTTTAAAATAATTTCGATTCACTGCGTGATATGTATGGTCCATCCTCCATTTTTATTGTTGAGAAACAACTGGTAAATGGAATGTGATCTTATGATCCTTTAAGGATTTTATGCGTGGCATTATATGAATATAGGCACATATTTAGCAAATACGTAATTGGGGAGAAGATATATATATATTTTTTTTTTCGGCGTAGATGTCTAGCCTTACTTTTGATATATATTCAAGGACGAAGACGCAAGGTAAGACCAAATGAATATTTGAAGGATTTTCATTGGTAGGAAATGCCTACACTTTGGGGGAAATTATTACCTACAATAACTGTTGTTTGTCGAGATGACTTTAAACTGAAATATATACTTCTTATACAGACTTTTTCACAAAGTTACCGTAACTGTTTCTTTGATAGATATATATTATAGTTGTTTTATCCACGAGGACTCCTAGATGTACAATGAGACCTGTTTCGATTCGAACGTTCTAAATATTAGTCCATTGAATATTTCGTCGCTTTGTGATACATTTTTTAGTTGGGGCAAAGCGAAGTCCTATCGAAAAGCTCACAAAGCAAATAGCACGTGCCGCGGTGAATTCAGGGCTGAATGTTTAAGCTGTTATAAACACACTGATACGAAAAGAATGCATCTAAAAGTACCATGAGTAGAAGAAAAAAACAATTATTATACATCGAAAAAATCGATGACAATGTGTTTTAAACCAAAATCCAATGAATAATTACCACGGATAATTGATTCAAATATCTGACACATTTCCATCAATAGCTGATTTGTCCATTAAAGTAAAACAACTACCTAAAATGGGGGAAGATCGATTCCTGTGACTATTGACTTTGTCCTAGTCATATTGACAGAATGTCTATATGAAGTTATTGTATTGAAATATTCCCATATCAAAAAATTAAAAACACGGTATAACGCGATAATTCTTTGTTAAACGAATCTTCTGTTCCTATTCGTAAAATTTATTTACCCATAGTAACGGTGTTTTCTTGAGTAAAGAGGATGTCAACATTTAATCAATAAGCTTAAATGAGTGCATTTCGGCGTTATTTTGTAAAAAAAATAAATGAATAAAAAATGATAAATAAATAAATATATAGATAAAAAACAAACAAACAAAAAGAGGAAAAATAGCGGATTTGGATTTATAAGGTTGAATTAAATCATATAGTGATAGTTATCACTGAAAATATAGAAGTTGCACATTTTAGATTTTGCTACATGTATATACATGTGTTTTGGGGGCTTTTTGACATTACGTCGCTTTGCTCAAACTAAAAAATATATCACAAAGCGATGTAATATTCATATGACTATCTAAATATCGGTACAATCGAAAAGTATATTTAGAGTATATCATAGTCTATGTCACCGTCCACGTATGACCGAAAGAAGGCGACAGTACGTTTATTTACAACAATATTCACTCCCCGACTCCCATCTTACATGTACTGTTGTACATTTCCCATGAACGCCGAATATTTTCTTTATTATACATTTTACTTTATATATATCTTATAGTTGTGGGCTATATCTGAACATTGATTACAATACAACTTCATCTAGATTCTATGCATTTTCACCCAAGTCACGAACTAGCTCTAGGTAATATCGGAGACATAATGTTACCTGCATTTACAGAGATCATTTCCGGACATAGCTGGACAGACGCTTCCGGCTCGAATGGGAGGGTATATAAACCGTGACCAACTTAATGTTCTCATCGTCATTTGATCACCAGCAATTAAGGTAGACTTAAACACTTCAACACACAAAAATTAAATTAAAGGATAACTTTTAGAATAAAAAATGCTAATAAAAAAAAATACACTCATAAAGACTGATGGTTTTCATGTAAATAACCATAATTTTAGCTGGTGAATTATTATTTATTTCTTGCTCCAAGTAAAATGATAAAAAAAAAATATGTCGCGCACTAAATGTTAAAACGTTTTCATATTTTAATCTTCCATATCATTCGTTTTTGATAACAAGATTTCTTTAATAAAACATTGGAATAAATTTATTTCCACTGATTATACTATATTACATTCTTTATTGAGGAAATCTTCTAATTATGATATAAGAATCAAGTAATATCGCTTAAAGAAATACATGTACATTTTTATAAACATATTTTTCTCTCTTGCCCAGCACCAAGATGAAATCCTTCCTGATCGCCGCTCTCGCCATCGCCTGTGTCCTCGGGCTGGCTACTGCTCAGTTCGGATTTGCGCCATCTAGCGGTGGCTTCGGGGACAGTTCATGTAAGTTCAGTTTTGACATATTCATATGAAATCGAATCTATTTCTTCTTAGAATATTTTCAAGATGTAAGCCATATTTAGGATTCGAATGGAAGTTATGGATTTTTTATAACCAATTGATTTTAATTAATTCACAAAAGTTAGTCAAAATCAGCCATCATACCAGTAATATCCAAAACAAGATACAGCTCGAGCCCTAAATGCGGATTGATATTGTGGCATAAGCTCTTATCGACAAAAATATATAAAACCTTGAAAATGTTTCCATGTTCATAAAATGCTGTTTGACTTTCACATTATCACGTATTTCATTCCAGTCCTGATGCTGATCGGTTTCCTGTTCGTGATCTTGTTCTTGTTCCGGAACACCAGCACCACCTCCACCACGCCCACCGTCACCATTGTCAACGCTTCAGCTTCCGGTTAAACTCGCTCAGGTAACTACTTCCGCTATTTCATGGTTTTGGAAAGAACACTTGTACCTTTTGTGATAAATAAATGTTATACGAACATATACAATCGCTTTGACCCCACTTTATCCACTATTCAATTTTTCATATATAATTTTATTCACATTCAGTCATTTGAGCTATACAGCTCAAGTATTGTCAACTTTTATATGAAACATCAAAGGATATCTCTAGTACGTCATTGTTATTGTCTGATTATTGTAACATTTTCCAACCTTCAACATTTCTGTTTATTTCAGTGAATTAGCAAATGACGCAAGAGACCACCACACCCTCAAATGAAACGAAATCTACCGGATAACATGCCAGAACATTGGAGGGGAAAACTTCTATTTTGGCAATCCTATCCCCTGAATTTTGGCTCTCATAATCACCAGTAATGTGTTACTTTTGAAGACTATACAACCAGTCTTAATTTATTAATATAAGCGTGCTATTGTTATTTATTGTGGAATAAATTGATAAATATATATATGAATGTGTGTGTTGTTTTAATTAACTTGGTGATAAATTCATTTACATAATTATTATACAGATATATTTATGCAAAATACTGGTGTATAAAGCATAACAAACAACAACAGCCATAACATCAAAACCACCATCAACACCAACATCAACCAACACTAACATAATAATGATATAATAATAATAATCGGCTACCGTAACCATTATCGAGTAATCAAATACTCGAAAACTTTCTTCTCTCGCTTCACTAGTGCAAGAGAGAAAGAGAGAGAGAGAAATAGAGAGAGAGAGAGAGAGATTAAAAGTGGTTAATGGAAAAGTAAAACAGAGCGATCACGAAATGCAGAGAAACAAAGAGATTGCAAGAAAACATAACAGCATACATGCGCAGGATTCAGCCATTTACCTCGGGGGTTGGGGAAGGGGTCTGACAGGGATATGCTGGCAAACTTTGAAAATTCCAAGACCAGGCCAACTCTTAAATCCTAAAATTGACCATGTGGGGAATGTTTCTCTATTATTTCCTTTTTTGCCCCAGCAGATTTTACAGGGAGTGGGGTATTTTCATTCCTTTTCTAATTAGAATTTTCTAGGATGGGGGAGGGGCGACCCTCGGGACCCCATCTGGATCCACGCATGTAATACGAGTATATGTTGAACACGATAGTAGAGTATCTTTAAAACACTGTTATAGATATACATTACGATATTTTTAAAATAAATAAAAAAGATAATTATACCTTTTTGCACAATATAGACTGTATTATAACAATATAGTAGTGTAAAATACATAATAAATACGTGTAAATATATATTGATTGTTAATATTTGATATGGTTGGTCAAATATGTGACGCAATCACATAAATCTAAGATTGTTAATGTAATTAATAGCATTCTGATGCTCATAGATAATTGACGGGGACATATATTTTTTAAGATTAGGTGTTCCTACTTTACAAACTGTCTATATCGCAGTACCAACAAAGAAAGAAAAAAGGAGTTGTCAAAAAAGGAATTTGTCCAGGTAGTAAAATATCCTTGTTTATCTGTGCTTTGTCATATTCAACATCACCGTTAAATGTTTTCCTTCGTTGAAATATTATATATTTAAAATATAATATACAGTTAAAACATTTTAAGCGGCCAGTCAAGGAAACAAGATAATGTAACCGCATACTAGAGTTGGACGCTAAATGAAGGGTAAACATAAAAAAGCTGTTTCGCTAGTAATAAAATTAAACGAGATATGCAGGTTGACTACAAAAATACAGGTGAACGCTAATACAGGTGACCGCTAATACAGGAGACTTCTAATATAGTTGAACGCTAATACAGGTGAACGCTAATACAAGTGAACGCTATTACTGGAGAACGCTAATAAAGGTGACCGCTTATACAGGTGACCGCTAATACAGGTGACTGTTTATACAAGTGAACGCTAATACAGGTGACCGCTAAAACAGGTGAACACTAATACAGGTGACCGCTAATACAGGTGGACGCTAATACAGGTGACCGCTAATACAGATGGACGCTAATACAGGTGGACGCTAATACAGGTGACCATTAATACAGGTGGACGCTAATACAGGTGGACGCTAATACAGGTGACCATTGATTCAGCGGACCGCTAATATAGGTGGACGCTAATACAGGTGACCACTAATACAGTTGGACGCTAATACAGGTGGACGCTAATACAGATGACTACTAATACAGGTGACCGCTAATACAGGTGAACGCTAATACAGGTGGACGCTAATACAGGTGACCACTAATACAGGTTCAACTGTACATGTATAGTTGTTTGTGTCTGTGTGTATCTAAGTATATAGGGCGGTTAAAGTCAGTCACACAGATGTAGCTGTTTATTGTTTAAGCAAATTAGTTTATGAAGACATTACAAATTGTGTTTTATCTTTTTAAATAAAGAAAAAAGAATGTTAAAACTTTACTCAAAGTGAATAAGCAAATAGCTTATACAAACGCATATTCATTTTCCTACATGACTACCTATAAATTATAAAACTATCTTCCTCATTATCATAGTTTTGAAAAACTATAGCTAGTTTTATAAATTGAGTTGAAACAGGGTGTAAAAGTCAAAATATAAAAGAAAGAATTTATAAATACTTAACATTATGTAATGAAAGAGATAATGTAGAAAACTATCACCTTTTTACAGCATGTAATGAGTATAAACATATCAGAAAAAACGTATAAAAATATAAAAAGGAGTGATTGCATATGAATTCATTTATTTAACCCGCCCATGTGATTTCAATGATTATATACATCTACGTATGTATATCGTCTATTTTAAAATAATTTCGATTCACTGCGTGATACGTATGGTCCACCCTCCATTTTTATTGTTGAGAAACAACTGGTAAAAGGAATGTGATCTTATGATCCTTTAAGGATTTTATGCGTGGCATTATATGAATATAGGCACATATTTGGCAAATACGTAATTGGGGAGAAGATATATATATATATATATATATATATATATATATATTTTTTTTTTTTTTTTCGGCGTAGATGTCTAGCCTTACTTTTGATATATATTTACGGACGAAGACGCAAGGTAAGACCAAATGAATATTTGAACGATTTTCATTGGTAGGAAATGCCTACACTTTGGGGAAATTATTACCTACAATAACTGTTGTTTGTCGAGATGACTTTAAACTGAAATATATACTTCTTATACAGACTTTTTCACAAAGTTACCGTAACTGTTTCTTTGATAGATATATATTATAGTTGTTTTATCCACGAGGACTCCTAGATGTACAATGAGACCTGTTTCGATTCGAACGTTCTAAATATTAGTCCATTGAATATTTCGTCGCTTTGTGATACATTTTTTAGTTGGGGCAAAGCGAAGTCCTATCGAAAAGCTCACAAAGCAAATATCACGTGCCGCGGTGAATTCAGGGCTGAATGTTTAAGCTGTTATAAACACACTGATACGAAAAGAATGCATCTAAAAGTACCATGAGTAGAAGAAAAAAACAATTATTATACATCGAAAAAATCGATGACAATGTGTTTTAAACCAAAATCCAATGAATAATTACCACGGATAATTGATTCAAATATCTGACACATTTCCATCAATAGCTGATTTGTCCATTAAAGTAAAACAACTACCTAAAATGGGGGAAGATCGATTCCTGTGACTATTGACTTTGTCCTAGTCATATTGACAGAATGTCTATATGAAGTTATTGTATTGAAATATTCCCATATCAAAAAATTAAAAACACGGTATAACGCGATAATTCTTTGTTAAACGAATCTTCTGTTCCTATTCGTAAAATTTATTTACCCATAGTAACGGTGTTTTCTTGAGTAAAGAGGATGTCAACATTTAATCAATAAGCTTAAATGAGTGCATTTCGGCGTTATTTTGTAAAAAAAATAAATGAATAAAAAATGATAAATAAATAAATATATAGATAAAAAACAAACAAACAAAAAGAGGAAAAATAGCGGATTTGGATTTATAAGGTTGAATTAAATCATATAGTGATAGTTATCACTGAAAATATAGAAGTTGCACATTTTAGATTTTGCTACATGTATATACATGTGTTTTGGGGGCTTTTTGACATTACGTCGCTTTGCTCAAACTAAAAAATATATCACAAAGCGATGTAATATTCATATGACTATCTAAATATCGGTACAATCGAAAAGTATATTTAGAGTATATCATAGTCTATGTCACCGTCCACGTATGACCGAAAGAAGGCGACAGTACGTTTATTTACAACAAATTCACTCCCCGACTCCCATCTTACATGTACTGTTGTACATTTCCCATGAACGCCGAATATTTTCTTTATTATACATTTTACTTTATATATATCTTATAGTTGTGGGCTATATCTGAACATTGATTACAATACAACTTCATCTAGATTCTATGCATTTTCACCCAAGTCACGAACTAGCTCTAGGTAATATCGGAGACATAATGTTACCTGCATTTACAGAGATCATTTCCGGACATAGCTGGACAGACGCTTCCGGCTCGAATGGGAGGGTATATAAACCGTGACCAACTTAATGTTCTCATCGTCATTTGATCACCAGCAATTAAGGTAGACTTAAACACTTCAACACACAAAAATTAAATTAAAGGATAACTTTTAGAATAAAAAATGCTAATAAAAAAAAAATACACTCATAAAGACTGATGGTTTTCATGTAAATAACCATAATTTTAGCTGGTGAATTATTATTTATTTCTTGCTCCAAGTAAAATGATAAAAAAAAAATATGTCGCGCACTAAATGTTAAAACGTTTTCATATTTTAATCTTCCATATCATTCGTTTTTGATAACAAGATTTCTTTAATAAAACATTGGAATAAATTTATTTCCACTGATTATACTATATTACATTCTTTATTGAGGAAATCTTCTAATTATGATATAAGAATCAAGTAATATCGCTTAAAGAAATACATGTACATTTTTATAAACATATTTTTCTCTCTTGCCCAGCACCAAGATGAAATCCTTCCTGATCGCCGCTCTCGCCATCGCCTGTGTCCTCGGGCTGGCTACTGCTCAGTTCGGATTTGCGCCATCTAGCGGTGGCTTCGGGGACAGTTCATGTAAGTTCAGTTTTGACATATTCATATGAAATCGAATCTATTTCTTCTTAGAATATTTTCAAGATGTAAGCCATATTTAGGATTCGAATGGAAGTTATGGATTTTTTATAACCAATTGATTTTAATTAATTCACAAAAGTTAGTCAAAATCAGCCATCATACCAGTAATATCCAAAACAAGATACAGCTCGAGCCCTAAATGCGGATTGATATTGTGGCATAAGCTCTTATCGACAAAAATATATAAAACCTTGAAAATGTTTCCATGTTCATAAAATGCTGTTTGACTTTCACATTATCACGTATTTCATTCCAGTCCTGATGCTGATCGGTTTCCTGTTCGTGATCTTGTTCTTGTTCCGGAACACCAGCACCACCTCCACCACGCCCACCGTCACCATTGTCAACGCTTCAGCTTCCGGTTAAACTCGCTCAGGTAACTACTTCCGCTATTTCATGGTTTTGGAAAGAACACTTGTACCTTTTGTGATAAATAAATGTTATACGAACATATACAATCGCTTTGACCCCACTTTATCCACTATTCAATTTTTCATATATAATTTTATTCACATTCAGTCATTTGAGCTATACAGCTCAAGTATTGTCAACTTTTATATGAAACATCAAAGGATATCTCTAGTACGTCATTGTTATTGTCTGATTATTGTAACATTTTCCAACCTTCAACATTTCTGTTTATTTCAGTGAATTAGCAAATGACGCAAGAGACCACCACACCCTCAAATGAAACGAAATCTACCGGATAACATGCCAGAACATTGGAGGGGAAAACTTCTATTTTGGCAATCCTATCCCCTGAATTTTGGCTCTCATAATCACCAGTAATGTGTTACTTTTGAAGACTATACAACCAGTCTTAATTTATTAATATAAGCGTGCTATTGTTATTTATTGTGGAATAAATTGATAAATATATATATGAATGTGTGTGTTGTTTTAATTAACTTGGTGATAAATTCATTTACATAATTATTATACAGATATATTTATGCAAAATACTTGTGTATAAAGCATAACAAACAACAACAGCCATAACATCAAAACCACCATCAACACCAACATCAACCAACACTAACATAATAATGATATAATAATAATAATCGGCTACCGTAACCATTATCGAGTAATTAAATACTCGAAAACTTTCTTCTCTCGCTTCACTAGTGCAAGAGAGAGAGAGAGAGAAATAGAGAGAGAGAGAGATTAAAAGTGGTTAATGGAAAAGTAAAACAGAGCGATCACGAAATGCAGAGAAACAAAGAGATTGCAAGAAAACATAACAGCATACATGCGCAGGATTCAGCCATTTACCTCGGGGGTTGGGGAAGGGGTCTGACAGGGATATGCTGGCAAACTATGAAAATTCCAAGACCAGGCCAACTCTTAAATCCTAAAATTGACCATGTGGGGAATGTTTCTCTATTATTTCCTTTTTTGCCCCAGCAGATTTTACAGGGAGTGGGGGTATTTTCATTCCTCTTCTAATTAGAATTTTCTAGGATGGGGGAGGGGCGACCCTTGGGACCCCATCTGGATCCACGCATGTAATACGAGTATATGTTGAACACGATAGTAGAGTATCTTTAAAACACTGTTATAGATATACATTACGATATTTTTAAAATAAATAAAAAAGATAATTATACCTTTTTGCACAATATAGACTGTATTATAATAATATAGTAGTGTAAAATACATAATAAATACGTGTAAATATATATTGATTGTTAATATTTGATATGGTTGGTCAAATATGTGACGCAATCACATAAATCTAAGATTGTTAATGTAATTAATAGCATTCTGATGCTCATAGATAATTGACGGGGACATATATTTTTTAAGATTAGGTGTTCCTACTTTACAAACTGTCTATATCGCAGTACCAACAAAGAAAGAAAAAAGGAGTTGTCAAAAAAGGAATTTGTCCAGGTAGTAAAATATCCTTGTTTATCTGTGCTTTGTCATATTCAACATCACCGTTAAATGTTTTCCTTCGTTGAAATATTATATATTTAAAATATAATATACAGTTAAAACATTTTAAGCGGCCAGTCAAGGAAACAAGATAATGTAACCGCATACTAGAGTTGGACGCTAAATGAAGGGTAAACATAAAAAAGCTGTTTCGCTAGTAATAAAATTAAACGAGATATGCAGGTTGACTACAAATACAGGTGAACGCTAATACAGGTGACCGCTAATACAGGAGACTTCTAATATAGTTGAACGCTAATACAGGTGAACGCTAATACAAGTGAACGCTATTACTGGAGAACGCTAATAAAGGTGACCGCTTATACAGGTGACCGCTAATACAGTGATGTCTAATAAAGTGAACGCTAATACAGGTGACCGCTAAAACAGGTGAACACTAATACAGGTGACCGCTAATACAGGTGGACCACTAATACAGTTGGACGCTAATACAGGTGGACGCTAATACAGATGACTACTAATACAGGTGACCTCTAATACAGGTGAACGCTAATACAGGTGGACGCTAATACAGCTGACCACTAATACAGGTTCAACTGTACATGTATAGTTGTTTGTGTCTGTGTGTATCTAAGTATATAGGGCGGTTAAAGTCAGTCACACAGATGTAGCTGTTTATTGTTTAAGCAAATTAGTTTATGAAGACATTACAAATTGTGTTTTATCTTTTTAAATAAAGAAAAAAGAATGTTAAAACTTTACTCAAAGTGAATAAGCAAATAGCTTATACAAACGCATATTCATTTTCCTACATGACTACCTATAAATTATAAAACTATCTTCCTCATTATCATAGTTTTGAAAAACTATAGCTAGTTTTATAAATTGAGTTGAAACAGGGTGTAAAAGTCAAAATATAAAAGAAAGAATTTATAAATACTTAACATTATGTAATGAAAGAGATAATGTAGAAAACTATCAACTTTTTACAGCATGTAATGAGTATAAACATATCAGAAAAAACGTATAAAATATAAAAAGGAGTGATTGCATATGAATTCATTTATTTAACCTGCCCATGTGATTTCAATGATTATGTACATCTACGTATGTATATCGTCTATTTTAAAATAATTTCGATTCACTGCGTGATACGTATGGTCCACCCTCCATTTTTATTGTTGAGAAACAACTGGTAAAAGGAATGTGATCTTATGATCCTTTAAGGATTTTATGCGTGGCATTATATGAATATAGGCACATATTTGGCAAATACGTAATTGGGGAGAAGATATATATATATATATATATATATTTTTTCGGCGTAGATGTCTAGCCTTACTTTTGATATATATTTACGGACGAA
>CM037781.1:69671075-69721075 GCA_021229015.1 Solen grandis | reverse complement strand
AAAAGGTAAAGAGGAATCAAAGAAACTGTATGAATAGATTGCAAGAAACATGTCGTTTTGTTTTAAATGGAATTGCTTGAAAATCATTAAACAATAGACATCCGGATCTCGCATATATGGGGATTTCCATGTAAGTACAATCAAGGTGTTCATGCAATGTTAATGAAAAGCATATAACAGAAGAGTAATTCTAGTATAATCTTTGTAGCCCTTTATTCATTTCTCAAGGTAAACATGAAAAAAAAAACACCGTTAGGTATTCCGAAGTAAGTATATTGATCTAAGTATGACATATATGTGTTTTACACTTCGGTCTTGTTCAGTTAAGGTCAGGTCTAGTAGGTTTTCTAAGTTACTGGACCACTGGTCCAGCTCTCAAAAAAGTTAATGTTGAACCCTGATACCATAAACAAATGTCCCCCCGCGTCGGTTTGTGTACCCGTTACTTACCTGTCAACTAGTGTCAGTTTCTGATATACACGGCATCACACCCCATTTCTTATCTATCGCTTATCGATTGTTTACACTTCCCTCCATGTTTTTGCTCTTACGCATGAGTGAATTTGAAATCGAGGCTGACAGGTAAAACCAATGCGCTGATTGGTTGTTTTCTGAATTGGTAACGCCTACGTTGCTCTGCCGAATGCGAAATAGACCCATAATCTATTTGGTAACATCAAAGCGAGAACAAACCGCTGCTGAAAATTGGCGGCGAAGTGAATTTCGCTTTGATGTTTGTAGAGAGCGAAGTTTGTAAGCCGAGAGCGACTTCTTCGCCAGAATTGCCCTCTAGGATGAGCCCTGGACAGCTCCTGTAGGAGGTGTCTGATCAGGGTTTCCTCTGTTTGCTCACAATATTGTAGCTCAGTTTCAACACAGTCATATGTGGTAAAGAAGACCATTATATCATAAACCAATTAAAAAAATCAATCAATTTAAATTCATCACATCATAATTTTGTACACGAATATTCATATGGTAAAGGGTTAAATACAGAGCTATTTAAATATTGAATGGAACATTTTAATTTATCGAAATCCTATTATGGGGGTACATGATTTTGATACAGATTTGGAACATTCATTGCATGGTTTTTCATACATTTTATATTAATTTACTTTCAGTATATTATAGACAAACATAGTTACACCACCCAAAGATAAGGCCGTATCAAAAGTACCAAAGATGTCGGATCTAGATGTGCTTAAGGAGATACCTGGGTACAAAGCCATCTTAAAATCAGTATTAAAGTCACAAATTCAGCTGTTGGTAAGTATTAAAGGAATGGCCTTTTTGAGTTTATTCAACCTTTTAATACATTAAATGGATGAAATAAGCTATTAAATGATAACTCCAAGTGTTGTTTTCTTGAAAAATAATACTTTAACAGGGCTACAGATAAGGTGCGTATTTGTGTAATTACGCAAATAAAATAGGTAAAAACCCAATTCTTTTAAAATTCTAGCGTATCAAAAAGCAATTAAAAATTAGGTTACTCAAATATTAAAAAATTTAAAGCGTATCGCTACGCAACATTATTAAATCGAGTGATGTTTACAAACGCTCGCACCTGTTTGACTGGTTACTCGCGAATCCGCAAAATAGACAACTAACGATTTCAGATAATTTCGTACTTTGGGTTCCATTCAAATAAAACATAAATCCAGTCTGTCTTATTTGTTCATCGGACGCTTTTCTGTTCGTTTGCTTCAAATATGGCTACGCGAGGCAGAAAAAAACGTATTAACGTTCAAAAAAACACTTTGTGCGGATATCTAAAGCTTCCTTCGAACCATACGTCAGGTATTTGCCGCACAATACTTGATGATCTAGTAGGTGAGATTGTCGATAGCGGCAACGAGGTTGTTAAAGGTATTATAAACAAAGTTTTAGACCGTGTAATCAAACCCAAAAAGCACGACGGCGGTAGAGTCGGTAAGTCTACAGTCGCCGAATGGAAGATCAAGTTTCCTTGGCTTATTGTAAATGCCATCAATTCCAACATGAAATGTTCGGTATGTACGGACTGCGATCTAAACTAAAACTGTATAGTGTTTGGGCTAACGAGGGAACGCCAAACATTCCGGTCCTACTAAAAAGCGCCATCCAGGATTATGCGCCATCCATGCGCCATCCAGGATTTTATAGCGCCACCCGCTTTATTACTGGTCGTATAGGTACAACATTTCACCAGTAGCTTTATAATAGCATTTTACATCATATGTGAAAATTTCATTGATGTTTAAATCCATTTTCAAAATTCTCTTCAAGATCTCACCGGTGGGAGACTTGACGCCGTCCGGGTTTTGAAGACGCCACCTGTGTTATTTCAAGTCGTATTTGTATGAAATTTCACAAGTTGCTTTAAAATAACATTTTGCTATTATGCGGATACCAAATCCGGATCTAGTACCTTCGTGTCATCCGATATATTTTAAATAAGAAAAAAAAAAAAGAATAAAGAGACTATAACATAAAATTTGTTAAATTCATTTAAATTATTTTTGAAAAAATCCCCACCTATACTACGGCGGTCAGACTCAAATAGGAATATACGCTACCCTAGTATCACCGCCCCACCCGGGTTTTTAATACTCCAGTATCATCTTGCCACCCGGGTTTCTATTGGTCATATCAATATGAAAATTTGCCAAAACATAGAGAAGACTATATCCTAAAATGTGTGTAAAATTTTCATTTCAACTTTTTATTGCTTTATGCATTTTATATATTTTTTTTAAATCCCCACATATACCACGGCGGTTAGACTCAAATAGGAATATTCACTACTCAAGTATCATCGCGCCACACGGGTTTTTACTACTCCAGTATCATCGTGCCACCCGGGTTTCTATTGGTCATATCTATATGAAAATTTGCCAAAACATAGAGAAGACTATATCCTAAAATATGTATAACTATTTAATTTCAACTTTTTTTTTTGTTTTATGCATTTTTTTTTTAAATCCCCACATATACCACGGCGGTCGGACTCAAATACTCCAGTATCATTGCGCCACCCGGGTTTCTATTGGTCATATCAAAATGGAAATTTGCTAAAACATAGAGAAGACTATATCCTAAAATGTGTATAAAAATTTCATTTCAATTTTTTTTTTTATGCTTTTATTTTTTTTAAATCCCCACATATACCACGGCGGTTAGACTCAAATAGGAATATAGGCTACTCTATAGTTTCATCGCGCCACCCGGGTTATCAAAGGTCATATTTATATGAAAACTTACCAATTAATGGAGAAGAATATAAACTAAAATGTGTGTAAATTTCATTTCAAAATTTTGTTCTTTAAGCGCACTTTAAGGATTTTTCATATCGCACCTTATACGACGCCGGTAAGACTTTAATTGGAATATACGCTTCCCTATATTATCATCGCGCCACCCGGGTTTCTACTGGTCATATTTATATGAAAACTTACCAATTCAATTGACATCTACCAGCAAACCCTTAACAACAACACAGTGTAATTACAGCTCACACCATTTACTTGCTAAATGCTTCATAATGACTCCGATTAAATATTTCTGTAAGTGATTCGACCAGCTATACATGCAGGAATAACAAAAGCAATTCACCAAAGAAGCTGGATAACCCCTCTTAAAAACATATTATTTCCTAACAGTGGGAAGGAAATTATTTTTTCCAACAATTTTTTTTTTTTTGTTCTGTAAATCGACAAGGAAGTAACATTGTCATCTGTATACATATAAGGCATCATTATTGTTATTATACGATGTAGATAAAAAGAACGTCAGAATACCGAATCTCAATAACCAGGTACCGGTCCAATTTGGTACTGAAGTGCCAAATGATTTACTTTTCAAATGAATGATCGATATGTGTGTATCGTATATCAAAGAGCTGACGAACTGAATGCGGAAGACCTTTTAACAGAGACCGACTTAGTTTATGAAAAGCTGGTGGTTTTGATGCAGCATTAACGTCATTGAGTGAACCAGAATGGTTTATGAAAAATGGAAAACAACAATGAAGTCTTCAAATGCTTGAAGAATATATCATCTACTATTCAGCTATTTTATCTAAATATATGGACAGGCAGAGATCTAAAATAAAATATTTCAGGAAGTTTATCAATACATAAACACATACGCAACAAAGTTAATAACAAAGGCTTCTCGACAATATTAAAGAATTGAAACAACAACAACAAAACGGATATTGGAATCGATCTTATGCAGTATTCTAAATCTGTTGGCACAATTCCTGTAGAACTCTAAGAAAGTGCCATGTGTCTGAAAAGCGGTTTAATACCATTGCAGGCGGGGGATGCCCCCGCCGCAAAAAGAATAGTTTTACCCATTTTTCAACAAATCAAAAGCGAATTTTTGAAAGGAACAAAATCAAAGTTACTATAGAGACATACGTTTTGATACCCTTCTCAAATCAAAGCTCTAAGTAATGAGGCTTGTCAAGCTCTGTTCTGTTCAACAGTGAAATTTCATATCAATAGCATGAGTAGAGCAAGAGTTATTACAGAATAAAAAAAGGTGACAGAAAGACACACATACAGAAAGACGACACAGAAGTGTTTACCCTTTGTACCCTCTGTTACAGCAGGTGACACAGTAAATGTTAAGCTTTCCTTAAAGTTTGTATAGTTATTTATCTTATAAATAACGCTAAGTTAAATAACAAATATGTTACCTAGAATAATATCAAAACCACTCGGTAAAATTCTTTTAAATTTGGCAAGATCAACCAATATGCCTCTTCGAAATTTTGGTAAACTTTGAAAGTAATCTCTGAATTATGGATATTTTAGCGACACTTGTATAAGCACCCTAATCTGGTAATGGTTAAACCAGTCTTTAAAATGGGTTGGGTAGGGTAGCAATTAATTACGCATTTCAAATATTTTGAGTCAAAGCAATAATTTAACATGTAAAGTTTGTTTGCCGTATGTTTTTTTGTTTTTAACGACAATCAATAACAACAGACTTTCCATAAAAGGATAAAACATAGTATTTAGAATTCCTTCTTTTTCACAAAGTTTCATGTCCGAGCTTTAAATAAGAAAAATGTCCATAAGTCCAAAACCGGAGTGTACATTTTGTTTATATTTTTCATACAGGTGTCCACTTAGGCATACACCACTAGTTAAGACTAAATTTGAGATGGAAAATTATTTAACAAAGACGCATGACATTTAATGATTTATGTAAACTGTAATGCAAAATTTCTAATAAGAAAGTATAACAAACTTTAGCAGTGTTTGAAAGAAAGGTCTTAAATTAGACCAGGTTTTCTTAAATTTTCAAGTTTGATTTACACAACTGTTGTTCAGCAGTTTAGAAAAATAATATTTTTTAAAAAATATATATCAACAACAAGTAACTATATTTCTATAGAATAATTATAAAAAAAAACTTTTTTTATGTAATAGAGAACAGTTTATATGAATTCTCCCTAACCCTTTACAAACTTAATTAAACTTATCATTACTAATTAAATAACGTTTTTATATCTTATACTGGATCTGATATAGACATTAATGAATCAATATGCATAAATATATATCTGTTGAAACTACTTGTATTAAATGAACAGGACGATGAAATATAAACTTATACTCTCGTTTCATATGTCCATTTTGTATAAACTCATCTTTATAAGTGTATATTGTATTGAGAGTGTGGCTAAAATCTGAAAAGAAAAAAATCTGAAACAATCATTGTTTATTTTTCTGTTCTCCAAAGTGCCCATTATGATCCCACTTCTGACCTGATTGGATATATAAATATGCCTTTGTTCTGTATGTATATTAGGGTATTAACTAAACAGCTGGTTGTTGGGCGGCAAACATGCAGGGACCAGACTATATATCGGTTATTGCAATTGCCTTGTATTGACCGGTTGAGACTAGAAATGTACTTATAGATCAAGACATAGAGACTACCTCTAACCAATACCTGGAAGGATAAAAATAATGTGTCTGCTTAAATATTTCACCGACATTATTTCAGTTATATTTTTTTGACATATAAAGAGTTTTCTCACTGCGATATCACGCCGAAGATATGTGATATGATACTACACTACAAAATCACAAAGGAGACGGTTATGATAAGCTCTAACAGCTCGGCCACCTGGGTCGGTTAAGAATAAAGTATTGCTGACAGTGTCATCCTGTTGTTGAAATTCAAGCCAAAATGTGCATTCATGCTTGCACCATGATCAACTGAGCACATACTTGTTTATGCATTCTGGATACACATTTCCATGAACAAATAAGGAAAACTTTGTTTTGTAAGCTTTTTCTCGTAATTCATCGCAGTAGGCGTGATTTTTTCCCCATTTTGGTGTTATATTTCATATAAATGTATTCGGGTTAACGTTTCCCTGAATGTTGGTGTCACAGTTTATATCTTTCATAAAAAATGCAACATGACCTTCACATTTTAGAAGTATAGTTGTATTCCACATATCATCTTCTATAAGCATATCATTTCCTAGTATTGTTTAGGGAAGTACAATGTACTAGATAGTATCTCTGAAATATTTTCCTACAGGGTTGTGACAGGTTTCCTATTTTTACAAAGTGCAATGTGTCCTTCACATTTGAGATGAATAATTACCTTATATAGATGAAGTAAATATTTACCTGGAATATATCAAACGAATTCACACATATTTTTTTTTTGTTTTTTTTGTTTTACAACCCGCATTGGTGAATTTTTGGAACGTCGTTTTCTTTTTCAAAAACTTTTAACGACACTAATGCCTTTACATTATTTATCCATACATATTCTGAAAGAACATAGTTTCCAGTTTCAAAAAATAGTAGTTTTAAGAAAATCATTGGTGGCTGTTTATATTAATTACACGAACTTAATAGTCTTAAGCAATATTATATATATTCAACTTGTTTTAAATATACGTGATAAATGTAACCTATTTGACAGGTAGCTCAGTTCCAAATAACGGCTCTTAAGTCTTTGGGTAGCAAGATATATTGAACAAGTGCATGTAAATTTTTTAAGAAAAATACTCTCGGTCAGAAAAAGTACTTATCTTGAATGTCTATACGACGAATTAGGACGATATCGACGAAAATAATTAGACACTTTAAAATATTCGTATAATATATTATCAATGGAGGAGGCCTTATTGGAACCGAGCTTAATTTTTAAAAGCATTAACAATTTCTTCATCAGTGATTTGTCGGTCAAGTGACTCAAACGTAACATATTCTGAACCAGAATTGTTATCTCTGACATAATCAGCTTATTCTCTATCTATGTCACCTCCCTCACTTGACATGAGTTTACTAAAATAATCCATACATTCGTCGTTGGATATTGCATCCCCTACATTATTTTGTTTGGGTTGTCGGAATATTTTCCAGAATTCTTTTGGTGATTTTTTTCTAAGATCATTCATTTTTCTACTTCTTGTATAATTAAAAGCATTTTTGATTTCCTGCATTGGTATTTGTAACCCTTTTTTGCCTGAAGTAATATAACCATATCGTTTTCTGACAGTGTAAAATTAAATTGTTCGACAGCATTTTTATGAATATCATATTTCCGTTTGCATTCATCATCATACCATTCATTTTGAAATTTATCATCAATGACACAGGTCTTTGGTTTACGCGATGATTTTTCAAAGTATTTACGTGCATAGTTACATAGGAAATCTGTCAAGATAGAAGTAAGGCTGTCTACATTACCATCCGCGTTAATTTCCGAGTTCAAATTATGTATTAAAGTGTGATAATTATTTGATACATCAAACTAAAAAGCTTCACTGAAATTTTAATCCCACTGTCAGGACATGAAACTTTTAAAACATCTTTTGCATGTTACAGGGTAAAATAAATGTGCAGCCTGACTCTGGCAAATTTCAATATTGATATGACCAATAGAAACCCAGACATCGTGGTGCTTCTATGGTAGCTTATATTCATACTTGAATCTGACCGCCGTGGTATAGGGTGGGATTTAAAAAAAAAAGTGCACTTAAGATTAAAATATTGAAGTGACATTTACACACATTTTAGGATATAGTTTTCTCTATGTTTTGGCAAATTTTCATATTGATATGACCAATAGAAACCCGGGTGGCGCGATGATACTGGAGTAGTAAAAACTCGGGTGGCGCGATGGTACTATACAGAAGCGTATATTCCTATTTGAATCTGACCGCCATAGTATAGGTTGTGATTTTAAAAACAATTTATATGAATTTAACACATATTATGTTATAGTATCTTTCCTTTTTTTTTTCTTTTTTCTTTTTTAAAATAAACCGGTAGGCACGAACACACTAGATCCGGATTTGGTATCCGCATAATAGCACCGTACCTAGCTTTACAGGTGCGAGATCCGCGAGATCGTGGAAAACAGGAAAAAGAGTAATATGCAATAAAACATAAAATGTTCGAATGAAATTTGCACAAATGTTGTAAAATGTTATTTTAAAGCAACTTGTGAAATTTCATACAAATACGACTAGAAATAACACGGGTGGCGTCTTCAAACCCCGGACGGCGTCATGTCCCCCACCGGTGAGATCTTGAAGTGAATTTTGAAAATGGATTTAATCATCAAAAAAATAAAATATATCAATGAAATTTGCACATATGATGTAAAATGCTATTATAAAGCTGCTGGTGAAATTTTATACCTATACGACCAGTAATAAAGCGGGTGGCGCTATAGAACCCTGGATGGCGCATGGATGGCGCTTTTTAGTAGGACCCTATCATTCAGGTGTCTAGCATCACCAGACACAATCAGAGTACTGAACACAAACTTGCATGCAGTGAATCTGAGAAAGTGAAAGTGAAAGAGGTACTTGAAATAGAGGAACAGCCTGATATATCTGATACTCAATCAGAGTCAATTTCAAAGTCTGACAAGATAGTATTTAACACTGTGTAATCTCTACTGAGATCCGCTCCGGTTATTTTTTTTCGTATTCGCCTCCGCTGGGGAGGCCAATACGAAAAAAAATAACCAGAGCGGATCTCAGTAGAGATTATAACACTGTGTATTTTGCTGCTAAGAATGAAATTTCATCAAACACAGTCAATGCATTATTACATTTGCAGACAAAAAATAGGCTTGATGTTAGTTGGGACACATTGACTGAAATGCAGACCTCTATTGCATTTGTATTGAGATCAGAACTATTAGAAGATGTGAAATCATCTGGAGTGTTTGCAATGATGCTTGATGAAAGTACTGATGTGACTGTTGACAAAAGACTAAGTATTTGTGTAAGGTATGTGAAAGCAGGTGAACCAGTGACCAAAATGCTGTGTAATATTCCTTTGGATGATGGGTGTGCCCATACAATTGTAAATGCTGTCACCAAAGAGTTTCAGAGTGTTGGCTTAGATCTAGATTACTGCACATCTCTGGCAACAGACGGAGCAACCGTCATGATGGGCAAGCACACAGGGGTGGGGAAACAGTTGACCAGTAAATACTCCCCATTCTGTATTCAGATACATTGCATGGCAAATAGAATAAACCTTGCCTGCTCTGATGCTATAAAAAAAGATGAGTACATGATAAAATTCAGAGACAAATTCAATAGCTTGTATTTGTTTATAAATGCCTCATGTATTAGAACACTTGCTCTAAGAAACATTCAGAAGTTATTAGAAGAGCCTGAAATATCAGTCAAAGTGCCCTATTCAATAAGATGACTTGGACTGAGAGATGCGGTTTCAGCAGTGTTTGGGTCATTTGCATCAGTGCTTGCTACATTGTCAAAATTTGCATCTGAGAAGAATGCTACAGCCAAGGGATTGTATAAGTATTTTTGCAACTACAAAGTGGCTCTGGTTTTTGCCCTAGTGCTTGATGTACACAATGAACTTGCAATCCTTAGTTGTGAACTTCAAAAGAAAAAAATATTGTTCAGTGAAGTCAAACCCCTCATGGATGCTATTGTGTCAAAGCTCATTTTTCTGGAAACTAAGGATGGAGACTGCTTGGTGAAGATGAAGTCAGAGATTGAAAAGAGGGATGATGGTGTTTTTTTATGGAGAGGAAAAGCTTAGCTACACTGCAGACATGGACCCTGAGTTTGAAAGAGAAGGAATATATCAAAAGGCTGAGGAAGAATATGAAAAGTAGGTTCCCTAAGGAAGATAGTGCTACCGGTATATATGATGACTTTAGTCATGTGTTTGAGCCTTCAGTTGTGAACTCTTCAAGTGTAGATGATTGCAGTCAGTCAGTGGAAGCCCTCTCTTTCTTGTATGGCTATGAAAAAACTATCAAAGTTGTTGAAGGAAACCTAATAGAAGGGACTGAGGAACAGGTTCGCATTATAGAGCCCCTGCTTGATCCACAGAAACTGTTGGAAGAGTGGCCACGGTTGTATGGTATGGTCAAGGGCACATATTCTGACTTAAGTACTGATAGGTTATGTAAGAGAGTCATTCTTGTTCACCATGATATGATGCCTAATGTTGCAAAACTAGCAACAATAGCACTCTGCATACAACCAACTAGTGTTGAATGTGAACGTTCTTTCAGCACTCAGAACAGGTTAAAAACCAAGTACAGGGCATCCATAGGGTCAGAGAAGCTAAATACTCTTATGACTATCAGTATGTTGGGTCCCAGTGTATCAGATATGACCCATCACCAGCAGTCTCTCACTGGATTCGACAAAAGAAAAGAAGGAAAGGCAGGCTGTACACGGAATTTAAACCAAGGCCAACTAAAAGGCTCAAACTGTGCTAATTAATTCGAAGCTCAATCCTGGCTGGACAGTATCATCATTATAACTGAACATATTAAGTAATTAACCAGTTTATAGTTTGAGTTTATGCTAAATATATCTAGATCAGGAAGATCAAAAATGATTAAATATTTTTAATTTAATAACAACAATGAGTTATGACTGGCTGAAAGTAATGATAAACCCTGCATACGATTAGTAATTGGACCTTGTTGCATACAAGAACAGCAGGCCCATATACCAGTAAGTATATGTTCTGTTATTTCAATCCACAATTTTATTTTGGAAAAAAAAAAGCAATTGACCTATTTTTGATTGAGTAACCATATTTTCATTACTCAATTAAAATTGTGAAAACCCAATTCTCTGAAAAGTGGATGAGTAAATACCCAATTGACCTAAAACCTTATCTGTAGCCCTGCTTTAATATGCAATCTGGCATGGCCTGGTTAGAAGAGTTGGAAGTCTTTCTAAGGTTGACTGTTAATATCTGTTCAAATTTCAGTTCAACTTAACTACATTATTTGGGGTTATTTTTCCTTACCTTTTTGACCTTCACCAGGTCAGGTCTCCTTTGGGGGGGGGGGGGGGGTGACTAGAGTTGTTTGAGACGGTCATTTTGGTTAGGGGTGTCACACTCACAGTACCCCCCGTATACTGGTGTAAAAAAATAATTCTAATTTGGTTTGATGGCCATGTACCACTATCTAATGGAATTTTACTTGTCTAATTTCATGATCATTTGGCAAAAGCATCATCTTTTCCCATCATTTCATTATTCAAAAACAATACGTAGCCATTATTTTCTATAGTCATTTAAGACAAGCATATGCAGGTTTTCTTTTTTTAGCTCACCTGAGCACTTGTGCTCGGGTGAGCTTTTGTGATCGCCTTTTGTCCGTCGTGCGTCGTCCGTCGTCAACAATTGCTTGTGAACACTCTAGAGGCCACAGTTTTGGCCCCATCTTCAAGACTCTTGGTCAGGATGTTTGTCTACATGATATCTTGAATGAGTTCGAAATTGGGTCATGTGGGTCAAAAACTATGTCAAATCCTTGAAAAACCTTGTGAACACTCTAGAGGCCACAGTTTTGACCCAATCTTCATAAAATTTGGTCAGGTTGTTTGTCTACATGATATCTCGGATGAGTTCGAAATTGGGTCACATGGGTTCAAAAACTAGGTCACCAGGGAAAAGCTTAGAAAAACCTTGTGAACACTCTAGAGGCCACAGTTTTGCCCAATCTTCATGAAAAATGGTCAGGGTGTTTGTCTACATGATATCTTGGATGAGTTCGAAAATGGGTAATGTGGGGTCAAAAACTAGGTCACCAGGTCAAATGTTAGAAAAACCTTGTTAACACTCTACAGGCCACAGTTTTGGCCCAATCTTCATAAATTTTGGTCAGGATGTTTGTCTACATGATTTCTTGCATGAGTTTGAAATTGGGTCATGTAGGATCAAAAACTAGGTCACCAGGTCAAATCTAAGAAAAACCTTGTGAACTCTCTAGAGGCCACAGTTTTAGCCCAATCTTCAATAGATTTGGTCAGGATGTTTGTCTAATTGATATATTGGATGAGTTCGAAAATGAGTCACATGAGGTCAAAAACTAGGTCACCAGGTCAAATCTTAGAAAAATCTTGTGAACACTCTAGAGGCCTACATTTTTGTCCCAGTCTTCATTAAACTTGATAAGAATGATGACTGCATGAACTCCCAGTTGAGTGCAAATTCAGGTAGGATCAATATGTAGGTCACTTAGTCAAATGTTAGAAAAACACTTTAGATGCCAGATTTTTTGTCATTATGCCTAACACAGCCATCTTACTCAGGTGAGCGACACAGGGCCATCTTGGCCCTCTTGTTTACTATACAGCTGTAGCCGAATATTGGCTCTGTCCCTCAGCCACGGAGCCTACATTTTTCCCCCACCAAGTCGGTTAACTAAAATGTAAACAAAAGCAGCAATGAGATAACAGACGTAGTTCAATATTGCCCCTTTACGATACCGTTTTACAACAATTATTTTATGATATCAATTTCGGGTACTACCGGATCCATCAGATCGCTGATCGTCAACACCCTATTCCACTCCTGAGGTGAACGATATTGAAAACGTAGAATGTTTGAGTGAACTTCTTTTTCCTTCAGCAAAACATTTGTGCAAAAAAAGATAAATAAATATATAATGATATGAATGCATAAATCAAAAATCAGTTTACAACAAAAAGTAGGTGTTTGAACTTATTTCATTGAACTGATAATCACATATGTGTTTATTATGCATAATTGTTAATTCCCCCTAAGAAAAAAATCCCCAAAATTACTTTTCGCGCACTATTTTTCCCCCAATGAAAGGCTAGGGCCACATCCCCCAGTTGTAAAAAAAAAAACCCTGATATGTCTGATAGGTCATGTCGCCTGAATGTTTACTTGGTATCCAAACATTCAGCGACAACAGGCCTTTTTTTTTGTTTTGGGGAAAGGTGGCGGGTCCTTTCAGGTGAAAATATGTTGATCAGTGGAAAATTTACTTTTGAAGAAAACATTTAAAAAACACTAATTATGCTGTAACTGAGGCACACTTGTTTATTAGCTCGACTATTCGAAGAATATGAGAGCTATTGTAGTCGCCCTTGTGTCGGCGTTGGCGTTGCAGCTTTTGGTTAAAGTTTTGCATGCAAGCTACTATCAACCTTATATCTCAATAGTCATTTATGGTATTGACTTGAAAGTTTAAAAATTTGTTCAGGGGCATCAGACAACCAAGGTAGATAACTATTCACTGAATTAAATATAAATTATGGCCCCTTTTTAACTTAGACTTATTAACTTTTGGTTTAAGTTTTGCATGCAATAGAAAACTTTAATATGTTTAGGGGTATCATACTTTCATGGTAGATAACTCTTGATGTAAAATATTACATATTATGGCCCCTTTTAACTTAGAATTTTTGTTAAATTTTTGCATTCAAGCTACTATCCAGCTTATATCTCAGAAATTGTTAATGGAATTGACTAGAAAGTTAAGGAGTGTATCCAGGGGCATCAGAAAACCAAGAAGGATAACTTTTGGACTGAATTTTATACAAATCATGGCCCTTTTCTAACTTGGATACTTGGTTAAAGTTTTGCATGCACAGTGTTATTATGCTTATGTCTCAGTAACTAGGCATGGGATTGATTTTAGACTTCATAAAAATATCAAGGGGTATCAGACTATCAAGGTATACCATTTTTGACTATTATTATATACAGGGTATGTGAAGGGCAAGAATTGAAATAGATTTCATTTGATTTACCAACAAGCATTTTGAATAGTCGAGCGTGCTGTCAGCTCTTGATTTTATTTCATTTTATAATCAATTCATAATAGTATGTCTCTATTGCTTTCCTTGCGTGTCATTTTTTTTAAATGAAAATAGAGTATTCGAAATGAAACTGAAATCCATTTTGCCCATAGGGCAATTTTGAGGTGATTTCAACTTGCGCCCACTTATTAGCTCACCTGAGCACAACGTGCTCAAGGTGAGCTTTTGTGATAGCCCTTCGTCTGTCAGGCGTCTTGCTTCGTTTGTCTTCAACAATTTGGCTTGTTAACACTCTAGAGGCCATATTTTTTGGCCAATCTTCATGAAACTTGGTCAGAATGTTTGTGTCCTTAAAATCTTGGACAGGTTCAGATTTGGGTCATGTGGGGTCAAAAAGTAGGTCATGAGGTCAAATCTTAGAAAAACCTTGTTAACACTCTAGAGGCAACATTTTTGGCCCAATCATCATGAAACTTGGTCAGAATGTTTGTTTCCATAAAATCTTGGACAAGTTCGAATTTGGGTCATGTGGGGTCAAAAAGTAGGTCATGAGGTCAAATCTTAGAAAAACATTGTTAACACTCTAGAGGCCAGATGTTTGGCCCAATCTTTATGAAACTTGGTCAGAATGTTTGTTTCCATAAAATCTTGGGACAAGTTCAAAATAGGGTCAAAAAGTATGTCATGAGGTTAAAATCTTGGTCAAGCTCGAAAGTGGGTCATGTGATGTCAAAAAGTAGGTCAGTATGAAAAATCCAACATATGTTGCTCATTTATAATTAGGTGAGCGATTCAGGGCCATCATGGCCCTCTTGTTCTAAATTGCCCTACTTTATGTATGTGGAGAAATTGAACTCATGAAATCAACATGAAAACATATTGAAAAGTGGTTAATTTTATTTAAGAAATTAACTGTATCAATTTTGTGTCATGTGTCAGTTTTTTGCTAGTGTTTCAAAACATTACCCCACCCACTAAGAAGCAATACTGGCAACCGGTGAGAGTATATTTTAAATCGGTAGCTTTATCGTACATACTTGCCGGAAAACTATTGTCTGTTTGTGATTTCTACAATATAATTATGTAATAAGTGATAACGAAATCATTGTTCTCGTGTTCATATTCATTTTGATAATGTCGTTGTGAATCACCCAGAACTTGTTCAGTACTGCACTGTACTTTACATAATAATTAATTGACGACATAAACCCAAATACACCATGTTCAGGCGTATCGCAACACCCTGAATTTTGAATGAGATTACGGAATTCTCAGTAGCTTAAAATGTTTAGTCTTGAGACCTCCTATAAAAAGCAACTATTTCATATTTTTGGTGAAAGGTTCAATAGCTGTATCACTGGCCAATGTTCTGTTTCCCTTTCGCAGCTGGAGCAGCTCTCGGATAACACTGGGGAGGAGTCCATCATCCTGACGGCCAGTGTCCATGATGGTTCCCTGTCTCACTTGGGTTCCAGTACAGGCAAAGGGTTCCTGGAGGGGCGTGATGAGATCAAGTCCCAGTTTCTGGGATACTGTCTAAAAAGCAAGTACCTTCACATATTTTCAAGAAGTGTAATGCAGGCCTTTTTTTCTGATGAAGGGGAATGGTCCTTATAACCATAATTTGAGGAATAAATGCATTATTTCCTTTAGTCTGGGGAGAGAAATATTCTGGGGTAAATAGGAATTTTGGGGAAAACTGCATGAATTAACCCTTTCCCTCATATAGACTCATTTTGACGCACTCAATAGGTATCACATAAAGCCTGATCTGCAGAAAACCACAGTTAAACCTTACCAAATTTAATTACAAAATCCTCATTTCCAGACCACTGAGGAGCTGTTACTTGCAGGCTGATCTGGTTTTATGCTGTTCGCATAGGTCTTTTCACGGTGTCTTCTATGAGGGAAAGGGTTAAGCAGTGTCCGACAAATCCTATGCCCGGAGCCCGCGGGCTACCAGATTTGTTGCCCGGGCTACCACCTCTTCTACGTTAGTAGCCCGCTGGGCTACTGCCATTTCCTGTGTCTGGTTGCCCGGTGTCATCAAGCCGTGTACCCTCTCTAGTCTCTACTATACTACACATTATATTATTTAATGAAAATACCTATTGTGATCACTGATAAGGTATCAATAAAAAGGTGGAGTCATTGGCCTGTTAGCCGTATCAATTGATCCAATCAATGGACGACACTGATGCTTACGGATTACTCGGATAGTTTCATATCTTTGATTTTCGTAGATGTTGCAGACACTTGCGACAGGAATCATTTTTAGCTCGACTATTCGTAGAATATGAGAGCTATTGTAATCACCCTGGCGTCGGCGTTGGCGTTGGCGTTGCAGCTTTTGGTTGAAGTTTTGCGTGCAAGTTACTATCAACCTTATATCTCAGTAACCATTTATGGTATTGACTTGAAAGTTTATAAATATGTTCAGGGGCATCAGACAACCAAGGTAGATAACTCTTGACTGAATTTAATATGAATTATTGCCCCTTTTTAACTTAGAAGTTTTGGTTAAAGTTTTGCATGCAATAGAAAATTTGGTTAAAGTTTTGCATGCAAGCTACTATCTAGTTTGTATCTCAATAACCATTCATGGTATTGACTTGAAAGTTTATGAATATGTTGAGGGGCATCAGGCAATCAAGGTAGATAACTCTTGATGGAATATATTACAAATTATGGCCCCTTTTTAACTTAGAAATTTTGGTTAAAATTTTGCATGTAAGGTACCTTCATGCTTATATCTCAGTATCAAGCATGCGATTGATTTGAAACATCTTTAATATGTTTAGGGGTGTCATACTTTCATGGTAGATGACTCTTGATAGAATTTGTTGCACATTATTGCCCCTTTTTAACTTAGAAATTTTGGTTAAAGTTTTGCATGCAAGGTACTTTCATGCTATATCTCAGTATCCAGCATGGATTGATTTGAAACATCTTTAATATGTTTAAGAGTATCATACTTTCATGGTAGATAACTTTTGATGGAATATATTACAAGTTATGGCCCCTTTTTTAACTTAGAAATTTTGGTTAAAGTTTTGCATGCAAGGTACTTTCATGCTAATATCTCAGTATCCAGGCATGGGATTTATTTGAGACATCTTTAATGCATTTAGGGGTAGCATACTTTCATGGTAGATAACTCTTGATGGAATATGTTACAAATTATTGCCCTTTTAAACTTAGAAATTTTGGTTAAAGTTTTGCATGCAAGGTACTTTCATGCTAATATCTCAGTATCCAGGCATGGGATTGATTTGAAATATCTTTAATATGTTTAGGAATATCATACTATCAAGGTAGATAACTTTTGATGGAATATATTACAAGTTATGGCCCCTTTTTTAACTTAGAAATTTTGGTTAAAGTTTTGCATGCAAGGTACTTTCATGCTTATATCTCAGAGTCCAGGCATGGAATTGATTTGAAACATCTTTAATATGTTTAGGGGTATCATACTATAAAGGAAGATAACACTTGATGGAATAAATTAAAAATTATGACCCCCTTTTAACTTAGAATTATGGTTAAATTTTTGCATTCAAGCTGCTATCCAGCTTATATCTCAGAAATTGCTTGTGGAATTGACTAGAAAGTTAAGGTGTGTCTTCAAGGGCATCAGAAAACAGGAGGATAACTTTTGAACTGATGCAAATTATGGCCCTTTTCTAACTTGGATTTTTGGTTTAAGTTTTGCATGCACAGTGTTATTGTGCTTATGTCTCAGTAACTAGGCATGGGCTTGATTTTAGACATCATAAATATATTAAGGGGTATCAGACTATCAAGGTATATCATTTTTTACAATTACTATGAAGGGCAAGAATTGAAATAGATTTCATTTGATTTACCAACAAGCATTTTGAATAGTCGAGCGTGCTGTCCTCTGACAGCTCTTGTTCTGCTTATAAAACTAAGACCAATATTCGGCAACATGTTGTATGCCAACACTATCCCATCTTGATGCAGGAAATGTAAAAAGAAAACCATGAATATCCTCCAAAAGTAAATTTTAAGTTCTATATTTTCCGTCATAAACAGGCGCCATATCTCGGCTTCAAGTGCACGATAATAAAACACATTTTTAACCAATTTTGAATGATTTTTCTCATATGCAAAGTAAGAAATAACTATTCTAAGAATTTCTCGGCAGTATAATCATACATTTGTTTTTAACTTATTAACTCTGGTAATTGTAATTCTTTGATCACTGTCGCTGATTATGTCATGGGTTTTCATGGTTTTATTTTCCAGTTATTAGCTCGACTATTCGAAGAATATGAGAGCTATTGTAGTCACCCTGGCGTTGGCGTTGCAGCTTTTGGTTAAAGTTTTGCGTGCAAGTTACTATCAACCTTATATCTCAATAACCATTTATGGTATTGACTTGAAAGTTTATAAATATGTTCAATGGCATCAGACAACCAAGGTAGATAACTCTTGACTGAATTTAATATGAATTATTGCCCCTTTTTAACTTAGAAATTTTGGTTAAAGTTTTGCATGCAAGGTACTTTCATGCTAATATCTCAGTATCCAGGCATGGGATTGATTTGAAACATCTTTAATACATTTAGGGGTATCATACTTTCATGTTAGATAACTCTTGATGGAATATGTTACAAATTATGGCCCCTTTTTAACTTAGAAATTTTGGTTAAAGTTTTGCATGCAAGTTACTTTCATGCTTATATCTCAGTATCCAGGCATGGGATTGATTTGAAATATCTTTGATATGTTTAAGAGTATCATACTATCAAGGTAGATAACTTTTGATGGAATATATTACAAGTTATGGCCCCTTTTTTAACTTAGAAATTTTGGTTAAAGTTTTGCATGCAAGGTACTTTCATGCTTATATCTCAGAGTCCAGGCATGGAATTGATTTGAAACATCTTTAATATGTTTAGGGGTATCATACTATAAAGGAAGATAACACTTGATGGAATAAATTAAAAATTATGACCCCCTTTTAACTTAGAATTTTGGTTAAATATTTGCATTCAAGCTACTATCCAGCTTATATCTCAGAAATTGCTTGTGGAATTGACTAGAAAGTTAAGGTGTGTCTTCAAGGGCATCAGAAAACAGGAGGATAACTTTTGAACTGATGCAAATTATGGCCTTTTTCTAACTTGGATTTTTGGTTTAAGTTTTGCATGCACAGTGTTATTGTGCTTATGTCTCATTAACTAGGCATGGGATTGATTTTAGACATCATAAATATATTAAAAGGTATCAGACAATCAAGGTATATCATTTTTGACTATTATTATGTACAGGGAATGTGAAGGGCAAGAATTGAAATAGATTTCATTTAATTTACCAACAATCATTTTGAATAGTCGAGCGTGCTGTCCTCTGACAGCTCTTGTTTAAGTGAGCAAAAACATAAAATAAATGACTTAGCGTCAAAATACACTTGTTAAATTAAAATCTGGGTGGAAAAAAGCTTTCTAACTGTATCAAACCTGAAAATTGGCAAATAAAAACTGCAGTCCAGTTTTGTTCTATTTTACGTGTTCAAGGGAGGTAACTACAAATAAGTGAAATTAAAAAAAAAAAAAAAGGGATGAGAAAATAAAAGTAAACAGTATTTCATTTATTTATATTTTTCATATATATATATTTTTTAATTTGTATGTATTTTAACAAGTTTTTTCCTATACTCTGAGATGAATAATATTCTAATTATATCTTATTACTACATAGTAAAGTAGATCTTTAAGTGTACATAATTATGTTAATATCAAGAACATGTATGCAAAGTTAATTTCTGAATAAAATAAATATACATGAGCATTTTAAATATATTTCTTATGTTCATTATACCCCCACAAATGAAATTTGGGGGGGTATATAGGAGTCACCCTGTCGGTCGGTCCGCCGGTCGGTCCGTCGGTCCGGCGGTTGGTCTAGAAATATTTGTCCAGAGCATTTCTCCAAAACTACTGTACCTATGTTGATGAAACTTCATAGGTAGATAGACCTTGATGAAAGGAAGTGCAGTGCATAAGAACCATAACTCTGCATGTATTTTGAAAGGAGTTATTGCCCTTTGTCATTTTTAATCTTTTGATTTTGTCCGGAGCATAACTCCAATACTAAAGTAGCTAGGTTGATGAAACTTCATATGTAGATTGATCTTGATGAGAGGAAGTGCAGTGCACAAGAACCATAACTCTGCATGTATTTTGAAAGGAGTCATTGCCCTTTGTTATTTTTAATCTTTTGATTTTGTCCGGAGCATAACTCCAATACTAAAGTAGCTAGGTTGATCAAACTTCATATGTAGATAGACCTTCATGAGAGGAAGTGCAGTGCCTAAGAACCATAACTCTGCATGTATTTTGAAAGGAGTTTTCCCTTCTAAAGTAGCTAGGTTGATGAAACTTCATATGTAGATTGATCTTGATGAGAGGAAGTGCAGTGCATAAGAAAACCACAATGTAAATTCTTAGACAGGTTTTTGCAAACAATAAATATGGATGTGAACCATAATTAGACTGCATTTTTATTCTCCTCAGCTACAGATCTTGGGGGCAAATTGTTTTCTTCTGTGTGTCTGTATGTGTGTCGCTCTGTATATCTGTCTGTCTGTCAAAACTTTTTAGCATTGTCCAAAACTTTTGAACCATTGCTCACACTAACTTTAAACCTTACATACATGTAGTCTTTCACTCACGCAAACTTTTGAAACTGTATTCCTACACATGACAGACTTCCGGTGTTGGTATTGATCACCTTTAGCGATAATATTTTTTTTTGGTATGCTTATAAGCCCAAATCCTATGTATGAACATTCGTTTTATGTGTCATGTGAATACATCCTGTGTCAAAGATGGGGGTGGGGGTATGAATCACCTTCAGTGATAGTTCTAGTTTTTTTAGCTCACCTGAGCACGTGTGCTCAGGATGAGCTTTTAGGATCGATGAATGTCCGTCGTCCGTCTGTCCGTCCGTCCGTCGTCCGTCGTCCACAATTTGTTCGTTTGCACTCTAGCATCTTCATTTTATGAGCAATTATCTTCAAACTTTAAAACAATGTTTATAACCATAAAATCTTGGCCAAGTTCGATTATGGCTGATATCGGAACATTAGGTCAGGAGTTATGCCCCTTTTAAAATTCAAAAAAGCCAGATTTCACATTGTTTGCACTCTAGCATCTTCATTTCATGAGCAATTATCTTCAAACTTTATATCAATGTTTATAACCATAAAATCACGGCCAAGTTCGATTATGGCTGATATCGTACCATTAGGTCAGGAGTTATGCCCCTTTTAATATTCAAAAAAGCCATATTTCAATTGTTTACACTCTAGCATCTTCATCTTTTGAGCAATCCTCTTCAAACTTTATGACAATGCTTATGACTGTAAGGTCTCGATTGAGTTCGATTATGGCTGAGATTCATTAATTAGGTCAGGAGTTATGCCCCTTTTAATATTCAAAAATGCCATATTTCACTTTGTTTACACTCTAGCATCTTCATCTTTTGAGCAATCATCTTCAAACTTTATGGCAATGCTTATGACCATAATGTCTCGATTGAGTTTGATTATGACTGAGATCAGTTGCTTAGGTCAGGAGTTAAGCCCCTTTTAATATAAAAAAATGCCATATTTCACGTTGTTTACACTCTAGCATCTTCATCTTTTGAGCAATCATCTTCAAACTTTATTACAAAGTGTATGACCATAAGGTCTCGATTGAGTTTGATTAATGCTGAGATCCGTCAATTAGTTCAGAAGTTATGCCCCTTTTAATATTCAAAAAATGCCAGAAATCACATTGTTTACACTCTAGCATCTTCATCTTTTGAGCAATCATCTTCAAACTTTATGACAATGCTTATGACCATAAGGTCTCGATTGAGTTCGATTATGGCTTAGATCCATCAATTAGGTCAGGAGTTATGCCCCTTTTAATATAAAAAAAGCCATATTTCACGTTGTTTGCACTCTAGCAACTTCCTTTTTTTAGCAATCATCTTCAAACTTTATGACATTGTTAATGACCATAATGTCTCGATTGAGTTCACTTGTGACTGAGATGGGTCATTTAGGTCAGGAGTTATGTCCCTTTTAATACAAAAAATGCAAGATTTCACTTTGTTTATTCTCTACCAACTTCATTTATTTAACAATCTTTTTTAAACTTTAAGACAATGTTTATGCCCATAATCTCACAATCGGGTTCAATTATAACTGATATTGACTTGTAAATTTAGGAGTTATGCCCATTTCACCAAAAAAAAAAAAGCCAGATTTCACTTTTACACTCAAGCATCTTTATTTCTTAAGCAATCATCTTTCTCAGGTGAGCGACCAAGGGCCATCTTGGCCCTCTTGTTTTGAAATTCTTACCATGGAAGTTGTGTTTCTCATTTCAGTGTGATTGTAAAATGTGAATATGCTATGCAAAACATACATTTTCTTTGCTGATATAGTTTAATGTCATAAGGCTAAGCTTTTGGCATATGTAACATTTATGCATGTAGGATTAATGGCCTGAAAGTTTTACATTCTACATGATGATAAACATATAGGTACATGGATGCTTTTCTGGTTAAACTAAAGTTCTCTGATACTGATGTCTGATTGATTCTAACATTATAATTGTTCCCTCTGCTTTTTGTAACTGTAAACTACACATTGATAAAATAAACTGTATAAAGACCGACTGAGTCTAAGCACTGCTGTACATAAGACTTTGTGAACAAATTTCTGGGCTACCAGTTGCCAAATCTAAACTAATGTGACATTTTCAAAATCAAATGTGACATTTTATGAAATGACTACAACTTGCTTCTTTAAAGTGAGTCTAAAATGTTTGAATTATGCCTTCCTGTAAACGATTATTATTTACTTGTCCTGAGAAAGAAAACACGATGTTGATCTTGATTGGATTCAAAACTTTGCTGTCTCAAAAAAATGCGAGCAGCTACAAAATGAACTGGCAAAATTCATTTCCCACTTGCATTTTGTGAATTGGCGAGTGCTAAATTTGAGCCCTGAATTTGTAACAATATAAATATCAAAGTGTCATTAAGTCTCCCAAACGAAGTTTGGAGACTTATTGTTTTTACTCGTTTCTTCTTCTTCTTTCTTGCGCTGGCAACTTTGTACGGGCCATATCTCAGAGGCTGCTGGACCTATCTTTACAAAAATTCACACACTTATAGTCCTCAGTAAGTAGTGGGGCCTTCCTGATTTTTGTAAATGGGGGGTCCCTGTGGGTCAGGCCCCGCCCCCTCAAAGATGGATTTTTGCATAAAAAATGTATTTTGGTTAAATATTTCAAATTGCCAACCCGGAATCATTTATTTTTTTGTTCCAAAAAATGAAAAGATTGAATAGTGCTACCTCGGCAGGCCCCGCACCCTCAAATTTACTTATGATCTTATATCTCAAAAAGTGTTCAGATCCCCACCCCTAAACCATATATATTCTTGTTCCTCATGATGAGACAGATTGGATGGCACTACTTTGGTGACCCCCGAGGTCACTCAGGGGCAGGCCCTGACCCTCAAATTTACTAATATCCTTGTATCTCAAAAACTGTTTAGGTCCCTACCCCTAAACCATATAATTATATTCTTGTTCCTAATGGTGAGACAAATTGGTTGGTACTTCTTTTATGTTCACATGGGTCACAAAGGGGTCAGGCCCCATCCCCAATTTTACTTATGACCCTATATCTCAAAAACTGATAAGTTCCCCACCCCTGAAGCATTTATTTTTTTCCAATTTTTTTCCCGGGGGGGCCCCACCATTTTACTTCTGATCTTTATTTCAAAAACAGTTAAGATCCCTACTCATAAACCATATATATTCTTGTTCTTGGGTCACCAAGGGGTCAGGCCCCACCCCCTCACTTTTACTTATGACTGGGGGGTTATTACTTTCGTTTGGGAGACTAAGTAAGTTCACTGTTACAATTATAACTTGTTTACAACATGTTTTTTTCCTGTAGAAAAAAAAAAGAACAACAGTAATAATCAAATTACCAGACATTACAGTACAACGCCGCTATATCGCGGTTCTTGGGGTCCAAGCCCAAGTACCGCATTCTATTGGACTGCGTATTAGGTTTGAGAATGCTATATGTGTCTTTGTGATAAATAAACATTATTTTATTTATAGAGTTATTTGAAATAATTCCATAATCATATCATTGATTCTGGGTTTTTTTTTGTTTTTTTTTTGTATGTAATTGCCGATGATTCAGATTCAGAGAGTAGCGTGTACGGTAATTAGATGTGAAGCGGTTACGTAACTCTTCAGCATATCTTATAATAAATTATACGCCGTCCATTGTTTATCAAAACATTGTCGGTGTGAAAACTGCCATTCCACTACAATTTATCGCTATTTTAAATTAAGCTGAGGTGTACTTATCATCAGGGTTTTCGATGACGCACAAAATTGTGCGTTTTGACGCAAAATAATCTGAAATGACCCCCATGTTGAATGCTAGTGCGCCGTCAATGACGCATTTTCAAAACCAGGTTCTAAATATAAGACACATTGGATTGATATCAAATAGCAGTCAGTTTAAACCTACTATATGTGTTTCCTTTATTCTATGTGACCTTCCAGATGCATGTTCATTTTATTTTTTCTGCTTAGCTCTGAATGACAGATCAAGATCTGGGACTTTCCGTTTCTTTAAATAGAACCAGGACTGCCGGCAATGCATACAACTATGACCTCACGTCGTTGTCGTCCCGAATATTAGGCTGTCTGTTTACGTGCATAGAATCATGTTTTTATTTATGAAAACTAGACTTACTTTGATTTTTTCTCATCATATATAGCCCTTTTATATATTTGGATAAATTTTATCACAGAAAAATTCTCCCTTTATAAATTAGTCTGATGTTCCGATACGTTCTGAATAACTTAGTCCCAACCAATGATGGAGAGTTGTTGCATAGCAACGTCATTCGGATCATCGCAAATGCTGTAACAATGGTGCAAGTTTTTCTTTTCAAAACAGAACTCGGAAACGGACAATGCCGATCGTCCTGAACTAAACAGTTATATTACTTTATTTTATTTTCCAACGTTTCCATGTAAACAGGTTTTATATAATTGTTATTACCTAGCTGCAAGCTTGTCCCCCTAAAATTTCAAATGACCCCTAAATCAAATATTCGAGGGGACACATGTCCCCAAAATGAAAATGTATATATTAAATCCTGCTTATCATGATGTATTGATATGAGGAGCCCTGTTAATGTTTAAATGAAACAAATTACCAGGTAACGCTGATCTAATTATTATTTATTGTTTACTTCCGGTGAAAAAGATTGTCTATTTTCTGGGACTTTTTAATCCATGGTAAAATTATGCACACTAGCATAACAAACAAAAATACCATTATTAAGGTTTATGCAGTCGATTTTATAAAATGTGTGTGCATTTTATCGAGTATCTGCTTGGTATTGAATGTCCATACCAATTAAATGCTGATTACTGTTGTTGGATAATTATACTGACAAACCTGCAATGTTGCTGATCATTAACACTCGATTGCTTAATCATCAACTGCCTCCAAACACAATAACTTACCACCTGGGGTGTTTAATTGTTAGTTTCGCGGTAAGCCTATGAAAATAAGGCGATATATTTTTGGGGTCCATAGATAAACCGCAATATATTGGTCAACACGAAATAGCAGTCTGCGATATAGCGGCGTTGTACTGTATTAATATATTTACAATTTTTGTACTACTTTTATAAAGTATTTGTTAATAATTTAACTTGGGCATCTCACACTGAGAAGAGTTTGCCTTTGTAAAATATATACCATTCATGAAATTGCAAGTGAACGATAAATTTTGTGAGTTGAAATTTCAGCTATTCGCAAAAGTTTGCCAGTGGCAAGAAAAGTTAAATTCGAGCCCTGCGCTTGTTTGGTATCACAAAGGATGTATTCCCATCAAGGGCCATAGCCTTAAAGCCCATTTATCTCCCTTCAAAAAATACAATGAAAAATTTAACTTTATTTATTTTACTTTTATTACAAAACAAGTTCTCACAGCTTAAAATTAATTCACGATGGCTCTGGTGGCAACATATTTGGTCAATATTATGGGAGAAAGCTGAAGAATCCAGAGAAATATATGTATCTGGACGGGCAACCACTGTACCCTCTCCCGTATGTGGCTAGCAATTGAACCCAGGACACAAGTTTGAGAAGCAAAGCTTATTACCACTACTCTCTCCAGGCTATATTCTTATCAAGGACCATAACTCTTAGGTCTATTTTAGTTTATCTCCTCATTTTAAAAATTTAACAAAACAGCATCCACATACAATGCTCTTCAGTCTTGTTGGGTCTTGTGTTGTGTTGCATTCAATAACTTTTCATATGTTGAGTCAAGGAGTGGGTGGGTAGCTCATCAGTCAGTGATAGCTGACTGTAGGAACTATTTTGGACTTAGAGTTTAGTTACATTAGTTTTAGATATATGGTGCATTTTGAATAATCAAATATGAGTATCATGTCATGGGTTAATTTCATTGTAGCATATTTTCATAAAAAAATTTAATAGGATTTAGGATATTCATTCAGATAGCATTTGTATGGTGACCTTTTAACCTAGTTACCCACAAACATTGCCATGTGGCCTATTGTTATATAATTGTAATCCTTTGTTATTCATGCAATTTCAAATGGTTACAGATTTATCCATTTCAGCTGTAAAGTGAAATGCATTGTGTATTGTTTAGGTTCTTAAAGACCTTAAATTTCTCTGAGTTGTTTGATTGTTTTTACATGAAACATGATATTATATTATGTCATCAGTGGCTAAATAAAAAATAAATAATAAAAAAAAAAAATGGTACTGGTATAGTTTTCTTGCTTGGAGCTCTGCATATAAGGGTAGTTCCAGGACTGGTTGGCGCAGTGTCAGGATAAGACTGGGTGTGGTATCATGTCATATGTCTACGGTGTGATACTGCAGTGTGGCAGCACTATATTTGTCTCAAGTAGCCATAATCTCCAAATGACTGAAATTCTGTCGGTGGGACTTTAAACCCACCAAACAAACATTATGCTAAACAAGTAAAGCAATATACACAAAGGTTTACAAAGTTAAAATTCTATCTTCGTGATGAGTTTCTCATGGAAAAAATACTCTGCCTAACTGAAGATTATTAAAAACAAAATTTGTAAAATTGATTTTTTTTCTCAACAGGTCATCATAAACAAAAGGCAACAGAGTCCAAGTCTCCTTATCAGCGCAACCAGCCTAGTCCTAGAATACCATCCCAACCAACCCCACCAGTCAAACGGGCCAAACTTCCTCTGCCCGTAGCATTACACAGAAGTTCACCATATTCCCGCCCTTCACCGAGGTCATCAGATACAGCGATCCGGTTGTCACAAAATGAACCTGTTGGTTTACCATCGACAGACACAGGGGATATTAACCCAATCATAATCAAACAGGAGGTGACCGAGTCTCAGGGAGAAGAAACTGATACCGATGCTGCTGCCTCCGGTAACCATGGCGATAGCTACTCGGCAACACCTACATCATTCCCATCATCCCTCAGTTTATCTCACACCCAAACATCTTTAGATCAAAACCAGACTGTGTCAAATCAAGAGGACAGTGAAACAAGTGCTCAGAGTGACTCTAAAGGAGACATGAGTGCAGATAACTCAATAAAGATTGAGCCCATCTCGGAAAATGAGATGGAGTTGGAAATAACGGGTGTTGAGATGGGTGATAATTCCTCTGACAATTGGGCTCAAGGTCAAATGGGTTACGGGTCAGAAGGGGACAGCTCATATTTGAACCAGAGCGCAGACCAGACCAGATACAGTAAGTTCTATTTTCCTATTACAACAATTTCAGCATATACGGTGTGCAGATTTCTTTATTTTGATCTTATCATGTAGCCTAAAATTGATTCCTCTTTGCCAAATATGATTTGGTTTTAAAATTTGTTTTCTGTAAGTTTGAAACTGATATATAGAAAAATAAATCCTTTGGTTATTTTTTTCTCTATTCCTACATTGAAGATCAAAATGTTACCATGCACACCGTCCATGCTTACACAGGAGGTTCCTTGTGGCTTAATGTACAAAGACAGTGACTGTGAAATACACTAAGAAATAAAAAGAAAGAAACTAAACAAATAAAAGGATATACAGATTTGAAAAATGGAAATAAAAAAATTATCAACAGGGATGGGGTTTTGGGGGTCAAAGACTAATAATTATTAACTTGAATCACAATTGAACTACTGACAGTTCTAGCGGTATAGAAAATATTTGATATTTCAGACTGAATCATACCAGGGAGTGTCCACTCTTATTTCTCAGATACAGCTGTTTGTGGAATTCCAAAATTCTTAGAAAAGAATGGAAGTCAACAAATACTATGAAAATAGAAATGGTTATGGTAAATTGTAAAATGCGTATTTTCTCTTAACAATGATAAAATAAGCATTGTTTTTTGTTCAGCAAGACTAGTCATTTGGGGGTAAAAGAGACACCAATTAACCAATAATTACTAAACTGTTAATTCATTAAATATGTCTTAATATTTCTAGCTAGAGAGTTAAAATTGTGTTAATCTCTTCATGCTAAAGAGAAGACTCTTAGCAGCATTCCATTTTATCCACCAATAGAAGTTTACCCTCAAAATGGCTATATACCTAGAATTAATTGTAGGGAATCTCTAGATGAAGTAAGGAAACCAGCAGTTGTACTCCCTGTTTAAAAATTCAGTGGGCACCCTGTGTAAACATCTACAGGAAACTGGATTGGGTATTGAAGAGTTGTTATTGTGCGTCAGGCCAAATGGAGCACCCTGTGTGTCAGTTGTATAGAGGCAGTTACTTAACTGGATTGTCAGAATGCAAATTCAGTTTAAAGAAAAAACAGTTTATTTATACTGGACAAGTCATCTATAAATATATAAAAAAAATTGAAAATAAGAAGGAACACAAGTGAAAAGTGTTCAGTATCTCACTATAAAAAATTTGGGAAAATTTGAAAGTGTAGAATTTCTATTGTTGAATGTCTAGAATTTCTATATAGAGTTGAATGCCTCTTTCAGTTGATTTGCATTAGAAGACAAACCAGACAAAACAACTGCTTCATTTGTAGCAGAACTTTCACCATTACTAGGGCTGTCTCCTTTACTTTTTGCATTTTCAAAAGACAATAAATATGTAAAAAAATAATATATGAATGGTTAACAGTGTCAAATTGTTGTTTATAGTAAGTGCATATTTTTAGCTCACCTGAGCACTTGTGCTCGAGGTGAGCTTTTGTGATCGCCTTCTGTCCGTCCTGCGTCGTCCGTCGTCAACAATTGCTTGTGAACACTCTAGAGGCCACAGTTTTGGCCCAATCTTCATGAAACTTGGTCAGGATGTTTGTCAGATATCTCGGATGAGTTAGAAATCGTTCATGTGGGGTCAAAAACTGGGTCACCAAGTCAAATCAGTACACTCTGGCCTATTTGGCCCAAACTTCATGAATTTTTTCTATGTCAAAAAAACTGGGTCATGTTTGATCAAAAACTAGGTCACTAGGTTAGCTCTTAGATAATCTTAGAAAAACCTTGTGAGCACTCTAGAGGCAACAGTTTTGGCCCAACCTTCATGAAATTTGGTCAGGATGTTTGTCTACATGATATCTTGGATGAGTTTGAAATTGGGTCACATGGGGTCAAAAACTAGGTCACCAGGTCAAATCTTAGAAAAACCTTGTGAACACTCAGAGGCCACAGTTTTAGCCTAATCTTAATGTAACTTGAACAGAATGTTTTTTTTTTACATCAAATCTTGGATGAATTCAAAACTGGGCCACATGGGGTCAAAAAATAGGTCACCAAGGCAAATTTTTGAAAAATCTTGTGAACTCTCTAGAGGCCTACATTTTTGTCCCAGTCTTCATTAAACTTGATAAGAATGATGACTGCATGAATTAAGTTGAGTGCAAATTCAGGTAGGATCAAAATCTAGGTCACTTAGTCAAATGTTAGAAAATCACTTTAGATGCCACATTTTTTGTCCTTATGCCTTACACAGCAGTCTTACTCAGGTGATCTTGGCCCTCTTGTTTTTTAAATGTTTTCAATCGTGCAGAATTTTAATATTTAAATTTATGTTTGCTTGTAGTGCATTTACAAACAGATTCTCTAATAGAAAAAAAAATGTTATTAGTTTCTTGAAAATTGTCATGGGTGTCATCAGCTTCCTTTGTCAGTATTATTTCTTTGTCATGCATTGAGTTACTTTTAAATTATGTGGCACAATTGTATGGCCCTAAAAAAAAAAGAAAAAGTATGTCTTGTGTTTAGTCACTCGACTGACTCATTATTTTTCCTCTTTCAATCTGCTATATCTGCGGCCGAAATTCGGCTGAAGTCCCCCATCAAAATAGATTTTTCCCCCCAAAACAGATAAAATTCCCCCCTCCAAACATAAAAAGTTATGAATAAAAAAAGAGGAAATTTATGCTTCTTTTGAAAGGTAAAAACTGATGGTTTCCTGACACTTTTGTTACTGGAATCTAGTATGTCAATGCTGATGTTTCATCTTTTTAAATTGTTTTTATACGCCGCCGGAGGCGGTCGTATATTGGCGTCATCTTCTCCGTCTGTCCGTCCGTCCGTACGTCCATATCTTGTGAACGCAACTCCTCCTACGTTTCTGAATGAATCTTTTCAAAACTTAGTCAATGTCATTACTATAATGGGTAGATGTGCATGAAGTGGCGATTTTCCGGTTCATTGATTTTTACAAGATTTGTGTCCCTTTGAAACTTAGTCTCTGTAGCTGAATGATATTGCAGCCTTGTGAACGCAACTCCTCCTACATTTCTGAATGAATCTTTTCAAAACTTGGTCAGTGTCATTACTATAATGGGTAGATGTGCATGAAGTGGTGATTTTCCGGTTCATTGATTTTTACAAGGTTTGTGTCCCTTGAAACTTAGTCTCTGTAGCTGAATGATATTGCAGCCTTGTGAACGCAACTTCTCCTACATTTCTGAATGAATCTTTTTATAACTTGGTCAATGTCATTACTTTAATGGGTAAATGTGCATGAAGTGGCGATTTTATGGTTCATTGATTTTTACAAGATTTGTGTCCCCTGAAACTTAGTCTTTTTAGCTGATTGATATTTCAGCTTTGGGAATGCAATTTCTTGTATGTTTCTGACCTAATCTTTTCAAAACTTGGGCAATGTCATTACTATACTGGGTAGATATGCACAAAGCAGGGGCTTTGATGTTCATCAATATTTGCAATAGTTATGCCTTTCTAAACATGGTCTCTTTAAAACACAACTCAAGTTTCTAAACAGGTAAAAGTGCATAAGGCAAGGCTTTTCTGGTACAGTGATTTTTGCAAGAGTTATGGGGAGAAAGAAAAAAGGATTCAAATTGATACTGCTATTTGACCTACTGTCATATAGGAAGCATTTTTAGGGTTCTATCTCTGTTCAGCTAAATTAATTGGTCTTACAGACTTCATTATGAGGTTATGCTTACAGAAATGTTAAAAGCAATAATTAAAAGACCCCTCTTGGTCTTTATATTTTGTGGCGGCGTATATTGTGGCATCACTGGCACTCTTGTTTCAATACTTGCAAAAATATTTATAAGTTTTTTTTGTTTACGATAAAACTAAGTGTGATGACATACGGTGTGTATGGTGCGTAACTTTGTACGGGGGTACAGATAACTAATTTTTTCAGCAGCCTGTGGCCTTAGGCCAATACGACTGCCCTCGGACAAATAACAGGACCAGTATCAAATGACTATAGTAATAATTTTTAAAGGGGATTTAAGTCACTATGGGAGATTGTGATCCTATTTTAGCATATAGTCCATATCATGGTGTTATTAAGTTTTTTTTGCAGGTGTATTTGTTATGACTTTGTTGTTTGCTCATTGCTCAAAGGTCAGGGTCAACTTAGAGGTTGAACTTGAAGATCAAAAATTGGTATCAGACTTTGTCTAAGCTATAATTCCTCATGATTCTTCATGTATTAAGGAATGTTTAAATCACGAATAACACTGTATAGGATGATGATATTGATGGGGAGGTAAATACCTCAAGGGTCAAGTTCACACTTTATATAATATATAAAGAATGGATACATCACCTAAATATGGAAAACCTAAATATGGAAAACCTAATATTATGTTCTCTTGAATTCCACATCTCTTGACCTTGTTACATGTTTGTTTTTAAAAATAAGTGGAGTTAATTGTTTATTTTGATTACTGTATTATATAATGATTGTCTAAATTAAGTTGACATATGTTTTAAAATATATATATCGTTTCCTGTTCCGCTGTATGATTTTGATGTTGCAAAAATGTTAAATATATTGAGGTGAAACTAAGTAAGAATATATTTGAAAATATCGGAGTGGGGTAGAAATAAATGATGATTATGCATTTTGCATATTTAGAAAAAAACAACAAATAACGCTTAAGACAAAATTTACATGGTGACATTTTTGCAACAAGATTCAAAATTTATTGATGCACATTTCTTTTTGACATGTAACGGTAATGGTATTTGATGACACAATTGAAGTATGTACCCGCTGTAAGCGTGTTTGTGCAAACTTAAATTTAATAATTTCCAAGCATAAAATTTGTTTTATAGAGTCAGTCAATGTTTGTGGTAAAAAGTTGCATGTCAAAATGGAAACTCTTTTATAATACCCATGTTTCTGGCATCATTTATGGAAAATTAAGTATAACTCATTGGGAAAAAAATCAGAATTGTTTCATGATTTTTTTTACAAAAATCCATATTGTCCTGCATTCACTGGTATAGGCTTTTTCACGGTATAAATCTGCTAAGCAAAAACTGACACCAACACTAGACACAAGGCTTTACCCCTGGAATACGGAACAGTTTACAACCTGATCAGCTGATATTGATTTATTCTGGAAGCATTGCACATACAGTATTGAATGTATCTGATAATTATAAATGACTGAATATGCTTCACTTCCTTGATTGGATGTTAACAAGGTAGTCATCTTAAGAAATGCCTTTTTTTCATAAGGATAAGAAAAAAATAATTGAACTAATGGTTTGATGAATTTCTTTCAGTTAGTTCATAAAATTGGATAATTTAAATGGACTTATGAGTGAGTTTTGTTTGGGGGTGGGATGTTATATTCTTAAGAACTGTTTAATATGTAGATTTGCTTCATGGAAAATACATGGGAGGACACCTTTTTAAAGTATAGTATATGGAATAAATAATAAAATGTCCTTTATTTCCTAAATAAGATGACATAAACTATACATATATGATAGGTATAAAATACTGACATGTTTTTAATTCCTGTTTTATAAGTGACTACATAGGTATCATCCCTTCTAGAAAAAAATTTAAAATTCAGTTTTCCCTCTAAAATGTCCATCTACACCTCATGCAAATTAAGGTAAATAACTTTTTTGCCATAAAAAATGTTATGATAACCTTGTTTCTGTTGTATATAGAAAAAGGCTTGGACGCCCTCCATATTTCAGATGATAGTGTATGAATCTGTTTAAAAGTTCATTGTTGCGAGAAATATTTCAAGGATTGAAAAAACAAGGATTTCTATCTAGTGTATTTCAAACTGAATATAATTATGCTTTATATTCATAACTATTTTGCAAAGCACATTGCTTTCTTGGTTGTGCTGATGTGAATAGATAATGTCGGTTTACTAGAAAGAACAAATCTAGAGTTTGAAAGTTTCTTTCGGTATTTCAAGAAGATAAGAAGCTGGGTCAACCAACAGCAAAAAGGTAGGTGTTTAGAAAGTTGGTAGTTATTCTTTACTGTAAGAGGAACAGGAAACTTTTGATGAACTATATATACACTCAAGTTGCTGCTTACAGTCACATGTATTTTGAATGTGAACAGATCAGAAATTATTCAGATTATAAATCAGAATTAAAAAACAAAAATCTTGACAACGAGAAACATATAAGGAAAATTCTGTTGTCATATTAAAGGTGAATGCGGTGAGCTACACCTATTTTTTTTTTTTTTTCGCATGCCTATTTCGAGTACATTAAAATCTCTCCCTAATAGAGTTACCCTGGAATTAAGAATATTTGGGTTTTTCCCAACTAATCCAAGGGGTACAAACAAACTTTTACAGTTACAACTCGTTGTGTTGCACTAATTCTATTGTGAACGATTTTGCATCATGAAGATATAACAGTAAAAGTCTGCATTAGATAGGAAAAACCCACATTTGCCAAGTTCCAGATAACATCTATTAACATGATAAAAAAGGGCATATCACTGCCCCAATTTGTCGGAGGTTGTTGAAAAACCTGTTATTATTATTGAAAGGAAGGTTGGTATGAATTTGTCAGAGCTTGGTACAGCTTTTTATACCCGTCAAAGACTGGACGTGTTAATGGATTTACCTGCAGCGGCTGGGCCAGTGATGTGTCAGCTCTCTCAGCAAATGTGAACCGATCTTTACCATACTTGGGCATACTATCTCAGTTCCTTTTTATAACCAGTCATATTGTTCCAGACAGTCTGGAGTTATGGCCCTTGAATTGATGAAAAATGGTCAAATTAACAGTGGGCACAATATCTGGGTTCCTTTTGACAACCATCCAGATTGTCAGACACTCTGGAGTTACTGAATTGATAAAAATTGCTGAATTAACAGTGTCCATTCTCTAACTCTAAAAAAACATGAACAAATCTTTACCAAACTTGGTCACAATGTATATGGGCACAATATCTCAGCCAAGTTTAAATACTGGCTAGATTGTCCTAGACACTCTGGAGTTATTGCCCCTTTAATTGATGAAAAATTGCTAAATAAACAATGTCTGCTCTCTTACTCTAACAAACATGATCTGATATTGTCCAAACTTTGAATGAGCACAATATCGTAACCAGGTTTGGTAACCATCCAAAATATCTTGAACACTCTAGAGTTATGGCCCTTTAATTGATGAAAAATTGCTGAATTAACAATGTCCCCTCTCTAACTTTAACAAACATGAACAAATCTTTACCAAACTTTGTCACAATGTGTATAGGCACAGTATCTCAATCAAGTTTGAAAACAAGTCAGAATATCCCACTTCAGAGTTATGACCCTTGAAGTGATAAAATGGAAGGACAGGTGTATTTTGTGATAACCAGCACTCTTGTTCTTGATTGAATAATGCATATGCAATATGCGTATTCATTTTGAGGTATGACATCATGTTTATTGTAATGTGAGATCAATTTTAATAATTTTATTGTTATCTTAAGGTTTTCTGCTGGTCAGCTGTGTAAAGTAATTAACTATCTAGATTTAATTGACATTTTAAAATGATGTTTTGATTGTTTATATGTTTGTAAGACTTATGTCCTGTGAGCATAAACTTGAGTGTATATAGTTATATTTGTTGTTTGTTGTTATATTTCTATACTGTATAAAGAATATGTTGAAGTGTGCCCAAAAGAGTTATTGACCCATATTGATGAGTAGATTGATGTGGCTGTGATCATATGTTGAATGGAACTCCTTAACTTTTTAAACTGATTTTCACAAATTATCAGTGATGCCTGTTTTGTTAGAACAAAAAGCATCAACACCTCAGAAAGTACAACTTTTCCATAACTGTGTCCACTGTTGTATGATTTATTAAAATATTTGCACCTGCATTTATGGACATTTATAATTATAATGTTGAACCCAACTGAACAAGCACTGAATCCATACCAAGGTACACTGTTGGAACTTTGATCAATGTCAAAGAATGTGTTTAAAATGTTTAAGATGAATCACTTGAAGTGTATATATACTCACATGGAATGTAACCTACTTATGTATTGTTATCTGAGAATAAAACTGAAATACTCGACTTCTTGTATGTTGTTCTACTGTTGGTATATAAAAACAATTATGCATGTAATTGGATTTTTTTTTGACAGTAATTAACATGTATAATTTGTGTGGAAGCATTTTTGATAGAACCATTTTAGAAAGGGAAAGAAGTTAATGAAAAGGCTTCTTTTATATTGTAGAGTTTACAAAACAACAGAATTGACCTGCCTATGAAAGAGGCATCTTCATCCTCAGTAAAAAAACCCCAAAAACCCAGGCCTCAGTGCTTCATTCTCATAATTATGTACTTCCATGTTTATCAAACATACAAAAGAACGTCTTTGGAATTTCTCTTTGAACAATAAAAGGTTTTCGAACATGTGACTTACTTTCTTGTATATGGTACAAATATTAATGACACCTTGTTTTTGCATCATATAATGATTCGAGTTTAAATTTCATATATTGTTGGGAGACATATTTTACAACAGAAAACACATTAGCTATGAATAGCTAATTACCAACAATTATAATGTTGATGCATCTCCATTTTGATGATTTGATTGCTTGTTGTTAGTATGTCATACAAATCTTCTGAGCCCCAGTACAATTAACTTACACTGAGCCCCAGTACAATTAACTTACACTAGCCCCAGTACAATTACTTACACTGAGCCCCAGTACAATTAACTTACACTGAGCCCCAGTACAATTAACTTATACTGAGCCACAGTACAAATAACTTACACTTAAAGCTGTATAACTATTTCTACCAGTAATGTTCTTTTTCTGTATTAAATCAACACCAAGGTCTGCTTAAAAACTAGGGGTTTCATTTTACATACCCCATCATCAAAATTATATCTAGGATAAACATGGCCTAATTCTTTTTTGCCAAATAGTGTATATGAAATATTTGTTAACAATAAAAAACAACTAAGACTTAAACAAATCAGTCCTGATGGCCAAGTGTTCAGTGTCCACCCATGTACTTGATGTACACCTGTCAATATATTGCCCCACCCAGGGGCAGGATTTAGTGATCAAGGTATGAGTATGCCCAGGGGAATATCTATATAGATTTTCTATATCCAACTGCGGAAGCCATTGGTTTTTGTCATTCTGTGGGGTGTCAAATAAGATCTGGCAGCTGGAAATATCTCACAGTAACTTGAATGAATATAAATTTATCAAGTTTTAATGTGTTTATCCCCCCTTTTCCTTTTGGAGTTTTACTGTCTACTCAAAATAATACTGACCAACCTTAATCCTCCTGGATTGGGTTATTCTGAATATCAAAGGTCCGCTGTATGGGTATCTGTGTTTTTTAAGGATGAGAAATAATATTCATTTCTTTAGTTCCGCAGTGCAGTTATGTCTCCCTCCTAGTTTGTCACTTCAAATCTACTTATGATTATTGATAGATGAATTTAAGTAGTAATAATTGAGTAAGTTGCTGAAATGTTATATCATTAAAAAAATGTAACAATAGAATAAGGTGCCATGACCCCTTAAAAAACAAAAGAATAAAAAAAATGGCCCCTAACTCCAATCTGGCCACACATCCGTCTGTCTGTCCGTCCATCACGCTTCAGCAGGTGACACATGTGTTTTGGAGAACACTCTTGTTGCTATATTGTGTCATTGATTTTGTTTGTGGACAGAACCTTTTATTAATAGATTTTGGTCAAATTCTGAGATGTCATCACTATTATTTTTTTACTTTATTTCATAGAAACTGAAGAAAAATATTGACTGGCCATTCAACCAAAATCATCCATTCAATGTTCAAAATCTGATCCCTCTCTTACCCACAGGATTTTAGTGTCTGTATCATCCTGTTTCATCATGATCATACCAAGTTTTACACTAGGTTATAGAAAGGGCATTGTACTCCTGTAGTTATAACTTATAACCCTTCCTTGCACTTCCCAAATTTGAGATAGTAAAATCAATAAAAATACAGAAAATTTTCACTTGCCCTGCACTAAGATTCACTTGTCATGACGAGCAGTGTGTTGAATTTTACCCCCCTGGAAAAAAGTCTAATGATTGTAAATTTGAATTTTAATATTATTTTTTGTGAACATTTTCAATTAATTTTATATTATAATAAAAGAACCAGTTGTGATCAAACCGTAAGTCTCTAAATTCCACCCTTCTGCAATCAAAAACAGTCAACATCATGTATTAAGAGACTGTTTAAGGGACTGCCAAAAACATGGTTGCTTAATGAATTTGGTCCTTTTTGGAAATCTAGGCAATCAAGTCATACATGTACAAAGTGTAAGCTGAATTGTATCATAACATTGTATAATATAATACAAAATATTTTGTTGTTTTATACCAATAAATATCAACATATTTATTTTTGTTGTTTCTTAAGATTTTTTAGCTGTATATTGTTGGAATCATAGCTTGGCCCGTTGGCTGAGACTTGGATTTAGTGTTAGGTGGAAAATCAAAACATTTGACATCAGATTCATTGTCACATTTTCAAGAAACCATTTTATTAAGCTATGAGCTTTCCTGAAGTCTCTGTCTAACGTAAATCCCAAAACCTCCGATAAATTTATTTCCAGTATGTGCCCTGGTCGCATATCATAAGATGCAATGTACTTGCATATAGGTAAGAATAATAAATGGTATGAATTGCATCCGGAAGAATTAATTTTCTATATTCCCAAATATTATTTTACCTAAATCAGAAGTATTTAGAGGGATGGTGCTTAGTAACTGTTGGAATGGGAACCAGGGACTATATTTGCTAATTGAAATTTAGAATGTAGCTGCACATGGTGCAGTCATGCATGATCAAAACAAATAGGTTTCAGGTTGACGCTAATGACCGGGATATTTGTTTGTTTGTACGGATGTGTTAAAGATGAATAATACATGTTCTAGCATATCGATAATTAGCAACATGCAAAAATGTCCGAAGGGAAACAAACATGGTTGCTCAAAAAAGTTGATTTTGCACATAATCTTAGGCTGGGACTTGGTTTATTGCTGATTGCATATTAAAAAAGTTGTTTTAATTGGATAATTTATATCAAGTAAAAAAAAAAAATGCGGGCGGGATTTATAATGTTTGTTTAATAAAAAGGTTGTATTTGTACGATGATGAATGTATTGTCCAAAGACAATACACCCATACTGAGATGAAGTAGCGCGATTGTTTTTTGGAATTGAATCAGAGATGTGAATGAAACGCGAGTCCTATTTCATGGTAAAGACATGTCATGATTTTTTTATTCAAACATGTAAACTTCAGGAGACAAACACATAAAATGCAGTAAGTATTACTTTTACTACCATCAGATTATATTTCATGTCAATACTGAGAAGGATTTGAAGGTACTAGTCGTTCTTTTGTTTCTGGTAATATTGTTTTAACATTACTGTATTACTGTGTTTAGTGGTTAGTATTAAAAAATCATTACCTTTAATCAGCTTTTCTGAAAAGATGGCTACGACAATTGATGGATTATGGAAATCGCATATTTCTGATGGCACAGAATTTCTAGAGCAGTAAAAAGATGTTTGACATTTTTTTCACGCTCCTAGATCAATAGATGGGACATATTGTTTTTGGTCTGTTTGTCACAAAACTAACCTTGACAATAACACGGAAGGCCAGCACTTGATGAGGTCTACCTGCCAGGTGACCTTGACCTTCAAATGACCTTGAATCCCCCTGGGGGTATGACGTTCATTTGAATGTAGCTTGTTTATTTTGAAAATCTTAAGTCAGTTTTCAGTCAGAGGAGTTTGTTTACAAGTCTGATATTATAGTTAGGGTATAAAAAATCATATATAATGTGTCCATAATAATTGGAGGTTTTATTTTTGAAATGAATTTTCATCGTCCGCTGCAGAAATTAGTCGGTCACATTGTCTGACAAATGGTTCTTTTATCAACATGATGGGCGTACTGATATTATTTTTTTTGGTCATCTGTAGCTTTAATGGAATTGACCGAAGGGCCGATCAAATCTGAATCCCTGCATTTTTGTCCTTTATAAGTAGTACTGGAAAACAGACTCATTCACAATCACAAACTGTTCTTCAAACTTATAGACAGGGTCCAACCAACGATTCTGGCAAATATTCACAAACTTGCCAACATAGCCCAAACATAATTATGCTTTAATTCTCAAATTGTTGTTGCATTGCCACATTGTTTATATATTTAAACTGACCGGGATTTCTGTGCGTTCATACCCAGTGGATTGTGAACCGTAAGTTATCAATGTAGATGACATTCATTGTCAATCAAAATGATGCTGGTGTGAAAATTGCCCCTATATTGCAATCTACTGCTTTTTAGCTCACCTGAGCACAACATGATTCCTTGATCCCCTTTTTTTTCCGTCCGTGCGTCCGTCCGGCATCAACAATTTTCTTGAAACTTCTCCTCAGCCACTGGGTCAAATTGGATGAAAATTGCCTGTGATGTTTTCCTTGCATGAAGCTCTACCAAAGTTGTTTAAATGGTTCAGGTTCTGTTGCATATCTGGGTGATAGGAGCTAAAAATAGATTTTTAAAGTGAAATCTTTAAAAATCTTCTTCTCCTAAAACAACTGGGCCAGAGCTTAGATATTTGTTGTGTGGCATTGTCTTATGGACCTCTACCAGTGTTGTTCAAATCATGGCCCTGATTAGACTTATATAAGAAAAACTAGAATAATCTTGCTGTCAGAAACCACAAGGGAAGGCCTGGAGTTTAGATATTTGGTGTGTGGCATTGTCTAATGGGCCACAAGGAAAGGCCTGGAGTTTAGGTATTTGGTGTGTGGCATTGTCTTATGGGCCATTACCAAGTTTGCTCAAGTCATGACCCTGGGGTCAAAATTGGCCCCATTCCCAGGGGTCACTTGATTTTACATAGATTTATATAACAAAAACTAGAAAAATCTTCTTGTCAGAAACAACAAGGCCTGGAGTTTAGATATTTGGTTTTTGGCATTGTCTTATGGATCATTACTAAGTTTTTAGCCCGACTATTTGAGGAATATGGGAGCTATTGTAGTCGCCCTTGCGTTTGCGTCAGCGTCGGCGTTGGCATTGCAGCTTTTGGTTAAAGTTTTGCATGCAAGTTACTATCAACCTTATATCTCAGTAACCATTTATGGTATTGACTTGAAAGTTATAAATATGTTCAGGGGCATAAGACAACCAAGGTAGATAACTCTTGACTGAATTTAATATGAATTATGGCCCCTTTTTAACTTAGAAATTTTAGTTAAAGTTTTGCATGCAATAGAAAATTTGGGTTAAAGTTTTGCATGCAAGCTTCTATCCAGTTAGTATCTCAATAACCATTCATGGTATTGACTTGAAAGTTTATGAATATGTTAAAGAGCATCAGACAACCAAGGTAGATAACTTTTGATGGAATATATTACAAATTATAGCCCCTTTTTAACTAGAAATTTTGGTTAAAGTTTCGCATGCAAGGTACTTTCATGTTAATATTTCAGTATCCAGGCATGTGATTGATTTGAAACATCTTTAATATGTTTAGGGGTACCATTTGATGGAATATATTGCAAGTTACGGCCCCTTTTTTAACTTGGAAATTTTGGTTTAAGTTTAGCATGAAGGTACTTTCATGCTTATATCTCAGCATCCAGGCATGGGATTGATTTGAAACATCTTTAATATGTTTGGGGAAAAAAAAAATTGTTAAATTTTTGCATTCAAGCTACTATCCAGCTTATATCTCAGAAATTGCTTGAGGAATTGACTAAAAAGTTAAGGAGTGACTTCAGGGCATCAGAAAACCAAGGAGGATAACTTGGACTGAATTTTATGGAAATTATGGCCCTTTTTTAATTTGGATTTTTGGTTAAAGTTTGGCATGCATAATGTTATTATGCTTATGTCTCAGTAACTAGGCATGGGATTGATTTTAGACTTCATAAAAATATTAACGGGTATCAGACTATCAAGGTATATCATTTTTGACTATTATTATGTACAGGGTATGTGAAGGGCAAGAATTGAAATTCGTTTGATTTACCAACAAGCATTTTGAATAGTCGAGCGTGCTGTCCTCTGTCAGCTCTTGTATCATAGGCGGTCGGGAGTCCATAGAATAATGAAGTTTTATTTTGTATTAAGGGATCTTTTGTCTTATCCGAGTTCATTATAAGTGAGCTTTACTGTATACATCATTATAAGTGAGCTTTACTGTATACATACAAATTACTACAGATCTAATTAACTCATTTGTTGTTCATTTCCGGTAAGAAGAATTTGCTACTTTCCGGGACCATTTCATGAACAGTAAGATTATGCATGCTAGTTCTCTCTCATATTTATGAAAAATAATTATACAGAGGGTTTAAATGATATCTGGGTTTAATTACCAAGAATCTGATGTGTATGGAATATGCACATCAATATACTATTAATTACTGTGATTTGTTGTTTACACAAACAAACCTGTATTATTTCCCATCGGCAGGGGCAATTTGCTGATAAAAGCACACATGCTTTGGCAGCAAAGGGAAAGTGGAACGCTGCCTGGCTCTTTCAGGTTAGCTGGGGCATTAGTCAAACACAACATCAAATTTCTATCTATTTCTGCAACTGTGAATTTAAATTCACTGATTTAAGGGGAAAAAATCAAAATTTTATAAACCCCCCCCCCCCCCCCCCCCCCCCCCCCCCCCCCCCAAAAAAAAAAACAAAAACGCCTCTTTTTTTCTTCACAATTTTCATGGTTCGGATCCATTCACAATTTAGAGATTTAGAGAAACAATCGCTGATAGGCGTTTCTCCTCTACAATTTCTGAAACTTCAAACATTAAGGTTGTTTGTAGATCTGTCATAGAAATTAAAATCAGTGGAAAAAAAAACTCATTGGTAATGGGGAAAAAAAGCAGTGTGGTAGATTTGTAGTGGTATAATTGTACCTGTGCATTTTGAGCCATGGTTAACCGGTACACTGTGAATTGTTGCATCTCTAATACCCAAAAACCCTGAAAGGGTCTGATTGGTGTCTGTTCCAAGGTTTCTACAAGGTTTATGGAGGGATGCTGGTGTTCATTTTATGCAGGAGTAGGTTCAGGAAGGGACCTAGAGTCTAGACTCAAAGCGGGAGTTATGAGTCAAAATTTTCTAGAGGTGTGCGGTTTTACCTGTATACCAGTAAACTATGGTCTGAAGCAGCTTGTGGTACAAACCCAAAATTGATCAGAAATGTAACTTTCTTTTTTTTGCCTTATAAACATCAAAATCATGCATAAAAATTATATAAATGTATCAATTTCCATGTAAATATTAGAAAATACATTTTTAATTGAAAATATACACTCATAACCAATAATTGCCTTGACTTGTTTTCCTTTGCAAAATTTTGAAAATATATATCTGAATGGTCTTCAATACAAATCTCGGAATATTTTGTGTGGTATATCGTGGAGTGTTCCGTGGTATTTTACCTAAAAACAACAGTATACCCTGGTACAGTTCCAACCCATGGTTCCCAGCTCTACAAATAGAGTAAGTGTAAGTAAACATTTTATTACAGTAAACACTCATGTATTGTGCGCATATCTATGACTTCAATTTCGATTTCGGAGACGAAGTTTCTAGGCGAAGTCCTTAAAGAGCTGTTGGATTTGGGTATGTCATTTGTTGGGTGTTGGCAGGCGACATCAAACTTTAGTTTCAGCACAATTACTTCCACAAAAAAAAACACAGTGATAGCTTGTGAACGAGTTGACAAATATAAATATCTTTTGGTACACTTGTTTGTTCTAATAAAATGATGGTCAAGTTCAATTTTGGGCAAAATATGTAAAGTTTCAACATGGTTATTGCCCCTTTTCAACTTTGAATTTGCAAAAAACACCTTTTCCCAGCGATAACTCCAGAACAGGTTGACAGATTTAAATATTTTTTGGTACATATCTCTATCCTAATAAAACAAATACTGTTGGTTGCATTATGAAATCAACCTTAAAATCAATTCTATAAAATGCCATGGAATCTTCCCATTCTGCTCTGCTTTTATAATTATTCAGGCATCTAATGTACTGATTACATTTGTGTAGATGACAGCTGGTTCCAGGATCGGGCATTTACCTTAGTTCATATTAGTATCATTCGGCTCTCATAATGTCCTATCCATGTGTGTCACTTAGAGCTAAGAAACCGCAAAAGGGAAGATCTCAAAGGGAGATGGAAAGATCATTTTTAGGTACCTGCTGAGCGTTTTCTTTTCTCAAGAAGAATTAGCAAAGAGCAGCGTGAGATATTCTGAGTTGTCTCAGAACCTGGCCTGAGAAGATTGGTTGTGCTACCTTGGGCGAGTATAAAGTGACAGTGCACGGTGTTGGTTGTGCGTAACCTTGGGTGAGTATAAAGTGACGGTGCACTGTGTTACTGACTGTACACTGTGTTAGGTTCTCATCTCAGAGATAATATGAAACATTAACCTTTTTACCTCATGAATATTCATGTACACATTTATGATTTTATGAATATTAGATTATTTACCTTTGAATGGTAAAAAGAATGGATTTTCTATGCCATGCAAACTGTAGAATCTGATTGTTATAATGTATGAGAGAGACTGGTCTGACAACACCTGGATCTGGGTCTGCTCAGTTGTCAAGGCATCTAAACATAAGGTTAGGGATAACAGTTTAAATTTTCTGGTCATTTACAGGCTGATCAGGTTTTATAATGGTTGCATTTGTCATCTTCAAATATAAATGATGGAAATATATCCCAACTGGCTGAGATTATTTTCCACATGATATTTAACAATTTCTGGACAAGGAACAATCTCACTCATTGGTGGTGCTTAAAAAATGTTTGCACCGTGATTTGGGAGGGTTTCAAAGCACCTGCAGAAAACTCTGAAGTTCCCCATCAGGCAACTAAATACCTTTTACCTTTGTGATGCAAAGTACTGGTCCAACCCAGGAACTGTCGAGAGGGATTAGTATAAGTTGTAAAAACTTGTTTCCCAATCAACGTAAGATAAATAAGTTTAAACTACAATTGAACAACCAAGGATTGAGTAATAATTGCATTAGTGAAGAACCATCATCAAGTGCGTTTACAACAGCACTATCTGTCGCCAGTATCTTGACACCTCCTTAAGTTTACTATTTCTATGTAGAACATTTACAAGTAGAAATGAGAAAATATAGAGATGTCTGGATGAAAAGCATAATAAGGTCAAAATTTTCTTAAAAGTCTGTTTTGTGAATAAGTGGAAATAACAGCAGAGTTTAAGTGTCAGCTGATACATAAATTGTATCATTTAATACATTCAACATTTATCTGTTTGTGCCAAAAAAGTAGGAAGGCTTTAACCAAGAACACTTATGCTCTCTTTCATTTCAGCTTTCTCGGTGGAGTACACTGGAACCTCCCCTCACAAAGTTTTGCAGGCAGTGAGAGCCAGTCTCACCTCCAAGAGATGCAAGTGAAGGAAAACAGCCTTGGCAACACCATAATGTACTAGGATTATTTCACTTTTTAATTCTTTATGTCTCTATGCTATTTACGCAAGTCTCCCAGTATGATAGATCCATTATAACACAGACATCAGTATAATGAGGTCCAAGATTTAATCCCAAATATTTATTTTGGGATTTATTTTGCAGGACTTGAGGTACATTTTCACATATAACGATGTCCAGTAAGAGATGAAAAGAGGTTGATCTGGCTTAATATTGGTAATTAAGGACATTTCCTGATATAGTGTCATAGTAATACAGTCCCTGAGCTCCCTTATTTGTTCAGAAGGTTATGAATTTCATAGTGCATGAGGCATCCTACATAGATAAATTCACTGTTTAATCGCATGTACAGTCAAAGTGATCAGGTGTAACGGCTCAGATAGCAAGAGTCCTGGACACAAGAAAGCAAAATGGTGGTAATATTATCAGTTGTAGCTTTGTGCTCAGTTAATAATGTACACAGTTATTTTGTTACCTGCTGTAAGCACAGGTGACACATAGGGATTTACGGGATGTCAGGAATAAAGACTTGGTGTGCTAACATGGTACCATGTCTCCTGTTAACATAGTATTGCAGTGTAGCAAAAAAAATTTTCTCCTCCAGAAGACTATCTGTAAATGAGCACAATCAATGTTACATAAAACAAAATAATGTAATGCAACTTGCATTTTCAGTTCACAGAGGTCATGTTTTCTACGCTGGTTTGGAAACTGACCAATACCCTTCAAATTGGTAAATTTCATGCCAAAATTTTAGATATTGGGGAAAAATAGACGATAATTTATAGCAAATCTAGGACATGAGATTAAAGGATATATTAATCAGTTCATTAGTTCCTATCTGTAAACTACCTGTGTGAAAAAGTATTAATCTTTGTTAATATTTGACAAAATGAAACCAGTATTTCTTCTGAGTATTCACTGGGAATTTTTCCAATAAAATGCAGATAAAATATTCTTCCACGCATTTTGATATAGTCGGCTTAAAAAAAAAAAGAAAAAAAAAAGAAGCCTTACTGGTGTTATACATAACCTGTTATCAAATTGCACTATTATTACTATGATTGACAAGACATTACAGGGCCTCTGTGTCAAAATGGATAAAGTTCGGGTGTTGATAAGTAAGATAGATTTTGGTGTACTTTTCTGTGTCTTACAGAAGTTGCATTTATTTAGTGTTTTGTATTTTGTTTTCCAATTAAAATTTCAATTAATGTCTTTGTTAATATTTTTGTTGATTACCTTTAGATTTGGAAGCTCGCCTAAAAAAAAAACTACCTTATAATGAAGGAACATGTACATGTATGGACTTTTTTTTTCTTTGAAAAAGTCTTCCTATTTTAAGTTTTTTACATCATTCCATTAGAACTCCCCTTAAGTTGGCCTGATCCTGCTAGCATAGCTGCATGTTCACAGATATTTTGAAATGATCATTGCCAAATAACTTAAGATAGATAAGAAATGGTAAATTTTGTTTATTTTGAATCAGAAACATGGGTTATTAAAAGTGTGTACATAGATTTAAGAATCTTTAAGCACATACTTCATGATAAGCTTGAAATTTGTAATTATTGGGTGATTGGGATGTATTAGAAAAAATGTATATAATGTCATTTCATATAACAAAGAAGCTGTTTTCCCATTTCAGACTATGTCATTCCTGAGGATGAAGAAGAGCTGGTTCACAGTGAGAATGGCAGATATAGAAGGATTATAAAAACTCAGACCCCAGTATATAAACAAGATGCTTCAAAACATCCAGCAGTGAAAAGAGCGGTCAATAACAATTACACTCAGTACAGCACCGGTCAGTATGAGGATATTCCAGGGTCCGGTGGAAGAGATATCAGTACTGGACCTTCTACACAGTATTTAAAAAGCTTGGCAGATTGTGGTACGTACCCTGGGAGTTCAGACAGATTGAAGGAGAAGACTGGTTCTAGTCCAGGATTTGGAAAATTTAGTCTGTCTGAAAAACTCTCTAGCCATGGGTACATTTCTACGGAGAATCCTGCCAAACCTTTTGGCTGCCTGTATTGCCGGAAATGCTTTGCTTACAAAGCAGACCTGAAGAGGCATGTGAGGATCCATACAGGGGAAAGACCCTATAAGTGTCTTTACTGCTTTAGAACTTTTAATCAAAGTACTCACCTTAAGCTCCATCAAGCAAGGCATGTGAAGGAGGACAAAGGATGGACTGTTCAGCAACAATGAGTTGTGATCAATTTCTTTCCTGCATCAGGGATTTTTTTGTTGTCTATCTATGCATCACAAATGACATTGTCAAACTAATATATTATGCAAAGTAGCAGAGGAATTCAGTTATCTAGCTCACAATGTCATGTAGTGCTCATGGTGAGCTATTAAGGTTATTGAATGTCTGATGCCTGTCATCTGTCATCCACAATTAATTTGCTTACGCTCTAGAAACTGCTTTTCTATAGCAATCATCTTCCCACCCTGTCTTAGTCAAGTTTGGTTATGGTCAGTATTTAGTATTTACTGGCCTTGAAGAGATCTTGATCAAACTTGTACAGTGGCTATACTTCTTCAGCCATTTTTACTTTCTGATTAGAGTTATGACCCTTAAAATGTTAGAAATCTGATCTTCTTGGCCATGTCAATATTTTAGTATTTTCATCTCTATACAGTACAACGCCGCTATATCGCGGACTGCTATATCACGTTGACCAATATATCGCGGTTGATCTATGGACACCAAAAATATATCACGTCATTTTCATAGGCTTACCGCAAAACTAATCTATCTCCTTCTAAATCTGTGTGTATTTAAAAGAGTTTTGTGGTCAGTATTTAACATGCTAGTGCACCGACACGCAGAAGTGATAACAATTAAACACCCCAGGTGGTAAACTATAGTGTTTGGGGGCAGTTGATGATTAGGCAATCAAGTGTTATTGATGGGCAACAATGCAGGTTTGTCGGTATAATAATCTAACCACAGTAATCAGCATTTAATTGGTATGGACATTCATTACCAAACAGATACTTGATAAAAACATTGTCTAAAATCGACTGCATAAACCTAAATAATGGTATTTTTGTTTGCTAGCCTGCATAATTTTACCATGGATAAAAAAGTCCCGGAAAATAGCCAATCTTTTTCACCGGAAGTAAACAATAAATGATAATTAGATCAGCCTTACCTGGTAATTTGTTTTATTTGAACATTAACAAGGCTCCTCAACAACCCAGAATCAATGATTATGGAATTATTTAAAATAACTAAAGTCTATGAATAAAATAATGTTTTTTGCTTTATATTAGGGTTTTTCAAGAATTTACAACTATCACAAAGACACATATAGCATTCTCAAACCTGCTACGCGGACCAATAGAACGCAGTATTTGGGCCTGGACCCCAAGAACTGCGATATAGCGGCGTTGTACTGTACTTATATTTTAACGTCATGACCATGTTTATGGCTATAATATTTATCAGCTCAGTTAAATTAAATATGGTAATTGCTGATAATTATGGTACTTGAATTATTGAAAAATTGCCAGATTTCAGCTTGTTTACTTTCTTGCATATCTGTATGAAAATCAGTGATACTCAGATGAGTGATAATTATGAGGGTCATCATGTCCCTCTTAATCTCTTGCTTGGTGGTCAGCATATGGGATTCCAGGATAAAGCTCATCATCCATTGTGGAATACTAGGTACCATATCAGCAAGAAGCATTTGCAACAAATGCTTGTATTAAGGTAATTCATTCATCATTAAATTATAATCATGGTCCTTCAAATGCTTAAAAAGACTTCAGTGCAGATGCAATCATCCACTGACATTGAGTTATTAGCACTTTTGCTCAAAATCTATAAAGGATTGATATTTCTACAAAGTTCTCATGATCACTTGATGGACCATGATCACAATTTAATGTTGGATGGATTACCTTAAATCAGATGTTATATTGGTCTCTCATGAGATCTATTTGTATATTTCATGTTAAATTTCATGCCTCTTTATCACATAGCTTGGTTATTGTAAATATATTTAAAAGTATTTCGATGCTTTGCTTTCTCTTATTTGGACATTCCATGTCATTTATCATTGAATATTTAACCAAGAAGACAGGCACTCATCTCTGATGCAACACTAGTGAAACCTGGAACAGTTTGTCATTGTCACAGAATGTAGCTTTGTATTTAGGATTCTCTCTACATCTGGTTTTGAGTCCTTCAATCCAATTTTTGGGAAAAGAGTCTCGTTTATCTAAACTCTTCTTATAAAAGTTTAAGGAGGACTCCAACTTTATGCAGGACTCTGAACTTCATTTATAATCCTAGCGAAAACCCTGGGATTGTATGTGAATGTTTGTGATCCAGGTGAAAGCTTTGGTACTATTTTTGTACTTTCAATAGGCATTAGAAAGCGATATCTGTAGATAAACTCTTTACATACTGCAGTGTTATGATAAGGTGTTCTGTTGTCCATGTGTAATGTTTATTGACCTACAGATTCAGAGGTTGTGAGTAGGGGCGATCATTTTTCAAGATTTTCCTAAGCATGAAGTACTGGTCCAAGCCAGGAATGGTGAGAGGGATCATTAGTG
>CM037781.1:69620975-69670975 GCA_021229015.1 Solen grandis | reverse complement strand
CACCCCTCTAAACAAGAGGGCCAAGATGGCCCTGTGTCGCTCACCTGAGTAAGATGGCAGTGTTAGGCATAATGACAAAAAATCTGGCATCTAAAAGTGTTTTTCTAACATTTGACTAAGTGACCTACATATTGATCCTACCTGAATTTGCACTCAACTGGGAATTCATGCAGTCATCATTCATATTAAGTTTAATGAAGACTGGGACAAAAATGTAGGCCTCTAGAGTGTTCACAAGGTTTTTCTTAGATTTGACCTGGTGACCTAGTTTTTGATCTCATGTGACTCATTTTCAAACTCATCCAATATATCAATTAGACAAACATCCTGACCAAATCTATTGAAGATTTGGCTAAAACTGTGGCCTCTAGAGAGTTCACAAGGTTTTCCTTAGTTTTTCCCAATTTAAAGGAAAAGTGGCCTTTTTTTTCCGGCCGTTTTTGACCCACATACCCATTTCAACTCATGAAGATATCATGTAGACAAACACCTGCCAATTTCATGAAGATTGGCAAAACTGTGGCCTCTAGAGTGTTCACAAGGTTTTTGAGATATCATGTAGACAAACACCTGACCATTTTATGAAGATTGGGCCAAAACTTGGCCTTAGAGAATTTTCTAAGATTTGACCTGGTGACCTAGTTTTTGACCCCACATGACCCAATTTCGAACTCATCTGAGATATCATGTAGACAAACATCCTGACCAAGTTTCATGAAGATTGGGCCAAAATTGTGGCCTGTAGAGTGTTCACAAGGTTTTTCTAAGATTTGACCTGGTGACCTAGTTTTTGACCCCACATGACCCAATATCGAACTCATCCGAGATATCATGTAGACAAATATCCTGACCAAATTTTATGAAGATTGGGCTAAAACTGTGGCCTCTAGAGTGTTCACAAGGTTTTTCTAAGATTTGACCTGGTGACCTAGTTTTTGACCCCACATGACCCAATATCGAACTCATCCGAGATATCATGTAGACAAATATCCTGAAATTTATGAAGATTGGGCAAATGTGGCCTCTAGAGTGTTCCAAGGTTTTTCAAGATTTGACCTAGTGACCTAGTTTTTGACCCCACATGACCCAATTTCGAACTCATCCGAGATATCATGTAGACAAACATCCTGACCAAGTTTCATGAAGATTGGGCCAAAACTGTGGCCTCTAGAGTGTTCACAAGCAATTGTTGACGACGGACGACTGACGACGGACGACTGACGACGCACGACGGACAAAAGGCGATCACAAAAGCTCACCCGAGCACAAGTGCTCAGGTGAGCTAAAAAGATAAATGAGTGATGCCAGAGTTATATTTATCTGGAATCAACACTTCTGGTTTAAATAAATACAAACAGTAAGAGACTGAAAAACTGACTTACTGGCATGCTTTCTTTAAAATTTCACAAAAAAAAATTGAAATAAAATAACAAAAAGAAATGACAAATGCAGCAAATACTTTATCATTGTAGGAAAAAGAAATGAAATATACAAAAGAGTCTCAAATTTTTGCTCTAATAGACTTGTTGAGACAGACATGTAAATAAACAACATACTGCACGGCCAAGCGGCATCTGTTGTTACCTTAACCCTCCGCCTAGCAGCGTGAGGGGATTCGTAGGCCTACTGTTAATGTTTTACATTACAATTCTCAACCGCTAGCGGTCAGATCACGGCTAGATCTGGTCTCCCTTTCCATCTGAAAGAAGGGTCATTTAAGGCAAAACATTCCAACAACAAAACATCAGGCAATAACCAAACTGGTTAAATATTAACATTGGTTATATTGGGAAACAGGAGAAGGAAAAAAATGGATAATTATTTCTGGCTAACCACACACTATGATCTTCACATGGAAAGTATAATTATGTATGATTGTGCCTTCATTAAGATTACCTTAATGAAAAATAATGCAAACACATATATTATACACTGTCAGCAATACACTATCAGGATGGTAATTCAAAACAAATCAGAGCTTTTTCGGCCATTATCTTTCCCCAATTTCAAGGGGGAAACCACAAAACAATTATTAAATTTCCTCCCAAAGTTGGATAAAAACTAACTGAAATTGTATTTCTTAACATAAATCATTAAGACAGAAAGCATTATTAAGACAGAAAAAGTTAACCTTGATACTTTTCTGTTTATTTAATTCAAATGTTCTTAATTGATTTATTTCAAAGAAAGTGCAATTTCTTTCTTTCCAATTTCTGAGTTTTGCACTTATATTCCCAATATGGAAGTTCAGGAACAGCGCTTCATCCTAAATATGGCTGAAAAAGCCCTAACAACTGATAACAAGAGGGCCAAGATGGCCCTGTGTCGCTCACCTGAGTAAGATGGCAGTGTTAGGCATAATGACAAAAAACCTGGCATCTAAAAGTGTTTTTCTAACATTTGACTAAGTGACCTACATATTGATCCTACCTGAATTTGCACTCAACTGGGAATTCATGCAGTCATTATTCATATTAAGTTTAATGAAGACTGGGACAAAAATGTAGGCCTCTAGAGTGTTCACAAGGTTTTCCTTAGATTTGACCTGGTGACCTAGTTTTTGATCCCACATGACCCAATTTCAAACTCATGCAAGATATCATGTAAACAAACATCCTGACCAAATTTTATGAAGATTGCGCCAAAATTGTGGCCTGTAGAGTGTTCACAAGGTTTTTCTAAGATTTGACCTGGTGACCTAGTTTTTGACCCCACATGACCCAATATCGAACTCATCCAAGACAAATATCCCAAATTTTATGAAGATTGGGCAAAATTGTGGCCTGTAGAGTGTTCACAAGGTTTTTCTAAGATTTGACCTGGTGACCTCCCCCCCAACCTATCATGTAGACAAACCAAATTTATGAAGATTGGGCAAATGTGGCCTCTAGAGTTTCACAAGGTTTTTCTAAGATTTGACCTAGTGACCTTGTTTTTGACCCCACATGACCCAATTTCGAACTCATCCGAGATATCATGTAGACAAACATCCTGACCAAGTTTCATGAAGATTGGGCCAAAACTGTTGCCTCTAGAGTGTTCACAAGCAATTGTTGACGACAGACGACTGACGACGGACGACTGACGACGCACGACGGACAAAAGGCGATCACAAAAGCTCACCCGAGCACAAGTGCTCAGGTGAGCTAATTAAAAAGTATATTTACATCCCAATAAATGATCTACACTTAACCTAAAATGAAAACTGAAATTTCTTCACTAACAATATGTATCGTCATTTACATGTCTTCAGACAGCACAACTGGGTTCCCAAAAGCAACAATCCCTGCCCAAAGGCACACCCCTCCCCTAAACTTGCCCTTATGTTGAGTCAATACCACCTTGTTGGTATGCAAAGGAATTATATCATAAAATATAAATTACTGCATTATAGCCATTATCAGATCTAGCACGGTGTGACTGTTCTGAATACCTGAGTTTTATCATGTTACAAAAATTTTATTTAAAAGAAAGCTGCAAGGAATAGATATTGCAGTTTGTCTGTCTTGACCTTGACCTGTCTGACTCCTAGACACGAAAAAGAACAGATATTGCAACATGTTCGGTTGACCTTGGCTTCCAGACAGACTAGTGAAACCAAAAGGACATAACTGAATCAAGATAAAACCATGTAACTGAAGGAATCATTGGATCATAAATGTAAAACTTTACATAAGATACAAAAATAGCCTGTAATCTCTGTCAAAGTATTACATACAGTATAAAACTGTTAATTTCTTTTCTTGAAAGGCACACTTGTCAAATCTGAATGACTGAATGGCAACTCACTAGGTAATAGACCCAGTTGTTGATTGAAATTCATAAATAGTCTATTTACAAGAAAAATAGCGTATGCGCTAATAAACAGATCATTTGGCAAACTGCCAGAATTTTTACAAAATGCATTAACCCTTTATTACAGCGATCTTAAGATGAATGTACTAATAAGTTTTTCAGTGAACAATAATTAACCTATATATCTGTATGTCATGCTTCTTTCCCATGATCAGGTGAAGTACGTTCAACTGCTAGCATAATCAAGATCTACACCATGGCAAATATTCAGGAGACTGAATCCCTGACCATTCAAATTTATTAACATCATTTTGGTAAACAGAATGGCACCAATTCTCCACAAAAATGACAATTTTATGAGGAAGTAGTTCATGCATGACTTTGTGTGGAGGTGTGTCACAATTGTGAGACAGCATTTCCTGTCTAGGTTTATCACTAGATGCATGTGATGATAGAGTTGTGCATGGATTTTGAACTTTGCATCATATAAACATTGCACAATGGAAGGCCATTATAACATATTAAGACTTCCTTATGCCTAAATTGTTCTTTGCTTGTGGAAAGCTGATAAAAACTTTTTTTTCCTGGGAAAATAACATGAACTGACCCAATAACATTTTCTTTACCTTAATAATTCATTTCTATCAATTAATATATTATTGAAAGCCAGAAGGGCTCAACAGCATAAATAAAAAGAAGGCAGATGAACCATTTTGGCTTTCAATGGACAATTTCAATGACAATCTCAATTTCTATTTTTATCTGTGACTTCAGGCTGAATTTAAAATATACCTATACAAATATGCTTATGGCAAAAAAAAAAAAAATGATAATGGGATATATATAGCCATGATCTTATACTTTAGGCATGGATTTAAAGTTACCACACTTATTTCATTAAGAGAAGCAATATGTATTTAGAAAAAGAATGTATATTTCAACATCTCACTAGTAATGATGTTAAAGGATTGTCTGGTTTCTATATTTGTCTAACTAATCTGTTTTCACCCAGTTTTATTTTTTATGGATAAATTTCCCATTTGTGCAGTAAAAAAGCATACAATCCTACTGTACTATACATTAAAATTATGGAACTAAGAGTAAGAGTTTGAATTTAAGAATGCATACTGGCTAACAGTAAGATTTTTTTTTATATAATCTGAGTACAACTTTCATATAATTCTCTCTTCCATGAAATACAGATTGAATAAATACATTTTCAAACTAATTTTTCTTCCATAAAAAAAATAAAAATAATAAATTTTTCAACAAAAAAAAAATCTTTCATTGGAAAAAGTTGCCAAAAAAACCTTAAAAACACCTTAAATGCAAACTCAAATGTAATATGGATACCTTAAATTTCCATGCAATAGAAAAAAAACATAGTGTCAACTTACCTGCCATGACAGCTGAGCAGATGTGGACCAGCGGCGTGTCTGGGGTCCATAGTAAGTTCAGATGGTTCTTTGTGTTAGCGTAACAGAAGAAGTATATTGCTCTGAAACAAGACAGAAAATCTCAATAAATTTGTGCTTTTTATTTGAATTTCAGCTTCATCTCTTTTTCCACATTCAAGAAAACATCATAATATGTCCTAGGAAACACGAAAGTGACTCATTGCATTACTACCCAAATATCACCCAGTGGATTATTTCAGTATACCTAAAACATTTGCTTGTTAACACTTATTTGAAAAATGCTCTCCTTCATGCACTGTCAAATGATTTTGGGATCAACTGATGGAAACTGCTGCTCTAACAGTGACCTTTCCATATATAGCAAGTTGAAATGAATGATAAAGCTTGTTCAAAAATGGTCATTAACTAAGAATCTTATATTTATCTATATGTGTGTATTACGTCTATCAATACCCATCTACAGTTACATGGTCACCCAATGTAACCATTTGTTATTGAAAAAAAAAAAGGTGGTTTCCCCCATCACAGGCAATACTGTCACAGACGGTCCTATGCTTAGAATAATGAAACCTATATGTTATAGATTTTCTATTTTTATTTGCCGACAATTGGCTGATCACATTCACTCTTTGCACATGCACTAACTTTATCGACTGAAATTACGAAATCCCTACTGTGAACTGGTGAAGATGCAATGTAGTGGAATAAGTCATGAGGTACCAAAAGAACCTGCTTTGGGGATACCATATTCTATATTTAACTGATTTGCCGAAGCATTTTCCTCTGTAATGTGAGCTACACCTGCCAAGGTTATTTGTCAGGAAACAAAGACTTCAACAACAAGACTTCATAATGAGGCAAAGTAGAACATTATTTTTTTTTTTTTAATTTCTCTCGATCGTCTGTGAATTAGCATATGATCCATTTTTTAAACAAGCAAATTACTGTATTTCAATGATGTCTGGTAATTTAAAATGTGGATGTGAAGTGACCTTTTCTACCAGAATTTTAGCTTCAAATAATATATAAGAAGCATTTTGATTGGTCACTATAATTCTAATCAAGATCATTAAATGAAGGACAGCTAGCCAAGTATCCAAAAGCTGACAGATGTAGTGAAACATTGTAGGCAGTTGCTGGTATGCAAAGGGTTTGCAATTTCCCCCCCCCCTTTTTTTCTATTTTCTAGAAACATTTTTCAATGAAATGAGCATTCTAAGTGCTTTACAAACAGACAAGTTTATCTTCTATAAATCACTTTACTGCACCAGTGTACTCATTCTACAGTTTGTTTGGGGCATGCTTTCTATACAGCTTAGATCAAACAAGAACCTCAACATGCGGAAAGTAGGTCAGCATAAAACCAGACACTTCTATCAAGGACAACTTAACCTCCATCTGTGGATCACAACTGACAAAGTTTAACCAGATCCCTACACAACGCCTTGACAATTGGAGTAGATGGTGAAACTGATCAGACAGGAAGAGAAATGAAATAGATTCTATTATCATCAGTTATTTTATGCAGATACAATATACCTTTTGGTCTTCAAAATAATGAAATATTGACCTATTTCTTTGAACACCTAAAATACAAGTGAAACAAATATGGGGGGGGAAAAATCTATTTATACATGTATCCATAATCATGTCAATTTTTCAATATCTCTTCAGTTTGTATGAAAGAACATTCAAAAACAAGTTGGCACCCTATCCATAACGTCCCCTTTTATAACAATGTATCAATAGACCAAATAATCTCTTCTGATTAAAAAAAACAACAAAAAAACCTCAACCTTGAATCTAATGTCTCAATTTATCAGCCCAGGATAAAGCATATGTTTAACCTTTTTTTTAACACTAAGTGTGCTATTCTTGCCCTGGAATAAGCATAAAAGTAACAACATGTGACTCTGCACATATTGATCCCCCCCCCCCCCCCCATAAGCAGACTTTGTTTATGTTTAAATCTAGCCTGTGGTCTGACCGACTTCCCAATCTTATCAAAGGTCACTGGGGTTAACAGTCAGATTTGACCCTGCTGTGACAGGCATCATGTCCATCAACAAAATATTTACGAGAAGACCACACTGTGCTACTAACAATACAGTACTACAACAGTGAAAAAAAATCCCAATTAATGAATATTATAAAATCTTTAAGTTCAATTTCTAACATGAATCAATATTCTAAAATGACAACCTAAATGAAAAGACAGAGTGGCAGATGGTGTTAGACTGTCAGTTATATACACTTGCTGCAGGGAACAGAACTGTTTACCAGTCATGAGAGTAGTCCTACTACATACACTGTCTATCTAGAGTAGTGATTTTCCACTGCAATGAAGCACTGTGACTAGCTGGCTATTTTTATCTCTATGATTCTAATTATATGAATCCATTGATGACAGTGTGCCAAAGCAGATGATTTTTGCCGACTTCCTTACTAAACGTATTTCTGCTGCACACTGCACCTCCGCTCCCTTTCCCATGTCCTTGACCTGTGCAGTTACACAACACTGCAGTCTCTGCATAAGCCTACTGACCTTAATCTGTTGACAGTTTCAGCTGTCTGGCAAAGTGAGATTTTAAGCCAAAGGAAAATATTGTCCAAGTGAGACTTAAAGCCAAAGAAAACATTGTTACAACAGTTACTGATTTCTCTTTACTATTAAGATGATGGTTGGTTCAAAACATCATATACATATCAATATGATTTACTTTTTTTCTTCATTAATTTTGTTTAAATAAGTTTCTAACCCTACTATGGGAGAATATATAATTATGATTTTTCCCTCTATACTGGAATAAAAAGCCTAGACTTTTTGGCAGCTGGGATGCAGTATTATATAAGATTCTGAGAACCCTGTATGGATAAATTTGACATAAATAATTCTAAAATTTGTTATAACATCTTTTTGTTTTTTCCTCCATCACATTCCTATATATGTCATTACATCCCAAAAATCGAAGAAGATAAAGATTCTTGAGTAAACTTTATAAGTAAACAAGAGTGTTCTTTAGAACACGTGTGTCACCTGCTGAGGTGTGACGGAAAAAGTGTGACAGACAGATAGACGACAGAAAAGACTTCAGAGGAGCAGATAATTTTTTCACAAAATGGGTAATTTTCCCTATGACTTTTACATGAATTGGGTTTTTGTGCAATTTAAGTGAGTTTTTTTACTAATTTGAATTAGGTATAATGTATATTTTGTATACAACTAACATTTTAATTGAGTTTTCAAAGATTATTTTGTTTTTAGTCACCCCATGATTCTGAAACCTATAGCTTTTTTTGCCAAAATAAATTGGCTAAATACTTATATACCCTGCTTATCTGTTACTCTGAAAAGTGATCCTTATGTGTCACCTCTGCTTACAGCAGGTGACACAAAAATGCTATATAATAACTAGAATGATCACAAATATGATTTTTATATACTCCTCAGTCCTGCATTCTACTATGTCTTCCCATGAGTGTAGGATGGGACCAGTGCGATCCCTATAAATGATAAACCAACTTTTATGTTTTGTTTTATTTCTTTCAACTCGCAGTCAAATAAAAACATACAAAGATTATTGAGTATTCTCAGTGCTTACTTGAAAAACCTTGAGAAGTAAAATATCAAGACAAATCCTGTTTTCATTCAAATTCATAACCTGTCTGATTAAAATCAGCTCCTAACATCACTTTGCTTTACTACTGCAGCATAGCATAGCGGAGTGAAGTTAGAAGCTGATTTAATCATATTTATTCATAACTTACAACATTAACATATGGTAAAAAAAACACACAAAATAATCAGTCTACCTGTTTAAACTCGAAGTCATCCATATCCTAGTTACGATCAGTCTAGCAATTTGCTAATGTATGTCAAGGCAAACAGCTAAATACACGTGAATCACTAAACACGTGAATCGCTAAACACGTGAATCGCTAAACACGTGAATCACTGAATCACTAAACACGTGAATCACTAAACACGTGAATCACTAAACACGTGAATCGCTAAACACGTGAATCGCTAAACACGTGAATCGCTAAACACGTGAATCGCTAAACACGTGAATCACTAAACACGTGAATCACTAAACACGTGAATCACTAAACACGTGAATCGCTAAACACGTGAATCACTAAACACGTGAATCACTAAACACGTGAATCACTAACACGTGAATCACTAAACACTGAATCGCAAACACATGAATCGCTAAACACGTGAATCACTAAACACGTGAATCACTAAACACGTGAATCACTAAACACGTGAATCACTAAACACGTGAATCACTAAACACGTGAATCCCTAAACACGTGAATCACTAAACACGTGAATCGCTAAACACGTGAATCACTAAACACGTGAATCACTAAACACGTGAATCGCTAAACACGTGAATCACTAAACACGTGAATCACTAAACACGTGAGCTGCACTTGTACTGCACTCTACACTAATACAGGCAGCTCTGCCTAAAGCGGTCTATATAATTTTGGGCTGAATCAATATGTGTAACTTTATATCAATATTGAAGGGATATAATCCACAAATGAATATGAAAGTGTTATAAGCCACATTTGAATACAATGCAATCTTCTGAGTCATAATCTGATATTTAAAATAAAGTCTGGTTTCATTGACATTTGTAAAAACAATTTTTATTTAACTGTTTAGTAAGCTGGGCCCTTTTTTACTTCTTTTATCCTCATCTGAGGCCGTCTTCCATTCTATAAATTTCTAAAGAATTTCTAAAGAATAAATTCATGCAGTTTTACCAAAAATTGTTCTTTACCCCCATAATTTTTTAAAGGATGATTTACCCCCTCCACCAGGCTGTTTTTTTTCCAGATGTTTGGGAAGGGGATTTAATATCATATTTGGGGAAAATATTTTTCATTGATTCTGGAAAGAAAATTCCTGGAGCAAGATACAAGTTTTGGGAAAACTGCATAAATTTAAACAATTTTTCAGTGGGAAGGTGTCTATGAATGGCACCTGATGAAGAAGAGGGAAAAAAGCCCTATCTTAGTAACACACCGTAACCCCCACACCAGCATTACAGCTTTTCCCCATCATAGGAAAAAAGAGAGGATGCAGGATTATTATTTTAATCTTCTTCTAAATATAAATTTTCTCTGAACAGCAGAAATATTACAGTGCAGTACCAATATGTTACATGTACAGCACAATTATCAATAATACAGCCAACTGATAAATATCAATACACACAATTGTCCACCATTATCATAAGTACATGTACTTCTTAATTGATGTCTATGTAAATACATGTATATATAAACACATGATCTACAACACTTCAATTAACTTCCTATATAATCACAGTAATAACAAGAGTTAAGAAACTGGTGTTGCACACAACACATGAGTCCCAAGTGAGGTGCACAATTTTTCCGTTTCCATAGCAACCAGAACTTTGGTCCGAAAAAAAAATAAGTGACTGTGTAAAATCTCCATAGGGCCATCTATTCATATATGTTTCATATATATAAGTTTCATAATATCATCTTAAACTGTTTTTTAGATATCATGGTATCCAGATTTCTGGACATCCTGACGGACAGAGACAGACGGAGGGCAAGCCTAAAGTCCCCTCCAGTGTAAACACCGGTAGAGGACTAACATGATAATTATTGTATTCTTGACATTGCTCCCTATACACTCCTCCCTATACAGAGCTTTCACAGCGGTAACTTCATCTGATTGACACTTTCTGCATAAATAATGATATTCTCTTTTCTCGCTTTGATTTATCAGTCAACATTTTTGTTTCACTGTATGTAGTTGGGATCTAGATGATTCTCTCTTACTTTTATACTTTTTATGTGAAAAGGAAAATCATGATTAACTTACCTTGAAGGAGCAACTCCGACTAGATTTGGGCCAAGCCCTTTAAATAATGCTGAGAATCCTTCATTTTTAACTATATATCTGAAAAGAAAGAAAAAAAGCAATTATATGTTGGTAGTCCACTCCTGTAAGCGTGATGTTTATGATCAGACAATAACTTCTGGAAACAATCAAGTTCTCAATTCATTATTATATCTGAAAATTGTAGACACTGAATACCTGCAATTCTTACTGAACGGGCAGAATGACCCATCTGTGATTCAGTCAAAATATGTCTGAAATTCTTCATTTGTAAATTCATGGAAGCAATCATGATCGCTGATAAGCAATTGAAAATGGTTGGGGTTGAATCATTACAGGGCAGATTAATCTAAATGACCCAATTAATGCTGTATAATTTAACGTTTCATCAAAATTATATTGTTTGCCCCCCCCTAAGGGTTTAAGAAAAACAACCAGGGGCCCTTTTAATGACTGATGAAAAGGACGCGCCACTGCAAATATGCAATTTTTCAATGATGGTCCCAGTGGTAGAGTCCACTAACTACAGAGCTGAGGTTGGAAGTTTGATCTCTACTGGGCGCAGGAAATCTTTATGACCTTTCCAGTTCTAAGCAAAGTACAGCTCCAACTGATGTCAAATAGCCAGGGAATGTTAAGTTGTAAAAGGCTTGTATCTCAACCAAAGTAAAGAAATCTTGAAACTAAATTGATAGGAAATAAAATAATAACGTTCCTGTACAGGATCATATGATGAGCACTGATTTTACATTTATAAGAAACAGTGTGAAGAACTGACAACTTATCAGTGTCAGTCATTATGTGTTTTTTTTTCTTCTGTTGTTGTTTTTTTTTTGTCATTTTTTTTCCCCCTTTTTTTTTACCACAGATGAAAAGTTTCTTCTGAGCAGCAAAATTCAGCTCTCTTTTTTCCTTCCTAAAATTCTTACCAATTTTGTGAAGTGAAATTTAGTGTGTTTATATCTTCAATTATTTAAGCAAGAGAAATTCCATTTTGATATTATATTTGATTATTCATAATTGTTAACAATTTGTATATTCTGCTCAAATAAGGTATCATGTTTCCTGTAATGATGTGTAAATTTTGAAAATGTAGAATTTTTTTCCATATATTATCTATAATTTCATTTTTTAAGTTAAGAAAGAAAATTAGATTTCAAATATGCTTAAATTGTCATTTTTTTATATTATACATCATTAAACTCTTAAGACTATGTCATAATCCAGCATAACTTACACCTGGATTGATAGGCCATGTGCAGACCATATAGGTGTCACTTTAATATAACAGGCCATGTGTTGACATGTGCCAGGTTGTTTCACCCTAAAACATGTGTGAATGTGAAGAAAGAGAAGGAAAAGAGATTAAGATTATAGCTAAACAAATTCTGATGAGAGACAGAGAGGATTAGAGATTGAGATAGTAACTTAACTTTCTAGAAGTTGAACATTTTAACCCTTTCCCTCATAGAGGAAACCATGAAAAGACCTATGCGGACAACATAAAACCAGATCAGCCTGCGAGTAACTCGCAGGCCGATCAGGTTTTATGCTGTTCGCTGCTCCTCAGTGGTCTGGAAATGAGGACTTTATAATTAAATTTGGTAAGGTTTAACTGTGGTTTTCTGCAGATCAGACTTTATGTGGTACCTATTGAGTGCGTCAAAATGAGTCTATATGAGGGAAAGGGTTAAGTCACTCATCTAAGGTATACCTAGGACATAGTTTTGGATTCCCAAATTGTGTGACATTATGTGACAACTTTATTTGAAACTTTACATTATTTATGAACTGTGATGTTTAATAATTAAAGTAATCTTTGAAGCAGTGGACTTTATCTTCAGCATCTTCCACACATGCAAACGGCAAAAAAACTTGTACATAATAATTACCAGGGTTTATCTGTTAACTGTAAAAAAACTGAATGTTATATATGGTTAAACACCTATTTTTTACACACAAGTATATTCAATGGCATACTGTACATGAAATTAAAAGAAAAACACCATGCTAAAACTATATTAACATATACGTCAAGAGGACCTGTTCTAGACATTAAATAACATACATGTCATTCCTGAAACATACTGGTAATATTTTAAGACTTCAACCGATTTCTTAAGAATTTCTCACATGCAGTGGAAGATTGTTCCACAATTTCGGTACAGCAGTCGAGTTCTAAAGCTTTTTTCATAAAAGGTGTTCAGTTGTCCTGTGATTTTACAAGATTCAGAGATCCGAAATAAACTTCACAGGTCTGACCTCAAGTAACAAATATTTTTTTTTCACTTATTTCATTTATTAAGTTTTAAACACATTATTACAATGATATCTTTAGTGATTCTGGAATTGATTAAATGAATTTCAACACTTAGGTCAGTCATATGGGTATATATATATATATATATGTAGTAAACATTGCTGCTAGAAACTCTACCGGACATACAGACTGTAGTGAAATATTCACAGGACCAAAAGAGAAATTACCGGTCAGGTCAGACAGACAGGCACTTTTCGGAATGTCTGCACCCTGAAGCAGAGCAGGATTCTCACTTTTTGATTTGGTCCTGATTTTGAATTTCAACAAAGCTGGAATCCCTCATATATATCAGAAAAACCAAGTCATATACCCCACATTTTGAGTCCAGTTAGTCAAAATTGAGTACTTGAAATATCAGTACTTTTAACCCAAAAACATGGCATTAAAGCCCAAATTATATTCAATTTTCCCTATCATCCTAAAATAGGCAAGCAATTACAAGCAATAATCAAAATTACGGTAATGTACAAACCTGAGACAGTAATATAGTCCTACAGATCGACTGTGAGCTATCTGCAAGGCCCGTTCTGCCGCGAGGGTCCCAGTTCCATGGGGGCAGTTGTGTCCAGCACTGGCTACGCAAGAACTGTAGTTTATGTGTGAGGTGGAGTGCAGGTAAGCTACTTTGGGTTGCACAGAATGTAAATAAACAGGCTGGAATGTGGCTACAGAGGATTGAAGTCTAGTCTTCACAACCTCTAGTGGACATGTCAAAACTGCCCCAACAGTTCCACCGACGCTGAAATATTGAAAGATTATACATGTTCATACAATGAATTGCAGTTTTCTATCTTTATTTTTATTTATGAATGGGGAGAGCTCATGATGGCCAGTTCTTAGCTTTTGCTATTATGACAAAATAAAAAAAAATTGGGGTGTATCTTATGGTCTACGGGTAATTTTTGTCCAAGTTTGACAGGCATCTTCATTCAATAAAATGGTTCTTAACCCTTTCCCTCATACAGACTCATTTTGACGCACTCAATAGGTACCACATAAAGCCTGATCTGCAGAAAGCCAAACTCAAACCTTACCAAATTTAATTGTAAAATCCTCATTACCAGACCTCTGAGGAACAGCAAACAGCATAAAACCTGATCAGCCTGCGAGTTACTCTCAGGTAATCTGGTTTTATGCTGTTCGCATAGGTCTTTTCATGGTGTCCTCTATGAGGGAAAGGGTTAAAATAAATGTACAGTACTCAAATCAATAACTCCGTATGTACTTTTTATCGTTACAGATTCTGACCTCAGGAAGATCGCCAAAATAGGCTTGAAAAGCCGTAAAGACAAGTCAAAATGATACTTAAACTGTCATATATTCCTTGTTGATTAAAGTTCATTACCTTAAAGTTAACAGCTTATTGGTACTCATATGAACCAAGACTACATTACTGTAGTTACGAAAGTTACATAACATAGCTCTTTAACTGACTATATGTATAAGACCTTGCATAGATATATAAATAAATGTCTTTAAAAAGTTTTACTGAATTAGATTTCATTTCAGACTTCGTATGGTAAAAATTACAGCATGCATCATTCACAAGATGGCTGCAACAACTGTCTCAAACGAACCCTAAAATCGATTAAAACCATGAATTTAATATTTACCCTCCGGCAAGCAAATGAATTCCATAATTTCCGTTTGAAGCCATTAAACACAAGTTATCCCTTCGAATTTGCCATCGAAACTCGTTGTGTGTACATCACACACACACATGGAAATTTCCTTCACAAGGCGTGTAGATGTGTAACTGTGTCAACCAATCAGATACTCTCATCGGGTCGTTCCCCCAAGCACGCTTTGACCTCATGCTTCGGTTTATCTTAACGCAAGTGACCTTCATTATGCGGGTCAAATATTAACAATGTTTATTTTGTGCAGGTAAAACGTAGACCGTAGTATCGATTGATTGTACAGTATATTTTGGAAGTTTGTGCGTTTTAAACGATTGTGGTTAAAACGTCATGTAATTTCTAGGTTCCATTGCGGTAACGAATCATAACATTCATATTTTTTGGCGTCTTTTTTTCAGGATCCCGTTGAAGTCGGTTAATTTTAGCGGTATTTTCCAGCCAGAAAATCTAAACTGTAATGCATGTTATTTAGATATAGACCAAATAATGGAAACGGCTTTTTTTTTCTTCGCCTGATGATAATATCGTGGTTTTAATGTTCCAACTGAGATTGACAACTGCCGGGGAATAGCTATAGGCCTATATCCGGTTTCATTGGCAATGAATAAAATGGCAAATAGAATATATATAGATCTAAATAAAACTCATTTTCCAGGGAAAAAGGATTTACAGCTGTTGTAAAGGAAGTATTTACCATGGCACTGGATATAAATCATTCTTAGTTCTGATAATGATTCATCTTTCATTTTTATCAATGTTGTGAATTTTCAGCTCCAATTACAAAATTGAATTTTAAATGATTACAATGTATTGCATGCAGTTACTATCCAGCTTATATATATATCTCTCTTATAACAATACATGATATTGACTTGAAATATATGAATAAGACAACCAAGATAGATAACTCTTGAAAGAATTTAACAAAAAACGTTGGCGGTAACTTTTTGGTATGCATATTCATCTTTGCAAGGGCTATTCAGATATATATACCTCAATATTTCATCTATTGACCTTGACCTTATGCTGTAACTTCTGAAAACTTTAAAATGCCTGTCATTTCAGAACCGTTACCAACAGGGCACTGATATTTCACATGTGAATTCCTTGTGGCAAGACATTTCCATCAATGTTACAGAGCTACAGGTAGATTACCTTTTTCGTGAAATGGGTATTTACTCTATGACTATTATATGAATTGGGTATTTCTGCAAATCAGTTGGGTTTTGGCAAAATGTGAATTGGGTATTCTGTATATTTTGTATACAACTGCCAACATTTTAATTGAGTTTTCAGAAAATATTTTGCTTTTTGCCCCTTAAAGTTACTCTGAATGTTACACTTTTAGACTTTCCTTCCTTTAATTCCTTTTTAAAATTTAAAAAAAACTTTTACGTTTGCCATAACTTTTTTTCTATTTGACATACATCTTTTATATATGGTATGCATATTCATCTTGACAATGGTTTTTCAGATATATCTCAATATTTTATCTATCGACCTTGACCATTGACCATATTTTGCCTTAACTTTGGACAATTTTTATAATAGGTATTTCTTTGTCATTTTTCAATACTCTACAAAAAAAATGTATACTGGTTTGTCATCATATGAACCTGTGCATGATCTTTAGGAAGATAAAAAAGAACATTTTTTTTAAAGATGTCTTCAAATTTTACAGTTTTATTTGATTATCAAAAACTCAGTGGATTACCAATGATTTTTTGTTTACATACATGTATTTTACATCTTTGTGTTGTATACATTCTATTCCACGCATAGGTCAAGGTCATCCTTCAATGTCAAAGGTCAAATTTAAAGGATATGGTACTTCAACTTTGCATTTAAGGCTTATAGTTTTAGTTGTGATTTTCAAGGTCAACTTTTTTAAATGTTTAACAAAAATATGTAACGTTTGCAAAAACAGACGAGCGTTGGCACCCGCATGCATCGTGTGCTCTTGTTTGACTTAGACTTTAAAGTTTTGCATGCAACAGAAAATTTAGTTAACATTTGCATGAAAGCTTCTATCCAGCTTATGTCTCAGAAATCATTTATGTTACTGATTTGAAAGTTTATGAGTGTGTTGAGGGGCATTAGAAAGCCAAGGAGGATAACTCTTGACAAAATTTGATACAAATTGTTACCCTTTTCTAACTTGGATATTTTGGTTAAACTTGCATGCAGGGGATCATTCTTATGTCACAGTAACTAGGCATTAGATTGATTTGACTATCATTTGTCACAAGGAAAATTATGACAGTATATTTTATCTTTAACATGTTTCATATTTAATACCTTACATATATATCAAAAATTAAGTTTGTGTTGTAGTTTGGTACATAATATCTTCATTTAAAACTTTTTTAGACCATTTGTTATGAAACCTTCTAAAGACGTCATTACATAGCTTGATTATTTGTTACATTCACCTTTCGTAACACTGTACATTCTTTCTCCCTTAGGCATCCTTAACATTGTTTTCCTGACAGTTTTCTATGTTTGATTCTATTATTGTATTGGTGACACGTTATTTTAAGAACCAGCCGTTTATGTACTAATTATCTGGTCAGCTATCCATGTCACGTTGAGCATGTTTTGGTTGCATGTATATATATATTCTTTATTTACGTCTCATCTTTGTACAAAGACATATAATTGCATAAATCATTAATACTTTATACAAGTACAAAGCCACTCAAAATGAGTTATAAGAGACACGAAACATAAAAAAATATAATCAATCAAATACACATGTATATATGTACACGATACAAAACTAGAAACATATGCTAATCCTAACTTAAAAACTCATTAAGATACTACTTTAAATAAGATTCTGCATGTGAGAGTGTCAGTTGGACATACGGAATCGCGTGTGAAACATCGGAAGAAAGAGAATAAGATTATTGTATATTTGTAATATGAAGTTGAATTTAGTAACATAAAGAATATAATTTTAAGCGCTTATTCCCCAGTGTAAAGGAGAAGAGTGAAAGAAGAAAAACAAAGAGAGATAGCGTTAAGTAACAGCGGATGAAAGTTACACCCTGTTACAATTATATACAGTGTATGTGAAGGACAAGAATTTGAATAGATTTCATTTGATTTACCAACAAGTCGAGCATGCTGTCTTACGGACAGCTCTTGTTTAATGTAACCATAATATACACGATATAATTCGACCCATGTAGTTTAAATCCCCTGTGCTTGTGGACTAAGATTTGGATACCGACTGAGACCCCCCCCCCCCCCCCCCCACACACACATTAATTGTTTATCAGTGTCAAATACCACGTCTTGACTGAAGTTTTTCGTTTTTGAATATCAGAAAATGGATATCTTGAGTTTTTATAAATTAAGAGATGAATCAGTGAGAAATAATATAATAAATAAAAGAAACATTAAAAAATAAAAAATAATTTAATATCAAATATATTTTGTAAAACTTTCAGATAATAGATCTAAATGACCTTTGTCTGTTATTTAGATTATGTTTTTCGTAGACCTACCCTTACTTTCATCCTTTTTTGCAAGGTTCGAACTTTCAACCTCTTCTAGCGCAAGTTATTTTTCACATTTTTCATTGTGAAAATGAAGAAGCTGATAGTTTTTGTTCTTCTCATGATTTTAATTATCTTAATTGCTGTTTTGAAGACCTGAATAAAAGATATCTATTGATGAAGTTTTAAAAGCCACGCGGTGTTTAAAGCGTAATAAAGCTACGGGGTGTGACTTTATAATGTATGAATATTTAATAGAAAGTGTTGATATTTTAGCATCTCATATATGCGACTTGTTCAATGCTATATTTAACCCGGGTTATTTCCCTGAACAATGGATGAATGGTGTTATCATTCTTTTGCATAAAAAAGGAGATGTTAATAACGTAAATAATTACAGAGGTATGACTTTGGTAAGCTGTTTATCTAAATTATTTACTACTGTATTCAACACGCGGGTGAGTAATTTCTGTCAAAATAACAATATAATATCTGATGCCCAATTTGGGTTTAGGAAAGGACGTTCTACTGTTAACGCTTTATTTATTTTATCAAATGTTGTTCAAAATTACCTGAATAATAATAAATATTAGATTGTTGTTATATTGATATGTGTAAATGTTTTGATACTATTTACAGAAATGGATTATTGTTGAAACTTTTTAAGCTTGGTGTGCAAGGTAAAATGTTGCGGATTATTAAGGATATGTATCAAAAAGTTAAATCTTGTGTTAGTTACTCAGATTACTTTGAATATGCTATCGGATTGAGACAAGGCGAGATTATGTTACCTCTATTTTTTTCTTTATTTGTAGAAGATTAAGAATTATATTTACAAGAAAATGCTGATTCTGGTGATACATGATTTAGTGTTACTTTTGTTATTATTTGCAGATGATATGGTTATTTTTGGAAAAACACCACAGGAGTTACAGTCTAGTCTAGATTGCTTATACATTATTGTAAAAAAAATGGGGTTTAGAAGATAATATAGAAAAGACAAAAATTATGATTTTTAGAAAAAGAGGTAGGTTACGAAGTCAGGAAACTTGGACATACATGTATAATGAGAAATCTTTTTGTACGTATTTTAAACAAAGGTTAATTGATAATTTTATACAAAACTGGTATTCAGAGAAAGAAACGAGTGGTGTACTTGATCTTTATAATCATTGTAAAGGTATTTTTGAGTACGAGGGTTATTTAGATATACTGCCGCAAAATCTCAGATATAATGTTACTACATTAAGAGTTTCTGGTCATTGTTTGAGAATACAAACAGGAAGATATGGGCAAAATAGAATCCTAGAAATGAGCGTTTCTGTCAGTGCTGCAATTCATTAGATATAGAAGATGAATATCATTTTATTATAAAATGTCCGTGTTTTGAAAATATAAGGAAACTTTTTATTAATAAGCACTTCTAAGCTAGACCTAGTATGTACAAATTTTTGACATTATCACAATCGAAAGATAAGACTACTCTTATTAAATTGGAATTATACATAAAGAAAGCCATGGAAGTAAGAAATAATTTATTAAATAATTTTGTTGAATGATTAGAAATTCCTTTCTGATGTCTTATGTTTAAAATATAAACTGTGCATGAATTAGTCTAGTCATATAAAATAATGATTATACATACGTTTATTTATGTGAACAAGGAACAGAATGTAGGAAATTGGATTTACATCGATCTTTGGAGTATTGAGTTATAAGCAAAAATGTATCTTGATGCAAATTGCAATTTAGCGGCAAAAGCTAATGAGTCATTTCTCCTTTCGCAATTGAATAAGCTTAGATTGACAGAATAAGGAATGAATTTGTAAGTAGTCTAGTAAGAGTAGGACAAGAAGCGGGGCTGACTCGATTTTACATCGAGAAGGAAACAGCAAACAAACTATATAATTATGTGTTCAATGAAGGTGTTGATTATACCGTTTACATGTTTACCAATCATTACTGAACATATAAATACTCTCAACTGTCCCGCAGACGATTACCAAACTCCCCGCAGCAGTTACCTTCCCAATCTCAGAATATTACGTCACGCTGCAAGGGAAGTAAATGCTACGGGTGAGTATAGACCTCTGCTACCATGAGTAGCCACATCATATTTTCTGATATACACTAATTGTTTGTGTAATTGTTAAAATTACCGTTTCTATGCATCGACTTACTTTTCTTTCACTCATATAGTATTGATTATGATGAAATGGTGTTTATATACTGCAACACCTTAAAGTTATTTTCTTATCTGAAACTCTTTTTATTTTACAGCGAGGGGCATATCCCTATGTATATATATTCTTAAATAAACATCAATTATTGCCTTGTGTAAGAAAATCAGTTTAAAAATATTACGTTTACGCCCCCCCCCCCCCCTTTCGATGGCTTGATCCGCGCATAGTAGGTATATATTGGATTCAGAATCAATTATAAAAGGTACCCGGTGCATTTACTGTCATTGTTACATAACGATTATTTATGAGCCATATTATAACGTTTAAAAATACACTGACGATCTCAATAAGCGGACCAATAAAAAATAATACTGTCGGGTCGGAGCCGCAAGTAATATTATTTTTTTGGGCCTGCAATTTGATTGGCTAAAGAGTTATGTAATAAAATTGTCATTAAATAAATAATTTGATATTGGCCCTATTATTTGTCCGAGTCAAATCACTTATTTAATGACATATGATATGGACCGGGTGCATAACATTTTCTTTTCGGATCATCTCGAGAATATAGTAGGTCACGAACTACATATCTCGTGACGTTGTTTAAACTACCGGGTACCAGTGTCACAGTGCGAACGCGTTTTAGTTACTGACCAAAATGTGGAGCAATTATTCATTAACGATGTAAACATTTCTGGACAAATACAACACCTGCAGGGTCTATTTCATGATCTAACAAAATCACAATACATTGATCGCCTTATCTCCGAATTTAATTCAGGGGAATTAAAGTTAGATAGCATGCGTGATGTGCTTTTTGACTCGATAAAAGCCTGCAGTGGTTATCCTTATAGGCAGACATGCGAATTAAAAAGGCGCAGACCAAGGAGAAAGGGTGAATGTGTAACCCAAAAATTGGCCGATGATATATATACTTTGGTAACAGTTCTTGACGGGGGACCATTTGAGGATATAAAGCCGTTGCTAAGCGACCCTAGGTTGATTGACAATTACCAGGACTCTCATAGGGATCAAAGTCAAATTTCGGATATTCAAAAGTTAAAGGAGGTAATAGCTGTGCTACAAGGAGACATGCTAGTGATGAAAGAAGAAATACATAAACTCGATAACATTCTGCGAGATGACATTAAAAAATGAAAAAAGAAATCATAGAGATTAAGACGGAAACAAATGAGAAAGTCAGCGAGATGCAAACAGCTGTAACTACAATCAAACAGGCCTCTGAAAGGATATTATGTGAGAGTAGCGATGGGTTAGTGAGATTGCGTCATGAAATAAAATCGATTCAATCAGAATTCACTTCCGTCAATGATTTACTCGAAATAACAGCCTCAAAACTTCAACAGGACATTAAGACGTTTGACCGACGCATATATAAGATAGAGTCTAAGTTGAAAACACAACAAATTGGTCAAACTAATCCGACAGTACCAACGACAGTGAACGGTACGAGTCTGAAGCCAAGAAGTCAAACTGTTAGCCAAGTGTCTCAGCCGAGAGCACGCATTGTATACAATGGAGCTTCGGGGCAGCAACTCGAGTCACAAAGTTTCACAGGAAATAGTCCGGACCATACTAGTCGGCAACATGAGGATCTGGGCTCGAGCTCGAATATCATCCGCATTGATGGCAGCACCAAGGTATCAACACCTTCAGATCGCAGGTACAGCGACGTATTGATAAACCATATGGCTTCAAACCCTGTGGATATGGGTACAGATCCTCCGAGACATATTCCTGTGCATATTAGAAGTATGGCGTTTAGTAAGAGACCACCAGGTCATGCGTTAACACATAGCGGACAGATAGTAGATAGAGATGTTGCACCAGCTGATGATGATTTTTCTGTTTATGTGCGCAAAAAGACCATGAGATATTTCGTTGGAGGCTTTCTTCAGTCTGTGAGTGAGGACATTATTCGCTCTTATGCGAGTAAAAGAGGTGTAAACCTGTCTATGATAACCATTTTCAGACCGAAACGACTCGACACGGCTATTATTCGCGTCAATGCAGAACCAGAGAGCGGTGACCTTATGTTGTCAGGTGACTTTTGGCCGTTCGGTGTCACGTGCCGGCCATGGTTAAGCAAGTCCGCTAGATATGGGGGTCAGAGCAATAACCGTGATCGTTATGGGTATAATAACCAGCTTGATCATGACAGTTACAGGTGGCACGGGCAATAGTTGCTTTACATGGGGACAGTCACCTCCTGGATACCTCATTGTTGTTAACAAACAGCCAACACTTCAGAGAACTGTTATTTGTATGTCTGTAATAGTCACTTGTTGTAATTGTTTTAGTTAGTTAAACTATATATTTTTAATGCATAATTTAAAAATTTGTACATGGAACGCGTCAGGCATTATGTCTAGTGCCTTTTATTTAAGCAACATGCTTAATAGTGAACATTTAGACATATGTGGCATTTCAGAACACTGGCTTAATGAATGCAATCTTTATTTTATGAACAGCATTCACAAAAACTACACTAGCGTTAGTAAATCTGTATCTAGTAATAATATTTTATTACACAGAAATGTATCCAGGGGTGGTGTGGCTCTACTCTGGAATAAAAAATGGGATTCGTGTATTACATCTTTGGAATTAGACTCTGATTGTATTATCGGTATACAAATTCAAATGAGTAAAAATACTTTTATGTATATCATACAGTTATATACTCCTTGCTGTAATCATTCTATGACTAAATACCATGAACATTTAGATATGGTCCGAGATGTTATATATACATACTCCGATAGGGGATATGTGGTGTTAATGGGAGACCTAAACACGCATCTACAGGGTAGTTCTTTTATCAAAAGAAATGATAAAAGGAGCAATATTTTACAAGCATTACTTGATGATAACAACATGATAGCTATTAACACATTACCTCTATGTACTGGTGCTAATTCTACGTTTGTTTCTTATGACGGCCAGTTCCAATCGATGATAGATCATATTGTGGTACCGCGCGAGTGTGTTCACTATATTACCAGATGTCACATACTTGATGACGACTGTTTAAATGTGTCCACACATAGACCCATCATCATGTCTTGGACATGTAATGTAGAGTCATTTAGTCCACAGGTATTACCCTTTCAACCCATTAAATGGACAAAATTGCAATCAGTTCAGGTCGAAAGATATAAAGCAGCAGTTCAAAGTAAGATACTATCTATTTCTTTACCTTGCATAATCGATACGTCATACATAGATGTTCTATATAAATTAATTGTTGAGTCAATTACACATGCGTCTGAACATAGTCTTCCTAAGTCTAAGTTCAAAAAATACTGTAAACCTTACTGGGATCAGTCACTTAAAGAGTTACACGAGCACATGAAAGTTAAGCGTGGCACATGGTTAGCAAAAGGTAGGCCCCGCGGCAGTGAGCATGATTCCTTTGCTGAGTATAAAAAAAGCTAAAAGCGCATTTCGTCTCCGCCATAGGCACGCTGTTCAAGAATATTTAAAAACGGTTGATGCAGACATCGATCGTGCTGCTTGTATAGACAGTAAACTATTTTGGAAATTGTTTAACAATAAAAGAAAATGTCATCAACAAAAACTCAGTAATGAATTAAATTTTAATGGTAAAATAGTTCGCGATCCATACGAGGTAACTCAGGCATGGGGGTATTACTTCGAGACGCTATACAGCGATACAGGGCACACTTCTTATGAACAAGACTTTTATGATGAGGTAAAGGACACTATATTTAACTTGAAACAAATAGATACCTCGAATACAGATTTAAATAATATAACAAAAACCGAAGTTTTTAAGTGTTTAACAGGATTGAATCGCGGTAAGATGTGTGGACTGGACGGCATTTATAATGAGCATCTAATATTGGGAGGTGACTGTTTATTAAATATTTTAGTTCAGTTTTTTAACATGATGTATACATTTTCATATGTGCCAAAAGAATTAAAAAAAGGACTTATTATTACATTGTTTAAGGGTGGTAACAAGCGTAAAGACAATCCAAAGAGTTACAGAGCAATAACGTTGTCGTCATCTATACTCAAACTATATGAACTTGTATTACTCAATAGACTTCAGACAGAAATAACAATTGATATCAATCCTTTACAAGGGGGGTTTCAACAGGGGATAGGATGTAACATGACGTCATATCTAGTAAAAGAATGTGAAAATTATTGTAAGGAAAATGGTAGTAAACTTTTTGCTTGTTATCTTGATACAATGACAGCCTTTGATAAAGTCTGGCATGATGGCTTATTTTATAAATTGCATCAAATGAAAATTTCACATAAACTCTGGTTGTCTGTAGTGGAAATGCATTCTGATATGTATAGTTGTGTAATGATGAATGGTTACAAATCGCACTGGTTCCCTGTTCTCCAAGGAACCAGACAAGGGGGCTCTTGGTCACCTTTTCTCTATCTCCTGTATATAAACGACCTTATAACGGAACTTACAACTTTAGGTCGTGGTCTGTCAATCGGTCCGTTTAGCGTTTGTGCGCCAACGGTCGCTGATGACATGCTTCTTTTATCATTGTCAATAGCTGGTCTTCAGACAATGATTGATACCTGTTATAAATATTCGTGTAAATGGAGATTTCAATATAATTCATCAAAATGTGCGATAATTGTATTTAATGAGTCAAAGAAATCAATGCTTAAGGCACGTCGTTCTTTTACAATGGGTAATGAGACCATTAAAGAAGTTTTAATGTATAAACATTTAGGCGTAGTAGTACAGCCAACTCACATGTCATCTAGTCGAACGTCTACTTATATCACGCAGCTTAGAAAAACATTTTTCAGTCTGTTAAATTGTGCATTTCATGATAATGGATTAAATCCAATCACATGCAAACGGATATATAATCAAATAGTTTTACCTAAAGCGTTATATGGCTGCGAGTGTTTGTATAATCTTTCGCAGTCAGAGATCACAAATCTTGAACGAGCTCACCGCTTATGTATTAAATCGTTTCAAGGTATGGCAAGGACAATACTGATATTGCATTAAGTATGATAGGTTGCCTACCCTTATATGCTGAAATTGATTTAAGGAAACTTTCGTTCCTTGGCCAGCTATGCCGTGTAAATGGTAAATATATTTTAAAGAAAATATTTCTATACAGATGGTTTCAATTTCGTTTGAATAAGTCTGTTTCTGGTTTTTGTTCTGATATTTATGCCATTTTAAGATCTTACTCTCTTGAACACTATATCGACGACTACTTAGATACAGGTATATTTCCCAGCAAGTATAGATGGAAAGTTATAATAAAAAATAAGATTTGGAATACAGTGAAAGACGCCTGGTATCAAAGAATAAGTGCTCAAAATTTTGTACGTTTTAGATCTATTCATTGTCAGTTTGGTGTATCATCTATTTGGACTTATGTGTCCAATTATCCTCGAAAAGTGTACAATTGTAAATCAGTAGCTAAATTTATAACGTACACATCTCGTTTTAATGAATCTTGTATAAAATGCCGTTTAATCACCGGCGATGTCTGTCTTACAGACCATATACTTCTTGATTGTCAGGCACTTGAATCACACAGAGTCAAACTTTTTAGGAATGTTGAAAATGCTTTTGGGAGAAATGTCGTTAATTGCTTAATATCATTTGATAGACAGTGTCTGGTTAACACTTTATTGGGAGTTAAATGTCCTTTATTAGTAACTCTTATTTTTTTGGTTTAGTCTTTAGTTATATTCACAAACTCTGGTTTGAATATATTAAAAAATGATTTTCCAATTTAATACTTAATGTATACACATTATTTTTTTCTTCTCACTGGTCTGATGAGAAGTTGATATAACGTGTATATTTTCAGTCATCTCCCATGTGTCTGCAATCGATTTGTCAGCTTATGTTTCGTTTCGATAAGATGACAACATATTCGATTGATATGCTTTAACCTATTTGTGTTATTTTTTATTCATTTGAATTTATACGCTAATATGATTTTGTATATTTTTGGAATATGACATCATCGTTATCGTTATCGTTATCATCATCATCATCATCATCATCATCATCGTCGTCGTCGTCGTCATCATCATCATCATCATCATCATCATCATCATCATCATCATCATCATCATAATGTATATGCCTCATGTTTGTGTAAAAGTATTTTCAGCGTCTTATGCAGCAGCTTTTACAACATCATTATCATCTTCATCATTTGTGATAATTTGTATCATGTTTGAAATATTAGTTAAAACATTAACTCATGTTTATCCATATCCATTGTGTATTGTTGCAGTGACACATAGCTGCTACTCCGTTATCATCATCACCATCATCATCATCATCAACAACAACATCTTCATCATCATCATTGGATCATTTGTCATTATTGTTTTTTATTTATCACCTTGAATGATGTCTTCATGTAAGTTATCTTTGTGTATCGTTATATTTAATTGCATATATATTTTTTGTAATCTTCAGTAATGGAGGAAATAAAGATATATATACTACACACAGCAGGGCCGGATCCAGAAATGTTCAACGGGGTGCGGTGGGGTGGGGGGAGTTCTTTATGGTAGTCACTCACATCCAAAGATAGGCAAAATTACTATCAAATGTCATGTTGTGGGTTCGAATTCCTGTAGTATACTTTTTCTTTCTATTCTACTTTTTAATAATTATATCTACATGGGTAAAAGTTGGAAGTTTAAAAACCCACGAAAATACTGATTTTAGCATCTTTTTATCTAATTTTTTAAAGAATAAGAAGTCATTTGGCAATCTGAAAATCCTGAAATTGAGGAAAATTCCTGATAACTTTTACCCATTTGTCTGTATCACTCAGATCAGGTTTAGCAAGAAAGAAATATTTTGTTTAATTCTTGTAATTTCTAAAGGTATTTACTGGATAAATTATTATAAATTTAATAACAAATATGGTGCCTGGAATATTGAAAGATGAAAAAAATCACAAATACTCGGTAAAAGTTTTTTTAATTTGGCAAGATCAACCAAAATAGATCTACTTTGTAGAAAATTCGGGTAAACTTTTAAATATGTCTCTCGGTTATGTAGATTTTATCGATAGAGCCTATTTTGAATATCAAAAACAAAAGAAAAAGAAAATAAAAAACATTAGAGCTGTGTGTAAAATGTGTTTCGTATGGTAAGAATTTATTACATATTTCAAGTATTTTTAGTTGAACAATCAGGGTTTGTTTGCCGAATGCTATTATTTGTTTATAATCAATAGCAATATATTTTTCGAAAAGAGGATATGACATAATATTTCTTTCTTTTTTTTTCTTTTTTTTATTTCTAAATATGATAAACTACTAAAAAAATGAAAAGGGGCGCTAAATTTTGTTTAGATTTTGCATAGAGGTGTACGTATTGGCATAAAACACAACAACAATATTGCTTATTTTTTTCGATTCTCCATTGTGACCAATCGGGTGTGACTCGAAGTTAACCTTTAAGTTAGATAATATGTTTTGAAACTTAAAGAGACAATAGATCAAAGCATTGAGCGATATAATAATATTGCTTGGTTTTTTTTTTTTACTTTAGCCTATACCTGTGCAAAGTCATGTTATTTACCATACATCTGTGTTTTATATGCGTTGCTACCTACAATCTTTTATGCAGCACGCTGTAAGGCTGGCTTGCAAGTTCAAATCCAGCTAGAGAACTTAGTAATATTAAAATTTCATTTCAATATACCTATAAAAATGAAAAAAAAAATGAAAAAGGAAGAAAATGTCATGCATAAATGAAAGTTATTGATAAGGTTATTATTTCCTTGGTACAATGCAGTAATGAAGTATTACATTTATATGTTTGTGTTCTATTTAAAAACAATAAAAACAATTGGTTAAGTATTACATTTAACTTTTTTTAAATTTTAACATTTTAGAGAAGAAAGTGGGGCAATGTGCTTATTGTAATTTTAAGGAAAATGTGTCAAGATTTTTCTTTAATACAAAAAAACCCCCAAAAAAAACAAAAAAACATACACCTGTCGGGCTTTAATCTACATCTGTGACATTCAGGCGCTTAATCGTAACAGTATAAAGCTGAAAGCATCTGAATGATTCGGATTAAAGGCAGACACAGTCACCTGTGATGTTGCCATGTGTCAGCGAATGCTCTATCAGTAGGGGGTCTCGGAAACAGCAGGGGCCTGGTGACTGGCCGGGTGAGGAACAAGGGACACACAATGGGGATTTCCACTACAGGGCACAAAAATTAACCCAATTCACGACAATTTCACCGAAATATAGCCTAGAAAATTGTATGCCCAAGGGGGGGGGGGGGGGGGGGGGGGCACGTGTCCCCTGTGCACCCCCGGTGAATCCGGGCCTGCACACACACACACACACACACACACACACACCATTTTTTGTCATACTTTTACGATGAGATGAAAATATACCAGGTATAATTTGTCTGGAAAAGAGGCTCATGTATCCGAAATAATAGAGAAACTTGACCATTCCAATGTGATAATTATTCCTATAGATGTTACTCTTACTAAGTAGATTTCAATGAGATATGAAGATTTGAAGTTTTTGCCTATTCTGTTTCCTATTCCTATGACAACTGCTCACAAACGTCTATGTATTCTTTCGTGTAAACCATTTCAACCATCGACTACCTGTTCTCCCAGTGAAGCCGCCTCTTGATGGTCTGTAATTCAAATTGAATGCATCTGTAAAAAAACGGAAAGGTTGTTGGAGCTTTGACAATAAGCATAAGGGGGTCCATAGAAATATTAAATCATGACGTTTTCATGACAAGGGTATTGGTTTATGGACCGATTATGATATTCCTTTCGTCCGGCGCATCTGTGTTATATACAAATAAGTAACAAATTGTACCCATAGTACGTACTAATATCGTGGATCCCAAAATAACAAGACAACTCTCGTTCAAAATAGCGCTGATCCCGCTAGGTTTATCTCCCTTTATTTTAATTTTTATTTAAGCGTAGTAGTAAACAAGAGCATGCTAAAAGTAGCATTTTTGTTTGTTTGTTTGTTGAGTTTATCGTCCCACCGACGATATTTCATTCAGTTGGAGACGATGTCTTCTTGAGACAGATACAGTGCTGCCACACTGCAGTATCACGCCGTAGACATGTGGCATGCTACCACACCCAGTCACATTATCCTGACACCGGGCCAACCAGTCCTGCAACTACCCTTATATGCTGAGCGCCAAGCAAGGGAGCTATAACAGAAATCAACGAAAATATCCACACACACACACACACAAACGAAAATTAACGATTCTGCAGTATGGCTGAAACGAGTACCCGCGGGTCGGGTAGAAAATTGCCGGTACCCGGGTACACCCGTGAATAATACATAATGTTCTTCTTTTCGCTATAATATATATACATGTCAATAATGATGTTCTTTAACTGTCAATAAATTCTCTTAACGTGCGTTGAAGATAGACGTATTTTGAAAGTACATGGTCCGCATATTTAAGCGCCAAGTGAAATGTGCTAAATGGTTAGTTATGAAAGGTAGCAAATACAATACAATCGTTTTTAATGCAATGACTATATTTTCACGGGTACTCGGGTACCCGCAGGTAAGAGTATGACGGGTATCCAGGATAAATATAATGGACTCGTTTCAGCCCTATTCTGCAGCATAGGTTGTGTGAAGTTATGATAACGAGGATGCGGTAACTAGTGACGAAAAGGTCGTAATATAATCTACACGTGCACATGCGAGTTCGTCCCCGGCACCGAAGTCTCTAGAAATTGTATTGTTAAGTGCATTTTTAATGACGCCTTGTCCAGGAAAATGTGACTGGGTATGGATGGTATCATGATACTGGTCTACGGTTTGATATTGTAGTGTGGCAGCAATTTTCGTGAAAGACAACTCTCGTTGAAAATATAATATCGCTGGATCTACCCCCCTTTATATTGTGATCTATTTATCGGGAAATAAACACTGTGTTTTTTGTTGTTGTTTTTCTTTATTCCAACCATGGGAGAGATTTCACATCAAGGTAGCTATAAGCAAGTATTGCATTATAAAATATTGAAGTGAAAGCTTAAGCCCATTGTCGCCATTCACTTTGTGACTCAGCACATAGCAATCTGGGGAATATGATTACTGATAGAAGTATATAAAACTTTAATTACGTATGTTTGATCATCCTCAGGGTAGAGTGCACTAGACACGTTCATAATTTCAATAGTAATGGTTTCACCAAAACTTGATATCGACATATATCGCACCGTGAAGGGCACTATAACTATTATCACACGAACAATTATGACGAATTGATATTTGTATACTTATGGTCTCGTAACTTCAATTTTAAATTATGAAAATCGCCTCCCATTTACGAACCAAATCATTTTTCTTTTCAGGTTGTCTTTTAATTCGCACACAAGTTGAGACCGATGCGCGCAGGTGCTGTCAGAGTTTATTAAATTAGAAGACAAACGGATTTTTACTATCGCAGAGTGATCCGAACAGTGTTATCAGCATGAGTGATATACAGATTTAAAGAAAATCATGAGGGCTTTAGCTATGCACATAGAAACATGTTTACACAAGGTAGAGACGTGAACATAAACATATATATACGTCTATGAAAACGTTGGGACCTTTATACAAGTTTCTGTATTTTTGCTGTAGGAAACAGATTGAAAATGAGTAGTATCATAAACAGGTATATATTAAAGATCAATACCAAAAGCGACAGCAGTTCTGAACGATGGCAAACGTATCCCTCATAGATAAGCATTTTTATCGGAAAAAAGGAAAACTTACGCAAAAATATGGCTGTTATATGTGGAGTACGATAATTATTTTATGGAAACTCAACGGTTAGATAATTTGTCTCGGTAGACGGATGATCTGTGTGGTTTACTCGGAACCTATAGGTGCAAATGTTAACAATGATAATTCATGTCCTGTGTTTTCGAAACTACTTACCGTAAAAACAATCAAAGGCTCAAATTTGAGTATCATACTCAAAGCCCCAGTCGGAAACCAATGGGCATATTTTGAGTTTTGAGAAAGAAAATCATTCTTAAGTACCTTTTTTATTTTCGAGGACACGGACTGCAATATACCGGTATCATACTTCCAACAGGGCGCATTATTATAACTGTATGAAGAGTGCAGTTATCTCGGATCTTCAGTTGTTTATCAATCGTGCGATATCCCTTTCATGAAATCAGTATGAAAATTAAGAACCCCCCCCAAAAAAAAAAAACAACAACAAAAAAACAACCTAATAAAGCATATTGTCACAAGGCAAATTATGACAGTATATTTAATATTTAACATGTTTTATTTTTAATAACTTACATATATCAATAATTAAGTGTGTGTTGTAATTTAATACATTATATCTTCAATTAAATACATTATATCTTCATTTAAAACTTGTTTTAGACCATTTGTTATGAAACATTCTAAAGACGTTATTACATAACCTGATGTTTATTTACTTCACCTTTCGTAACACTGGACTTTCTTTCTCCCTTTGACATTCCCTACAGTCGTGACATGTTATTTTAAGAACCAGCCGTTTATGTACTAATTATCTGCTCAGCTATCCATGTCACTTTGAACATGGTTTGGTTGAATGTAAGAGAGTCAGTTGGACATACGGAACCGCATGTGAAACATCAGAAAAAAAGAAAATTAATTTATTGTATACAAATTCAAATGTTTATTGCAGTGAACTTACACAGCTCATAGCATAAAGTACAACAGTGGTAAAGAATACAACAGATTAACATCATGTCGGAGAGGTATACTTACGTGGTATTTCATGGAATGTTATACAATATGCTGGAATTTGGAAAAAGTTATTTTCAAGTATAGAGAAGTCTTTAAAAGGATTGACAAATACCTATACATTGTACATATATACTGTTGGATTAATATATTTAAATTATTCTGTAAATATATTTTCCATAATAAAATATATGATGTAAAGATTCTTAATAACAACCACACAAACCCAAGAAACTAATAGCACATCATTCTCAAGTATGCATAAAGTTAAGTAGATTTCTACATCACAGTTTTAATTTAAACAAATATAATATTACTGTGATACATATTTGAGGCATTTGCTTATAGCAACATTACTTTAAATAACGTAACAGATGTAGAATAAACTGTTCCAATCAAGTCAGCTGTTTTCATTTTTAGTTCGACGTCGTTTGAATGCAAAGTATATGAATTTTGATATGTTTGAATTTTGTCATCGCAATTCTATATTTTAATACTGGAATGTTATCTGTCATAGGGCCAGAATTGTCATGGAAGTAAATGTTGTTTGTTTTATTTTTATTCCCGAGATAAACCATTTATATATTGATAAATACCATTCCTTAATTGTATTTAATAATCCAAGTAGCCTAGATTTTCTGATTAAGTAGATATTTAGATCGTAGTAGTAGTAGTAGTAGTTTGCTATAAAGTATTATAATCCAAGTAATTATATTACTTACACTGACTAACCAGTTTGTTTACTGATTTGCCGCTTAACATATATCACGTGACTACTGACCTGGGGTCATCTAGTAATCGAGCGGAATTTTCAAATGTGCAGTCGCCATGACTGGCATGTATTGATAAAGGGGATATATTATACATATATTCAGGTAAATATACTATTTTCCTATTGTTTATATTCATTGATATATATATATATATTCATCATTGTTGTACTATCATCCATAAATAACATGTATAATTACAAGTAAATCGTATTTGTTTTGAGTAAAGTACTCACTACACAGACCACTACATGTACTTGTATATACATTGTAAACAATTTGACAGTAGATACGTTGTCGCTTATTCTCTATGTAAACTTATGATTGCATTATATTATATATTCAGATTTCATATATTCGAGTCATTGACTGATCGATTGATTTATTGTGATTATCGTCATCATCCTGCCATCATCCATCAAATTTACAAATCTTATACGTCGTCACTTACTCACGACCCATATACGTGTAATATATATAACACTTGAGCTGACCGGGTACGACGACATATCAATGTATGATTCCAGTGTAAAATCGTGTTTAAACATACAGTATGAGGAGAGTTTCATTGAATTACTGATATCTGAGTGCCATCTTTGTAAATACATATCTAGTATCCTTTGATTAATGTAAATTAATGGGGCTGATTCAATAAATATGTTCTGCCAAATATCCTGTAGGCCATGTTCGAAGAGTAATGACTTGATTTGACTAGCCCAGGTATTTCCTCTGTAATTAATATTTTGTCTTGTGTCAGCACCCATCATAGTATAAACCTTATATAATAAACTGTTTTCTGGAGAAGCTAGAATTTTCACCCAGTACTTGATCATCCTTATTTTTCTTGTCACTTTATTTAATTAAAATTTCAATTATCAGATTATTTGACACAAGCTGGTCTTGTTTTACTCTCGAGTTTATATTTTTCCAGATTTTTTTTTTTTTGATCAATATTTGTTTGATTATTTAATTTGAGCCCTTCGTTACGCTTATATCTTTGTTTAGCTTTGCGTTTTATTTTAATGTACGATGATCGTACTCGAATAAATTATTTACGTTGTTCCTCTGACCTATTGTGCTCAAACGTATTCCTAACATTAATAAATTCATTCCGCGCCTCGCGACATTCCAAATCAAACCAGGGCTGTTAGTTGTGTGTGACGTAGTCACTCACAACTATAGTACCTTCATTCTGAGGGTCCGTTTCTCTACATTTAAAACCAATAACCTCTTAAATTTGTATGAATGACCGAACTATTGAACAGAATTCTACAATACAGATATGCTGAGATTCAGCCAAATTAGTGAAAACTCAATTTTGATTAAAAATAAATATTTACGGGACACAATAATTGTATATAGTATAAAAGCACAGAAGAACTATTTTCCCTAAGGTGTTGCGTAACTCACTTGACCACGCGGAGGGGGTATAGTTTCATTCGAATGCAAAGGTGGATCATGCCGGATGGTGGATGTGCAGGTTTCGGTTATTTAGTGATGTTTAAATGGTCCATATATACATTGAATTACGATAAAAACCCGTATAACCTCCATATAATCACATCTACTATCTCAGATACATCAGAGATATCTCCAGTGGATATCTGCTGCTCTATAGAATGGCCGATACAAGTGTATATCTGCTATCCGAAGTTACTAAAGACACAGTAGGGAGCCACAGTCACAGACATAGTGAATATGACTATGGCCACAGCATCTATAAATAGAAACTGTGCCGTCGCTCGGTAGTACAAATCAAAGCGCTGATAGTGCTTAAAGAACAGTATTGTCTCATTTCTTTTGTTTATCACAGTAACTTTAATAAACGGAGGTCAAATTTTCGCACAATACCAATATTTTGTTACTATATGCTTTGTCCAATGTTATTTACTATGTAAATCTTGGAAATAAACTATTGAATTGAAAATAACCCCGCTTTAACGTTGCGTAAGCAGGGTCATTAGATGAACGCACCATTTGTTTCAACAGACTGATAACAATTAGCATATTGCCACTCTTACTACTCCTATATTTCTATAGCTTTCAATGAACAATCGTTTATTATTTTAATATAAGTTTAATATTTGGAAGCACTAAGTTACCCTGTATATTTGCAGCTTGTCAAACTTCCACTTGAGACACAGATAACTTCAGTGCATTCAACGCTTTGATTTTTGTTTATACACGCAGTTAGAGACATTACACCATATTGACCTTGTTTCCACGATACACGTGGCCTTTTCATTGATAAGCATAGTAAACTGATAGTATACGGTCTGGTCACGATGGAACGGAATTCGATGGAACGATTAGGCCCTTCTCAAAATTTATGCATACCAGGGATCCTTTTCTCAGAACGAGGTTTAGATGGGTCAGGTATACACACCAGTACAGCTGATAATATCACTTGTATAGTTATGGCGACCACTGGTGGAAGCACATCCACAAGTAAACTGTTGAAATAAATTTCTCATTATCTGTCTATCAAGAGACACTGTAAACTGAGTTTAAATCACTATGTTTAAGAACAAGGGTATTGGTTGATTGTAAAGAAATAAAAACACAACAACCATCTTCCCTGGTCTTAGGTCCTTAATTTTATATTTAAATAACAAAAGTGTATGTACATTTAAACAATCATTAGGCATTACATCACATGCTTGAAGTTACATATATAACGTTTATCTTTTTATACTGAGTGTATGTCAGATGTATTACACAATTCTCCAGTTCACACACTGAAAAAAAGACCAGAATTATAGTCAAATAAACAATATATGGAAAACTATGTCCAACTTGCATTTTATAAAATTACAAAAACTCTATTGAAAGAAAGCGTTTCTAATAAGAATAACTTTAGCAACAGTGTTAAGAATTGATGCAGTAGAATTTAGTGTTTCTTTATCTTGAAGTCTTCAAAGATAGTTCCATGACCCTTGAGAATTCAAGAAGTCCAAATGGCCGATTTCTTGGTGATAAATATACCTTATGGCTATGGTTTTATGCAATGTAGGGACACCAGAACTGCCAACAATTCCACAAGGATACATATGCCAAGAATTTCCTTCTATAGAAGCATAAACGTTGCGTTCAAAAACTAATCCCCATTAATTGGCATCAGTTTTTTTATGTCTTTAATTCTTTAGCTGCAGGTAGAGATAATCACAATTTTTTCCGCATTTAGCTATCTTACCCATGTATGTCTGTGCTTTCTGACTTTGTGCTTGAGCTGACCAGTTTGTTTGTTTGTTGTTGTTGTTTTATTATTATTTCTTCAAATTTCTTTATCTCAGATAAATTAAGATAATATTATCTGACTGAGTCCGAAATTAACTGACTTATATTTGTGAATCATGTACAGTCAAACCTTTCTTGAATGGTCAGTCAAGGGAATAAGAGAAAGTCGCCACTTAACAGAGGTGACCTCTAAATTAAGTACAAACAAAAAAATAAAATGATACAGTTTGGTAATACATTTAAATTGACTGCTTAATGAAATTGACCCTTGTACAGGTGGCTGCTAATACAGATCGAACTGCAATTTCTTATAGGCAGGCCATGAAAACACACACCTTCTGCTTAAAATACTATTTTTATGCAACGTTTGTTGGAAATTTAAAATGGAGCCATTTAAAGCTGGTCAAGACTTGGTGGGAGCTAGCTAGTACGGAAGTGCCATTTGTGACTATATTTTATACTTGACCTGGTCTCTCACTGGCCAGGTTACTAGTATATAACCTGGAATGAATGGATCTAGATTCTATGGCTGGGTTACGGCTCGAATAACCATAAACTTCAAGGTCCTGAGGTTCCTTGCCTCTTAAATATAGTGTAAAGATGTGTCAATATCCTATGGACCTATTATTTTTAACCCAGGAATCTGTTAAGAGTAAGCCCGTAATATGCCTGCAACATACACATTTGCCTAATTTGACAGTCACATTTTGCAACTAGTATTATATGAAATGAAATAATGTATTTATTTTACATTTATACAGATTACTTAAAATTTCAAAATGCCTGAAGAGAAAAAAAAAACAAACTTTCATACAACTGAACTAAATATTTATGCTATCCACTGAAAATATATCTTATAAAAGTTTATTTCACCCATAATTTATTGTTAATATATAATACAGTGTAATTGGTTTTGGGGGTTTCTATTCGAGTCTCGAGAAAATGTGGAAAACGTATGTCATAGTCTTTAAATTAAATATTATATTACAAAGAAATGTGTGATTTAATTCCATTCTTGATTAAAATGGCTTAAACATTTAAGTATGTGAAGTTTTATTCTTTCTTTGAGATTTGTGGCATTTGCTGCATACATCAGTATTATCATGAACTGAAACAGACATTTGGGATACTGTTAGCTAGGTGCCCAAAAGAAGTTGTTAATTTATATGTTATTGTCTAAAAGGTTATCTTATCTACAATGGAATGTAAGCTTAATGGCTTCATTGTAGGTGTTGAGAATTAATTTAACCATGTGTTTACATCTGGTCAGCAGGTTGTGTGTTTTTGAAATATACATGGCTGGGCTTATTAGGTATTCTGTGATTAAATAGTGGATGAATGCAAACTGTCTTAATGTAGATAGTCTTCACTGTAAAATTTGGATTTTTTGTTCAAGGACTATTTCTATGATGAAAATGTAAGTTATTTAATAATTTTCTAGGCCTCAACAAAGCTTAAACCTGTGTTAATATGTACACCACTGACGTCTCTATCAGTGTAAGCTGCTGAGTTTGTTTACAACTGAGTCTGGACTGACCCATCTAAACCTCGTTCTGGTTACCTTACTGAATATGCATGAGATAATATTAAGAAGGGTCTAAAAGTCTCAGGTCCGGGCAGAATTTGATCTTTATTCAATGTAAAAAAAGATGCAATAGAACGAAGTTTGGATGGAACGAAAGATGCACTGGAGCGAACCATCTATGAAGTCCCCAGGACCAATTAACAGTTGATTAATGATGCGCTCAAACGAAGTGTCGGTCTTTTTTTTTTTTTTCATACCTACCAGGGTGACACACGTCGCTTTCGCGAGTCGACCATTATGACGTCCAATTAACTAATCAGTACGGCACCAGTGTGGCACAGTGACACGAATCACACGAGCGAATTTGTTTGTTTGTTGTAGGGGATATCTTAAGTGATTATATGTTAATAGGTAATCAACAGTATAAATGTTGGTGATCATCTTTCGCATTCAGTATAAAACACAAAATAAGAATGGAAAATGAAGAATATAGTGTCTTGTAACTTTACTATTTACGACACTAATGACTTTTATACGTCATATAACTGTTATTACAAAGGAAATGAGATCATCGTACTTATGAATAAAAATACGACGAGACGAAAGATGCGATGGAACGAAAGATGCGTACGAAGTAATTGCGTAGTCCGGTGCTACTTCGTTCCATCGCCAAGGACTGTATTTGTAGTATAAGTTGAATTTAGTAAAATAAAGAAGATAATATTAAGCTGTCTACAGTCTTCGCTAATTCCCCAATGAGAAGGAGAAGAGTGAAAGAAGAGAAACAAAGTAAGATAGCGTAAAGTATGATTTTCATTAAAAAAATACTACCACAAACACCAAAGCATGTACAAATTTACTAATCTCATGTCAAGTGAATCCTGTAAAACCCATAATAACCTGTCTAAATTTATAAAATTTATTCTTCAAGAGACAAAAAAAGATGTATAACCAAATTTCATGATTATGAAAATGTGTGCTCAAATTTGCTTATTGCTGTTAACATGTACAAGGTTAAGCAATTATTTTCCTCAGTTTACAAATGTGAAACTGATGAGAAATGTTTTTTTTGAAAATGGCCCTATGTTAAATCTTCAAGTATGCTTAAATCAAATTGTTTAGATCTAATTCTTTCTCAGAAAAAATGTGTTGTGCATTACTGCTGGTATATTTCTTAACTCAGATGCTATCTGTACGGTGGCATAGAAGTTGTTGTTGTATTGGGGTTTACCGTCGCTGCGATAGTATTTCAATCATATAGCGACGTCCAGCTAATTACAGGTGGAGGAAGACCCCGAGTACACAGAGGTACCCGGGTAGAACCAGCTACCTACCGCATGCCAGCTGGATGGAAGGCTTCCTCACATGAAAAATCCGAAGTCCCTACCGGGATTCGAACCCACAGCGGTGAGGGGCTGAGAGATTTGTAGTCCACGACTGTAACCGCTCGGCCACGGCGGCCTCCGGTGGCATAGAAGTGACATGCGCTACTCTTTTTTATGTCGAGGGAACGAGATAATAAGTCTATGGAACGAGTTAATTATCTCGAGTGAACGAGATAATAAGTCGAGGGAACGAGATAATAAGTCGTGGGAACGAGGTAGTTATCTCGAGGGAACGACTTATTATCTCAAGGGAACGAGATATTAAGTCGAGGGAACGAGATAATGAGTCGAGGAAACGAGTTAATTATCTCGAGTGAACGACTTATTATCTCGAGGGAACGAGAAAATAAGTCGAGGGAACGAGTTATTTATCTCGAAGTAACGACTTATTATCTCGAGGGAACGAGTTAGTTAACCAATCAAATATTGCAATCAAGAGTCCGTATGTTGAGTCCGTGTTTATTTGTTTAATTGGATTAACGGTCCATCGACAATATTTCTGTAACTGAGACAACCTCCAGACTAACTGAATACGTTCAGAATTAAATCCTTAACTGTTTTGATATCATTTAAAATTTCCCCTTTCCAAATCAAACGAGAACAAAAATTTATGTGATTGGCTTTACGGAGACGGACGCGTCCTGGGTGTTCAGCATAACATAATTTGGCGATTAGAAAGTCTTTCTCGTAAATATACAACAATATGATCGTCTCTGAATATCATGAATGACAATTGTAACAAGTAATATGATTGGTTGACTTACTCGTTCCCTCGAGTTATTATCTCGTTCCCTCGAGTTATTATCTTGGTCCCTCGAGTTATTTTCTCGTTCCCTCGACTTATTTTCTCGTTCCCTCGAGATAATAAGTCGTTCCCTCGAGATAATTAACTCGTTCCTCGACTTATTATCTGTTCCCTCAACTTATTATCGCGTTCCCTCGAGATAATAAGTCGTTCCCTCGAGATAACTAACTCGTTCCCTCGACTTATTATCTCGTTCTCTCGAGATAATTAACTCGTTCCATCGACTTATTTTCTCGTTCCTTCGAGATAATAAGTCGTTCCCTCGACTTATTATCTCGTTCCCTCGACTTATCTCGTTCCCTCGACATAAAAAAAGAGAAGTGCGTGTCACCTTTATGCCACCGTATATCTGCGATATAAATGATTTTATAAACAAAGCAAAATCTACAGTACGGTACTTACAATATTTATGGACATGTGAACTTTTCCGAAGTGTAGCCCTCTATTATTTTTAGTATCATTTTACAAAAATCCCTTCTGTCACTTATCAAAAACAAATAATCCAACTGAAACTTTCACATTTAGATGATTATATTCCTCCAACTTTGTCTTTCACTACACTTTTGTTACTATATATCTTCACTTTTTTTGCATCAAATGTGACAAAAACAATCGTATGGCATGTCAGATGTTGCAATACTCTATAACTATATATGTGTTGTATAACTGTATATATATATTGTATAAATGCATTTATATATGGTATAATCAGATATATATTGTATATAGTTGCATATGTTTATGGTATAATTTTAGATATATATTTATAATTGCTTATTTATATGTTGTATAATTCCATATAAAAAGTCCATAACTTTTGTATATGTATTGTATAATTTGATATATCATGTCATGTATATGTTGTATAACTGTGTATATATGTTCTATAATTGAATCATGGGAATTGTTTACACTTTTGTAACAAAGGATTTCATTGGACCGTTACCCCGCCTATCTTTACAAAATTTCATACACTTGTTGTCCTCAATAAGTAGTGGTGCCCCCCCCTCCCCTCCCCTCCCCCTCTGAATTTATAAATGCGCGGTCCCTGGGGTCAGGCCCCGTCCCCTCAAAGATGGATTTTTGCATAAAAATGTATTTTAATTAAATATTTCAAATTTCAAATCCAAATCATATGTTATTTTGTTCCTCATAATGAGAAGAAATGAATAGTACATGTACTACTTTGGTGTCCCCCGAGGTCACCCAGGGTTCAGGCCCCATCCCTCAATTTTACTTTTGACCTTATATTTCAAAAACTGTTCAGATCAACCCATATATCATATATATTCTTGTTCCTCATGATGAAACAGATTGAATGGTACTTCTTTAGTGTCCCCCTCCCCGATTGCGGGGTGGGGGGGGGGGGGGGGTGCGGGGTGTCACAAAAGGGTCTGGCCCCACCCCGTCAGTTTTACTTCTGACATATTTCGAAAACCATTGACAGCCCCACCAATAAACAGTATATATTTTTGTTCCTCATGATCAGATGGATTGTATGATACTTCTTTGATGTTCGCATGGGTCACCATTAGGTCAGGCCCCACCCTCTCAATTTTACCTATGACCTATTTCTTAAACTTCGTTTGGGAGACCTAGTTCACTGTTACAATTATTACTTGTTTAATCAAAGATGGCCCCTTGAACATGTTTGATCACGCCTTTAATAATGGAACAGTTTAAGATGACAAAGAATTACTTTAATGTAGCATCATCTATAATATTCTATTTTAATTACCGTTAGTTACCGTTTATGTTTTAAATTTTATGAAATTTATCGCAAGCGATGCGAAGCGGAGCGCTGCGATAAATCAACATATAAACGATAACATATTAATTTTACAGTTTGTCACGTACGCCATACAGTTGTGCCTTTGACCTCGCATTATGGAACCGACTCCCGTATGATGCTTCAAGTACGGCCATTGGATACTTTTACATTTTTAGCATACGGAATATGACGTAAGCAGTCGCCGGACAAACTGTAACCGTGTTTACTGGGTATATAAAGAGTACAGGTATCTAGATTTAGAAGTGACTTAGGGTCACTTATTTATGGCCTGTTGGAAGCTTTCAACATTCAAATTTACCAGCGATATATTTCAATAGAACACCTGTATAGTTTCAATTTAACTAAGTACAAAACAGATGTATCAAATTTTCCACAAATTTAGGATGTCTTCTAAGTAGGATAGAATCTATCAAGAGTTAGACATTTCTCGAGATAATAAGAGCATAGATCTACGCTCGCTTCGGTCTTTTATTGTCAGTATAGAAATGTATTAGACTCTGTCCTATACATGGAACGATTAGTTCATAGTAAGTGTAGCGTATCTGAAATTAATCGTCCGTATTTTGTGATATCTAAGTGACTTGACATTACATACGTAATTTAGATATTTATGCATATATTTAACGAAAGATAACCTTCCAATTCCTCTTTGAAGTGTCATAAAAAGGGAATGAATAATGACATATCATGAGCCTAATAAATGACGAATAAGAAATCATCGTTGCCGTCTTTCTCGACGAGATTTACCAGATCAACACTAGCAACAGTGTCTAAAACCAGTCTTAGATATATGACATGTTTGGACCCACATTTAGAAAGGGTATGAATATTTTATCATTACAAACTTCACTGGATCCATAATGATAAAAGTATGTCTCTTTTAAGTACTCTTCGCGCTTAGGGAATTTATTCATGGAGAAAAATAGACACAGCGCTTCACGTACTTTAATCAATAATTTTTATTTGAGAACTGGCATTAAATGCATGTTAATCAGAGTAGAATATAGACATTCGCCTGACCAGTCTGTGTTTATAATTTAGCGAAGAAAATGGGAGTCCCTTTCAAACTTGCATTTTACACATTATTTTCTTTCGAAACGTTTGTTTTTGGGTTTGCCATGAAAACGTGTAGGTTTACCACCGATGCTAGTTTTGATGAATCAAAATGTACAGCAACAGAACATGCTGGATTTGAAAGGAGTTTCCGGTGTGCATTAAAGTGTTGCCAAGCCTTGGATTGTTCCGGATTTTATCATGAATCTGAGTCGCAGACATGTTTGCTAATCAAGCTTCTGTACAACTCGGACTGTGTCAGCTTTACTTCTGGGACATGGACGAGTCGCAAGAAGACCTCATGTAAGAATTTCGAAGCGAAAACTTTGTCATACACGATTTATACAATATGCCAATACTTCTTGACAAACAAACCTTCAGAATGTGTCAAAAAATTCTCCAGTATGTCAATTATCTTCATTAGGCAAAAAAAAAAAAAGAAGAAAAAAGAAACAGAAAAAAGTTGCTTGTTTCAACTAACATCGCGAAAAAAAAAGGGGGGGGGGGGGGTCGGTAGGTCGGCAAAACATTTCATTTAGTTTTGACTTTATTCCCTATTTTTCCTTAAATGTTTAGAGGATGAGACGAAAACCAGCGTTTTGCAGCCTTGATTACCAGAATTCTAGGGGAAAAAAGCTTAGGGTCGGTACATAAAGAATAGGGTCGGTCTGGTTAGTGAAAACAAGTAACTTTTTTTTTTATTCCGTCTTACAATTATCTTCATAAAATGCAATGCTCGGATACTGAGAAAATTTTCCTCCGCCATTTATCATTTCTCCGCACATTTTATTCCTTATCTCTGTTTTTTTTTCTAGTTAGACGATAATATTGTAAATCTAAATTAAAATTGAATCGAATTCCACTAACGACAGTTTATACGCAAAGTAATATTTAAATACGTATATCAGCAAGAAACGCATTCCACCTTTCCCTTTTTACGAAATATAAATGAACATAGCTCAGTTGACAAATGTAACATACTTTATAACTAACAACATTTGTGAAGAAATGACACAGTTGAGTCTTTCTATTAAAGAAACAAGACTGATGGATTTCGTCTTTAAGTATTTAAGTATTACTTAGCGTTAAGTACGGTAGGCTGAATTCGAACCTGGTCTATATTGTTTTGTTCTTTAGATTTTACCAAACTTTTTCATTTATATACTGCTATAAAAATAAAGTCATAATGATAATTATTTTCTTTCCCGAAATATAATATACCGGTAAATTAAACATCATTGAGATTTCAGTGAATATTAGCTTTAAATAATATTTTATTTCTTGAACGTGACTTGCGTCAGAATAAAATGTTGTAAATGTATACCGATTGAATCAGATATAAATGTTTTCTGCATTAAATTTTGGCTTTAAATAACGATATATATCTATAACGTCAGAATAAAATGTATTAAATATCATTGTTATCCGCAGTGAATATTAGCATGAAATAAAGGAATCTATCATTAACCGTGACTAGCATCAGTAAAAAATGTTGTAAATACTTTTCTTTTGTGCATTACAATATTCAGAGTATATATCCAAAGCTTGATTTGTTAGCTACTGAACTCCAAGATTTTGATATATTAGCCTTTTCAGAAACTTGGCTTGGAACAAATTTTGCTAATGAGAAACTACGAATTCCGTCATATTCTCTGCCTGAAAGAAAAGATCGACCTAATGATAATTATGGTGGGGTACTTATTATGTGAAATATGATATAAATTATAAACATAGATTTGATCTAGAAACAGTTGGTATCGAGTGTATATGGATTGAAATTCAACTTATAAGTAAAAATATTCTTTTTGGACTCTATTATAGACCCCCTAATACTAATGCTTTTAATCATTCATTAATCGAAGATTATTTAAGTTTAGCATGTGACACTAATATAGACAATGTTATTATAACCGGAGATTTTAACCTTAATATGAATGCACCTACGTCTAAGAACAAAATTGATTCCATTTGTACACAAAACTCCTTGTTTCAATGTATTCAAGAACCTACTCATTATTCTGAGGGATCTTCTAGCATTATTGATATTATCATGGTAAAGAAACCCGAATACGTTTTACTTAGCGGTGTTGGGGATCCATTTCTTGAACAATCAGTAAGATATCATTGTCCAGTTTATTGTGTCCTAAATTTTAAAAGACCTCTAAAAAATTCGTTAATACGTCATGTTTGGTACTACAATAAAGGTAATTATGATAAATTAAGAGAACTAGCTTCAAATGCAAACTGGAGTTTATTGGAAAATGAAAATATCAATAGGTATGCTCAAAATATTAAAGATCATATTCTTCATATTACTAAAGAATGTATACCTAATAAATTTGTTAAAATAAGTCCGAACTCACATCCTTGGATTACAAGCAAAATTAAGTTATTGATAAGAAAACGTAAAAGAGCATATCGTAAAGCCAAAAATAGTATGTTATTAAACTACTGGGAAGCGTTTCGTAAACTAAAAAATGACGTAATCGCGCAGATAAGGATGAGTAAATCTGAGTACATGATTAAGTTATCAAATCAACTAAAATCTACTTGTAAGTCTTCTAAAAGTTGGTGGTCTTCTTTGAAACATTTTATTAATAGCAACCAATCTGATGATATATCTCCTCTTCAGCACAATGGTCTTTGGGTGACAGATACTATTGATAAAGCCAATTTATTTAATAAGTATTTCCAACAACAAACTATTGTTGATGATTCCTTGACGACTTTACCTGTATTAGATAAACCTGATAATGTACTTAGTTCAATAATTTTGGCACCTATTGAAGTTAATGATGTATTAAAAACTTTAAAACGGCACAAGGCGATGGGTCCAGATCTAATAAGTAATTATGTACTCATTGAACTTGCAAACGAATTGTCTGAACCATTATGTAAACTTTTTAATAAATCGTTAAACTGTTGTGAAGTGCCTTCTAGCTGGAAAGAAGCAAATGTTTGTACGATATTTAAATCTGGAGATAAATCACTTGTTTCTAATTATCGACCTGTATCTCTACTTTGCACGATTGAAAAGGTGTTTGAAAAATGCATTTTTAAACATGTTTATAATTTTTGTCTCAGTTCTAATTTAATAACGTCATTTCAGTCAGATTTTACACCATGTGACTCAACTATTAATCAACTAGCCTACTTTTATCATTATATAAATAAGGCGGTTGATTCAGGTAAAGAAGTAAGAGCAACTTTTTGTGATATCAGCAAAGCTTTTGATAGAGTTTGGCATAGGGGCTTATTAATTAAACTTAAGGCTGCTGGTATTACAGGTGATTTGCTTTGTTGGTTTGAAAATTATTTATCTAATCGTAGACAGTGTGTTGTCCTTCCAGGAGTCAAATCTAATCCTCTTTATATACGAGTAGGTGTTCCTCAAGGCTCAATATTAGGACCTTTGATATTATTGATCTATATTAATGATATTGTTGATGACATTCAATCAAACATTAGACTTTTTGCTGATTTTAAACAATGATTTAGAAAAGATTTCAAAATGGTCTGAAAAATGGCTTGTTACATTTAACCCTAGAAAGACTGAGTCAATGATATTCTCTCGTAAGAAAAAACCAATTAATCATCCTCCCCTAGTTATGAATGGTCATCCTATAACTGAAGTTAACAGTCATAAACACTTAGGTTTGGTTCTGACAAATGATCTTTCATGGCATAACCATATTGATATAATAAAACTTAAAGCTTGGAAACGAATTAATGTCCTTAAATCATTAAAGTACCAATTGGATCGTTCAACTCTTGAAACAATTTATTTTTCTTTCATTAGACCTCTTCTAGAATACGGAGATATTATTTTTGATAATTGTCCAGCATATGAAAAAGATGAGCTTGATAAAATACAATATGAAGCATCCAGAATTGTTAGTGGAACTACAAAATTAGTATCTTTAGAAAACTTATCAGTTGAAACTCGTTGGGAATCTTTACAATCAAGAAGAAAGAAACATAAACTTATACTTTTCTATAAAATGGTGCATGGACTTACTCCTGATTTTTTAAGTGAGCTAATACCTGAACGTGTTGGTAATATGTCAAATTATAATTCAGAAATGCAGATGACTTTCAATGTATTAATTGTAACACTAATTCGTACTATTATTCATTCTTGCCATCTGTTTTAAGGGCTTGGAACGATCTCCCTGTCGAAATAAGGAATGATAGATCTTTAGCTGTTTTTAAAAGATTGTTAGATGTGAATTGTATAAAACCTAGTTATTTTCAATATGGGGAGCGGGGTTCTCAAATAATTCATACAAGGTTACGTACAAATTGTAGCTCTCTTAATCATCCACTTTATTTGAAAAATGTTTTAGAATCTCCTTTATGTACTGTGGAGTTAATGAAACTGTAGATCATTATTTTTTCAATGCCGTAAATATGATCAACAAAGATTAGTTCTTTTCGAACGTCTCTCCTTTGTTCCTAATCTTGACACAAATATTCTGTTATTTTGTGACGAAAATTTAAGTTATAATGCAAATATTGCGATAGTTAAAGCAGTTCACGGGTTTATCAAATCTACTAAGCGTTTTAAACTCTGATAAGAGGGATAATTCGGTTATTTAGATATATGAAATATAATTTCTCAGCATCTCCCAACACTGATCACACCAGATTTATTTATCTATTTTTTTTTATTTCTCTTAATTTAGCCCTTTCATCACTGAATGTCTTACTTTTGTTTTTTCCTCTGTTCTCTTTATTGATATTTACTAAAAATATTTTATTATGTTTACATTTCTTTCTATATTTCTGAAGTTTTTGTCATTAAATGGCCATTTTAACTTGTAACGCTATACTGGAAAGAAACACGATAAGTTCTTAACTTTTGTTTCGATCCTTTTTCATGTATATATTTATGCTCTTGCTATCTGTCATGTTACTTGAAATAAAATATGTTTTAACTAAACTAAAATGTTGTATACCGATAAATTTAATATAACTGTTCTCACCAGTGAGTATTAGCAGGAATCTATCTTTAACCGTGACTAGCATCAGTTTAAATTGTTGTATAACGATGTCTTTAGTGAATAGTAGTAGTGGTGACACTTTGGATCCAAATAAAGGGCGCCATTTTGTTACTTTCATTTCTTTTAATAGTAAAAATGAGATAATGTTTGTTACTATTTATAGGAACTCGATTGGATTTAGAGTATGACGTATGCTAGCAGCCATTTTGTTGATGGCATTTTTATTTATAGTAAAAGTGCGGTCATGTATGTTACTATAGGAACTTTAGGTGCGTTATGTTGATGAGTGGTTGTGTTGGGGTATATGATTATGAGGTATTGATTGCACTGAAAGTCCCAATAATATACAGAGCTGACTTGTATATTCAGTCAGAGGGCTTAATCGTGGACATTGAGGGTCAGGTCCTCAGCCCTAGACGGGGACTATACAAAAATTAAAAACAATATAGAATTAAAACAAGATCAACATACGATAATCATACAATAAATAAAAAAGAATATATATTATAGACCATACATACAATGAGTAAGTATAATCAAATTAATATACATGTATCAAACATTTAATGATGTGAACACACACACATGACATCTATAGATAAACAACCAGTCAGAAATAAATATCAATTCCCCTGAATTCAGACGTGTAGTGCATGGAACATAATTTTTGAACATGTCTGTGAACGTTATTTAAACATTAAACAATTGGTCAGAAATAAAGACAAATTCCTTGAATTTAGACGTGTAGGGCATGGACATAATTTTTGAACATGTCTGCACACGTTATTTAAACATATTGACTTCTTTACGAATATTGATATCATTTAAAGCAGGCAGCAGTACATTTCATAATAACATACACAGTGACCTATATACCAACAGAAAGAAGAAAAAGAAAATACTACCTTCCATACATGAATGCGTTTTACTTTGAATTTGGTATTGACCTTCATGGGAGAAGTAACTTTGTTTAATTCTCTCTCTTAATTCCTGGGGAGTTTGTATATGATTATATAAGAATATTCACATACTTTAACTTGAATAATGAAGTACATAACCATTAGCACGCACATTAATACATGTGTATACACAAACACATTCACATGTTATTCCCCCCCTCTCTCTCTCTCTATCTATCTATCGATCCCAGTAATTTCTCTTTGTCTGTCTGTAAATTTCCTCAAATTTAATTTTCCCTTTTAATTTAATATTTTTTTCATGTTAAGTCTTTTTGTATGGATTAATAAAAAATCTGGTCTTCACGATACCGGTATTAGAGTGAGCTATCCATACCTTAACGATGCATCTTTTCATTAGCTATACATTATATGAATGGTTTCGCTTCTAATGGAATCTTTGAAGATCCTGTTGCTACTGAAAATAAAGACGATTTATGATGTTACTCATTTTATTTTACACAGATACAATTCGTCAAACATGCATCATATTTCTTTTAATATACATTCTCTGTTCTACCATTATATTGTCCATAGTCTCATACATAGAAGGTTGAATTGGCCGGAATTCCTGGTGGTCGAAATCTTTTGTTTGATTTCGCAGGAGAACTCATATTCTGACGTTTCATGGAAGTAGTATTTCTTTCCTTCGGAGGAGAGTCTTGTCTTTTGAGTTTCAACTGATTGTGCCACAGGAGTAACAAATTGAATGGTCGTTTCTTTGGACGTGCCACCAGTCTGTATTTTTTCTACCACGTAGTGTCCTGATTATGACGTAGTTTACCATGAAGCGAAAATGTTGTGACCATCTGTCTATGTTCATTATTAGTTTTCATTTATGTCTATTAGTCTCCTCCCCTTATAAACTTATTCATCGTCATCATCACTAGATTCTGAATCTATCTCTCCGTGACCAATTACACCATCGAACCAATGATTGT
>CM037781.1:69581635-69620875 GCA_021229015.1 Solen grandis | reverse complement strand
GGAACTCTAGTAGAAACTTCCGAATTTCACTTAATATCTCAAACCAAAAGGGAGGTTTATTATAGTGTTCCCATGAAAATGAGCAATAAAATGTAAGCTATAGCTCGAGAAAAAAGTGGATGTAAAAGGGATGGTCGAACAATGATGTCCGTGAAGCTGCCACATTGATGCAAGTAGTAATTTTGATTAGGGGCTCACAGTGTTACCAACGAAGGCAGCACACCTACCGGAAGTTGGTATCGAATAGACATAAAAATAATTACATCGAACATTTAGATATGTTAATATTTCGTGGAAGCTGGTTTCTAAGCTGAATGTTATTGCGTGTGATGATTATTCTTGAATGTGATTGTTGCTATACAATATATGCATGTAATAAGACACATGCATGGGGAATTAGTGGCATTTTAAATACAACAAAGTCGAAAAATGCTTGATATTGAAGGATTGAAGAGATTTTATCTTTCAAATATTTTATTTGCATTTAGGAAAAGTTTATTAACGTTTTAAATGCCTATTAAACGATTGGTTAAAACAGAACAAAGATATCGAAACATGAGTAAATTAACATGTACTGTATGCCTAATTGTAAGACACATAATTATTTTTGGACTGTATGTTAATCACAAACTCTTCGATAATCGCACGTATTTCAATCCATGTTGATAATGGTTTATAAACATTTTCTAATTGCATCCTTTGGCAAGTCATGTTTCTCTGGTAAAATTAATTTACATGAACACCATGCACTTCCAAGCTAATAATTATTGCTTCACAGTTTGTTCATTCATATTTATTTTCAATAATGTTCGTTGATATTATAGTCGGATTTTTCACAGTTGGTTAATCTTCTTGTACCGCTAAAATGACAAATTGATGAGACGATAGTGACTGCTCTTTACCATATTATACATGTTTAGTTGTTTATGACGTCAATCACTCTCAACAATACTATCACTTCTCAAACATCAGATTTTCTACTTTGAAATCAGAAAAGCCTCGCAATGTTGTAAAAAAATATCTTATCCATGAAACATAACTTTACAAGTCAAAAGTGTTGAAAAAAATCAGTTTCGTGTCAATACTAAATAATAACAGGATACAACAATCATCTCTGACATAACCTCAATATAGAACTATACTTCCTGATCTGGTATGTATCTCCCAGGTTGACGAATATACATGCATGTAGCTTGTTTTGATCACGTGCTTTGTACAAAGAAGCTCGTAGCATTTTTTTATATGAATATACAGGTTTTCGTCTTTAGGTGATACCAAGCCCTCTACCTCAGATGCCTCCATTTGGTTATTATAACGTGACACCATAAAATTATCAAAGTTACGAGCCTCAACACTGACCTTCCAGCGGATGGCTTTGCAGCACATTTGCTAAGTGCACGGTCCAGCAGTTGATATTTGTTAGTCTAAATTGGTGAATTTTAAACTCCAGCCTTTCAAATCCTCTTTCACTAAAGAAATATGACGAGTTAGATAAGATTTCATCACGTAGCAGATTATTAAAATCTGTAAGGGTTTTGTGAAATTGCAGTTCGTCAAGTCCTCTTTCATTTGAGACACACACAACTCTAGTGAAATGCAGCGCTTTGATTCATTTAGCATATAAAAAGGACATGTTGATGGGCTTGTCAGTCCTTGCTATCATCGCGGCACATTTGCCAAAAAAAAAAAAGTTTACTAGAGCTGTAACGAATACACCAGGTAGCGAATATGAATACACATCACGATACAAGGTCACGAATACGAATATTTATTCGTGAATATTAATACACCCTGGTATAAAGCAGAAATAAAAGACAAACTGTATTCAGGTTGCACATATATTAAAGTATTTCAGTGGCTGTTATCTCGTCAATCATAAACTGTATTTCCAATGATCATTGAATAAAAGTGTTTGAGAAAATACATGATAAAAATAAATTGCTTGAAACACGACTGAACATTACTTTGTTTATATAATAAAAATTTAGCTTGTACTTGAAATAAGTAAATTTCCTTCGTAAGTTATTCCGACGTGCAAGGAAGGCGTTACGAAAGGAGAAGAAAGTAGAAGTCAAGGAAGAGGGTATAAAGGAAGAGGGTGTCAACTTGTACCCGAGTTTACCCCCTTTGCCATTGTACCCGGATTTGTCAGGGTTTTACCTGGCATATCCAGAAGCCAGCAGGCATTACTGGCGGTATTTGTATTTGAGTGAGTGCTAGACACTTCTCAATAAATAACGGTCCTTTTCAGGACCATTACAATGATGTAGAAAGGATAACTAATACAATTGTCATATGATTTTTTTTATTGTGTTTAACAACAAACATGTGTCATACAGTAACAATGAATTAAACGTGCGTCATACAGCAAATAATGAACATAACACAACTTTGTTTTTTTCAAGTCTAGTGTTCAAATGTCATTTTTCGCTTCTTAGCTGGTCGGTTACACTCTGTATTGCTTGTTGATGGGTGAGCCTCAGGACACACGATGCATGTGTTGACGCTTCTCTTGCGTCTCTTGGGTTTTACGGTAGGTTTCTCCAACTCAGAGACAGTCTCTAGTAGCTCAACATCACTGTCCGTCTGTGGCACTGTCTCAACTACGTCCATTTTCTGCATTTCACTGTCCACCTGTGCGTTTACTGTAGGTACAGTACTATTCATCCCTTTCTTAGGACAAGCGGATGCAAAGTGGCCTAGTTCGTGACAACTGTAGCACACTGCAGGTTTTGGGCAATTAGAAACAAAATGTCCCGGTTCATGACAACGGTAGCACACCCGTACTGTTTGAGGTGTTGAAGCTTTCTTCCCAGCGGTAGCATGTCACTTGTCTTTCTGTTTCTAGTCTGATCAGCTTGTCACTGATAGCTTGTAGTTGTCCTTTCACCCAGAACTCAAATGTATTGCAGGTCATTCTGAACAGAGCAGTCTGAATCAGGTTTGAGAGTGATGAAGTGGACGGGTCACACCGCACTTTATAGGCCTGAGATCAGGTGGGCGGAGCTTAGATGTATAAAAAAGCTTTGCTCACTTACTTATAATCACAACGATGTCGAGTAGTGAAGAAAGCAGCGATGATGAGCCACCTGCAAAAAAGACCAAGAGTGATATACGGGAATATTATTCCATACAGCCACGGTCACAGAGAACTTCAAGAAAGTTTAAAACGAATGGCCACGTGTACGATGTTACATTTGAAAGATATAAAAAACCGTTTGAATTTACACATCAACTTTTCAATGACATGGTGAAACAGTTATACAGAGAAGCACGGGTCAATGACAACGATCAAATTCGTATTTCCATAAATCATCCTGACCTAGCATTTGGTATCCACATTCCATTCGGGAATGCAACACACATTTCCGGAGATACGCTGTTGAACCTAATAGAGAAAGTATCACAAAGCAACCACAAGTTTGAGATTCATGACGGGCATCTCCAGTTAGAAATGACACATGTCATTATGCCCGAGGGAGGTGGAAGAACAAAAAGAACGTTTGGATCGCACCTAAGCATTGAGAACATGTCCAAAGTCAAACGAAGTATGATAAAGATAGACAATGTTCACGACAGTATGTGTTTGGCACGATCAATTGTGGTAGGGATATGTAAACTCAATAAAACGGACGATACAGCCTGGAAGAAGCGATGGAATTTGATGAGACAATCTGCAAAATTTCTTCAAAGCCAAGAAGCCAAGACATTGTTAGATAGTGTGGGCATTAGTCCAAATCAACCTTGTGGTATAGAAGAATACAAGAAGATTCAAGCCCGCCTTTATCCAGACTATGTGATCAAAGTGTGGCCACAATTTGAGAAAATGGACGTGTTGTTCAATCACCCACCTCTGACAGACAAAAGCAAAGTGATTCACATTTATCATCATGATAAACATTATGATTGCATTACATCAATCACTGGTTTCCTGGGATGCAGCTACTTCTGTGAACACTGTAACTACGGTTATAACAACAGAGAAGCTCACTTGTGTAAGAATATTTGTCTGTGTTACGCCTTGACACTATGCCCAAAAGAAGGATTCTTTCCATGTGGTCACTGTGGTAGAACATTTCATAGTCAGAAATGTTTTGATCAGCACAAAGCGAAACCAGGAAAATCTACAAAAAACATCTGTGAAAGTGTATGGCAATGCAAGACCTGTGGTCAAATGGTTGTGGGTACAAAGAAGAACCATCTCTGTCCTGGCACTAAAAAATGCAAGTATTGCAAGAAAGTTGTGGATGCAGAACATCAGTGTTATATCCCCACGTACAAAGAACCAGAGAACATGAAGTCACCGACTGTACCTTTCATCTTCTTTGACTTTGAGTGCCGATTTGATTTGGGTGAACATATACCAAACTTTTGTGTTGCTCAACGTGCTTGTGGAGACTGTATGTGTCAATCCATGAAAAACCCGTGTCAGAAATGCGAAGCTGTGGATGAGCCTAGAGAAAAAATATTTCGTGGTAACAACACTTTGTCAGAATTTTGTGCATGGCTGTTTCAACCCAGTCACAAAGGTACCACAGTGATTGCTCACAACTCACAAGGATACGATGCACAGTTTATTTTGAGGCACTTACTGACACATGATACAACCAAACCAAAATTGATCATGAATGGAAGCAAAATTCTAATGATGAAAGCCCATCAAGTGAGATTCATCGACTCACTGAGTTTTCTCAACATGCCTTTGTCCGATTTCCCCGACACGTTTGGATTGACTGAGATGGCAAAAGGATGGTTTCCATTTTATGCCAACACGGATGAATACCAAGACTACATTGGAGACTATCTCCCCGTACATTTTTACAGACCCGACAGCATGAAACCTGACAAGAGAGAAGCGTTTCTGAAATGGTACAATGCAAAAGTGGCACAAAAGGCTGTGTTTCACTTTCAGTTAGAAATGCAAAAGTACTGCAAATCAGATGTGGACATCTTGAGACGAGGTTGTGGAGAGTTTAGGAAAGAACTGTTGGTCAGTGACCAAATTGATCCGTTCCTGGAAGCGACCACTCTAGCTCAAGTGTGCAACAAAGCTTGGCGTAAAAATTCAATGCCTCCAAAGACCTTGGCTGTAATCTCTGATGACGGGTATCCAAACAAAACTCGATACTCAATCAAAGGGATTCGTAGGATAGAAACAACTGCTTCCATTGAGAATAAGCACATTCGCCATGCACTAAATGGAGGTGAAGTACAAATTGGACCCTATTACGTTGACGGATTCCACAAAGAGACGAACACCGTATACGAATTCATGGGGTGCTGGACACACGGATGTGCAAAATGTTACCCAAGGAGAGACAGTGTGAACGGTTACACACTTCAAACTATGGAGCAGTTATACAATGCCACAACTTTTCGGTTGAAAGACTTGTCTCAACAAGGTTACAACACAGTTGTAATGTGGGAATGTGACTTTGATCAGAAATGCAAGATTGAACCAGAATACAGAGATACTGTGAACCGTTTCTTTCCCTTCCAAGAACCTATTTTACCTCGGGATGCTTTGTTTGGTGGACGAACCAATGCCGTTCAATTATACCATGAAGTGGATACAACCACCAAGGAAGAAATTAAGTATGCTGACATTTGCTCACTGTATCCATTCGTGAACAAGTACAAAACATACCCCGTGGGACATCCCGACATCTTAAGTCAAGAGATGATTGATATAAACAACATTGGAATGTACAAGGGACTCATCAAATGTCGTGTATTGCCACCACAAGACCTGTGGCTACCAGTCCTACCTATTCACTGTAACAAGAAAATGATCTTTACACTGTGCCGTACCTGTGTTGAGGAAGAGTGTGAAAAATGCAATCACACTCTGTACAAACGCATGTTGACAGGTACCTGGACCCATGTGGAAATAGCCAAAGCTCTTGAGGTAGGATACCAATTGGTAGACGTCTTCCACATCTGGCACTGGGACGCATGGAGTAAAGATGTGTATAAACAGTATATTAACAAATACTTGAAATTGAAACAAGAAGCAAGTGGTTACCCTAATTGGGTAAAAACAGAAGATGATGAAGCCCACTTTAAACAGAATTACTTTCAGATAGAGGGTATCTGGCTCGACAACGTGAAAAAGAACAAAGGAAAAAGAGCGTTTGCCAAAACCATGTTGAACTGTTTGTGGGGTAAGAATGCACAAAACAATGTTCAAACCAAAACCGAGTATGTGACTAAGGTGAACCGGTTGTATGACCTACTCTCCGACCGTCATGTCACTGTGCAGTTTGCCGAGATTTTCGATCATGACAACTTCATGTTGGTGAATTACTCGGATGAAACAGACGCAACACAGCCCCATTCATCTTCAAATCCAGTGGTAGCTGCCTTCGTTACGTCCTATGCTCGACTTGAACTTTACACCCAGTTGGAAAAACTTGGAGATCGGGTACTGTATTTTGACACAGACAGTTGTATGTACATCTATGACCCTGACCAGTACAACATTCCAATTGAAGAGAGCCAGTTGGGAAAGTGGACAGATGAAGTACCACATGGACGCATTGTCAAATTCGTGGCATTAGGGCCAAAAAACTATGGGTATGAATATATCGATGAAAAAGGAAATCGACATCAGAAATGCAAAGTAAAAGGCATCACTTTGGATTACAATGCTAGTCAGAAAGTCAATTTTAAGACTATGGTCAACTGTGTACAAGATCGCAAACATTACAAGACAGTCATCGAATATGAATCCCGAATCAAGAGACATAGAAATCGCAAAGTGATCAGTGAGACACAGACCAAGACGTTCCGCTCAGTGTATACAAAACGCGTGGTCGTGGACAAATATAAGACAGTGCCGTACGGTTACCAACCGTCATAACCAGTTGGCTTGTGGTCGTGTGCATAGTCTGAACGGTGGTGGAAACATACGGAGATTCACGATGAACACTCTACCAGTAGAAATGCAACAGATGATCTACAGACATCTCGTTGAAGCTAATAAGAAACCTGCTGCATTTTGCAACGAGTTATTTTTTACTTGGGCACAGCGCGTTGGAAACAGAATAATTCACCAGACGATGAAGGATTCCTCTTGTTTAAACCAAGTTTATGATATGTTTAGTGATGTACGAGGGCGTAATCTTCCAATCAGCTATAAAAGTGTGGTCTTTCAACGGATTTTTGCCATTTACAACCTGCTACGCAACCTGATCTCTGACGTGTGGTACATATACATTGATACCCTAAACATTGATACAGTGGAGAAACTGAACCGTTTTGATGAGCGTATGTATCTCAGATTTGCGATTAACCACCGGAACGACACACCAGAGGATATACGTGCCATTTTACTGACTCCAGAACCTATCACTTGTGAACAAGTGTTTAACATTTTTGGTAAACAGTGCACCGCAATATTCAAACAAACGAGGCCAAATCCTAGTGAACAGTTCTTTCAAGATCCCAATTTCAACAACTTAGAAAGGTTTGAGTTGGGAGACGAATCCCTCTGGGACACCTACAAAATAAGATACTACGCAGAGTACTTGCAAGACGAATGAGAAGTCAAAACATGGGAAATACTTCACTACAGGAAAAAAACATAACTCCAATTCGGAATCCATGGCGTAGAGCTGTGTTGTTGGCTGTGCGTGTACTTGGAATTCAATCAGAACAGGCGTAAAGACAATCCGAGGAACTGTTTGACGAAGTGTGCATGGCTTTAAATGCTATGGGATATACCATGATATTGCCGGAATGGATGATGTATAAAGAAAGACTGATTCATGATGTGTGTCATAGTTTACATTTTTGACTGATGTTTGTTCAAGTGTTTTATTTACTATGATGTATAAAATAAAATGTTGTCATGTCAATGCTGTTATTATTTCTTGGACCATCATGGAAAGTAGTTTACTTTTTCAACATCCTAGTAACATTTTCATCTCAGGGCCAAGTTGATCAGGAAAAACTCAATTTGTAAAAAAACTTATTGAGTACAAAACCGATTTATTTCATGTGGTACCACAACGCATCGTCTGGTGTTACAAAGAATGAAAAGTGCCCACGCACAGTTACAAGAACGTGAAGCTATCAAATTCATTCAGGGTATCCCTGAGGATGATGAAGAGATAGTAGACGATACAACCTTACCACACCTCGTCATATTTGATGATATGTTAGGAGAAAAAAGATGAGGAGAAAATTAAATTATGGTTCACGCGAAAGGGACACCATAGAAATGCCACTGTCATTTACATCACACAAAACATGTTCCAACAATCCAAGGCTAGTCGTACCATCAGCTTGAATGCACACTACATGGTATTATTTCAAAACACAAGAGATAAAGGCCAGATCAAAACACTTGCGAACCAAATACAACTACCCCATTTGGTGATGGCGTATCAAGATGCAACCTCTACACCCGACCAGAATCGTTTAAGAACAGATGTGTTCCATCGGTGGGTAACAGGTGAAGATCGAGGACCGATCGTCTACACTACAGTATAAAATGATAGGAACATGACACCCGATCATCATTAAGGATACACCTACCATGGAAAACACACCACATACAGTGATCAAAGCTCTAGAATCGTTGAGTCGGGAAAAGAACCCAACAAAACGACAAGAGCTGGTAGAATCAGGATTAACAGAGATGGTGAAATAGTTCACCTTAGCTGCACGACTCATCTTAGAGAAAAAAGTAACCGTGGCAAAACAGACGATGAATTTTATGGAACGCAACAAAGACATTTTAAGACAGTTAGCTGATCAACATGTGGATCTGGCCGCAAAACGACAACTTATTTTAAAACCTGGTGGTGGAGGTTTCCTTGGGGGCACCATCATTCGTACACTGCTTCGATGGAACGGGACCAAAGCTGTGAGAAAATTTGGTCCAGTAGCAAGAAAACAACCACCCAAACGAAAGTCACCAGCCAGGAAACGGTCACGACAACAACCACGAAAACAGCCAACCAAACGCAAGTCACCAGTAAGGAAACAAACAAGGAAGAAGCAGACATTGCTTCATGACCGATTTGTCACTGTAAGAAGAAAACGCTCTGTATCAACTGGAACACCAAAAGTGTCGCCCATACTGATTCGACGTGATGTTACATCAGGGACATCATCCAAAGCATCACCACTTGTGGCCCAATTCTCTCCACTGACCTCATCTACTCCCCGTTCTAATAGAAGTTCGATGAGGTCTGGGTTGGCTACACCACAAGGATCAATGACGGTTTCACCAAACCCTACAGTTCGACGACAATTGTTTGACCTTTCCAATTCTTCAAGTGGGCGTTCATCATCATCATCATCATCAAGATTTTCACCAATCCCAAGTCTCCATTCCCCATTACCTACTGCCGTTACTGCGATGAGAAATTCAGGACCACTGAGTAGTGCTGGCAATATCGCTTTACAAGCCCTTCAACAGTGGTATAAATAAAAGAGACCAAACATTTCATCATCATTTGTCACCATGAAGCGCAAACAACCACTCGTTCGCAAACATGGCAAAATGTTGCTTGCTTTGACAGAAGCCTCGCCCAAATTTCGAAAGAAGATTATTCAAGAAGCACCAAAAGAATTGGTGGATTGTATTGCTGAATGTTGTCACAACATTTTAAAAGGCAATGTACCACTGTCAGAGGCTCAGAAGCGTCGATTTCATTCTAAGAGACAACACCTCCGACAGTTAGCGACCAAGAAAGTATCAGTTCGAAAAAAGAAAAATCATTCTCAATCAGAAAGGTGGTTTTCTACCCCTGCTGGCACTTGCACCACTCTTAGCCAAAACAATTATACCTCTTGCTGGTGAAATCATTCGGAAAATATGAAGAAGATGGCCTATGTTCCAGTTCGGTTGTTGGAAGAGATGAATCGATGGAAGAAGGAACAACGACCTCGGTTACCCCCATCCCCTCAAGTGAGTCAGACTTCATCATTACAGAAAGAAATGAATCAAGTTCTTGACGACAATCAATTGTCTGAGTCAGAAAAAGCACAACAATTTGGAGAAGTATTACATCGCTTTCAAGTGTCACATAAAAAAGCACTCAAACCCTTCAGACCACACATGGCTGAGAAAACAACAAGTACAGTGACTGAAAAGAAAGAGGAAAAACCGATGACCTTGAAAGATCAAATTCTAGACAGTGTTCCTACGACCATGCGGCGAAAGGCTACTCTTTTGTTAAACATGCTGAAAGACCATCCTCACTTAAGTTGGGATGAACATGGCCTGTTAGAATATGATGGAAAACCCGTTGAAGGTTCAAATATTATTGATCTGGTCAATGATGTACTTCGACAGCGGAAAGGGTCAAATCCATGAGGATGGGAACAATTTTCTAGAGGACTGAAAGAGGTCAACATCCCACAAGAAGTCGTGGGCAATAAACGTCGATGGAATTTCATACAAACACCAGATGATGATGAAGAAGAAGAGGAGGAGGATGAATTTTATGATAGTTTTGCCTACGCACCTACATCAAAGAAACGAAGACCTATTAAAAAGGAAGAACCCGAGGAGATATTAGCCCATTCGTCATGGGACGCCTACTAAAGAAGGACACGTTACTTCGTCACCTGTACTATGATACTGATAATCCTACGAGTTTTGGAGGAATTCAGGGACTCTACAAGGCAGCGAAAAAACAGTTGAAATCTATCACTTTAGAGGATGTACGAGACTGGTTGAGAAGTCAAAGAACCTACACGTTGCATAAAACAATACGACGAAAATTTCGACGTCGACAGACTGTGGTAGGAGGTATCGATCATCAATGGCAAGCTGATCTCGCAGATATGCAACGTATGTACAAAGAGAATTCACCATATCGCTACTTACTATGTGTCATTGATGTGTTTTCAAAATATGCTTGGGTAATACCCATCATTGACAAAACTGGAAAGACGCTCATCCAAGCCTTTCAGTCTATTCTAAAAGAAGGCCGAAAACCACTCTCTTTGCAAACAGACAAAGGCCGAGAATTTTTTAACAAAGACTTTCAGAAGTTTCTAGACAAGCATGACATTCATTTCTTCACGTCTGAAAATCCAGAAACTAAAGCGAGTATTGTTGAACGTTTTCAACGTACGCTTAAATCAAGAATGTGGAAATATTTTACTCATCACAAGACCCGTCATTATGTGGATGTACTGCAACTATTGGTACATGGCTACAATCATCGTTTTCATCGAAGCATCGGACGTACCCCTGCATCTGTGTCTAGAGAAAATGAGCATGAAGTCACCAAGACATTGTATGGCAACCATCAAAAGAAAAAAAAGAAATCAACTGATTTGAAAGTGGGTGATATAGTGCGCATCAATAAAACCAAGCAAACATTTGCCAAAGGCTATCTACCCAACTGGACAGTGGAATTGTTCAAAGTGGTTCACATCAACAGAACACATCCATTGACCGTAAAACTGGAAGACTTGGCTGGAGAAACTATCGCCGGATCCTTCTACAGGGATGAAATTCAACATATAAAAGATGATGAGCTATACGAAGTGGAATCAGTTCTTGATCGGCGTACAAGGCGTGTAGGCGGTAAAACTTTTCAAGAAGTGAAAGTCAAGTGGCTTGGATATCCTAAAAAGTTTAACAGTTGGATTCCAAAATCGCATTTAGTATAAAGTATAAACGTCGTGAACACCATGTCTCAGTCCGATACCAGCAGTGTTCAGGTAGACAACAGTATACAGACAGGAAAAAGTGAGGTACCAAACAACAGAATCACTTTCTTGACACAGATTGTGATCATCTTTATCATTGTCATCGTGTCATTAGTGAACCTGTGTCTCAACAGTCCAGATCGTGAACTTTGGTTGCTGCTGATGAGTACTTCTATCGGATACATTCTTCCAAACCCAAGTTTAAAATTTAAGAAATCATGAACTCTTTCTACATCACTCTCATCAGTGATAGTTCGATGGCATTGTACCCAAACAACACACAATGCTGTTTTAGAACCAAGCTGACAAAAACCATTGATGTCGACAAACAAAATTGGGAAGTGGCTCTCGTGGAAATGATCGTTCCCACACAAGTCAGAAACATTGAAGAGGAGGAAGGAAAATTCTACATCGTGACTAAAGATCCAGAACTGGCTTCAGCCTTTTCACAAGTGAAAAACGGGTGTGAATTAGAAGGCAAAAAATGGGCAATATCCCTTTGTATTCCTGCAGGCATCTATGCGTCACCACAACATCTCACTGACGAAATGGACAAGGCTATTAAACAAGCCACTAAAACAATTTTAACTCAAAGAAACCTCACATTTGGACTTGATTTTTCCGGCTTGTCAAAACGTGTCAAGTTTACCGGTAATACTGGATCAAAGATCGGCTTGGAACTTCATCCAATCCTCCTTACGAAACTTGGAGGAGAGGGAAGTACTGAGGTGTTTCCGGACAGAGACAACAACAGATTCAAGTACGGTGTGGACCTCTTCACGAAGATGAACCATTTGTTTGTATATACCGATCTGGCAGAACACACTTTGATAGGGGATGTCGAAGCACCCATTTTACGCGTTGTGCCATTTGCCACAAAAACAAAAGCAGGGGCTAATCCACACATGCACTTTGAATTTCTAAATCTACACTACATACCTGTCAGCAGATCATATTTCAGCGAGATCAGTATCAATATAACCGGTGACACAGGGGAATCAGTTCATTTCACTCACGGGAAGTCGATGGTGAAGCTTCATTTTAAAAGAAAGACACGATGATTCCAGTTTACCGTGGTCAAGCTCGACAAGTCGGATATGGTTTGGGCACCATGTTCAAGAAAATGGCCAGCAACATCTTACCCATGATGAAACCCATCGTGACCTCAGCACTACAGACTCTGAAAAGAGAGAGCTTTAAACAAGGTATAGGAGCCGTAAAAGATATTCTGTCTGGCCAAAATGTAAAGACAGTGATCAAGAAACGGGGTAAAACATTGTTGAAAGATGTGGGTCTGAAAACTCTGAGAGGTATAAAGCTTCGAGATTTCAAACGTCGACATCATTCTGCTTTCAGCACGTCAAGGAGACGCAACAAAAAAAGAAAAATCTCATCGCGACCGTCAGATATTTTTGATTGAACAACATGATGCAACACGGCTCTTGTGAGTGTAGCAAAACTGAACTTGATGTGTCACATGTTCCACCTACCATGACAGCAATGCAAGATGCACAGTGGACAGAACATTATCCTGTGTCAGCACTGAGCAATTCATCTCCCATTGAATTTGTAATTCCTGCTCAATCAGAAAAGTGGACTGATATCAACCAGAGCTACTTGTAACTGAAAGTCAAAGTAGTCAAACCTGATGGCACTAATCTGGCTGCTGATGGAGAAACATCCACAGTAAATAATTTCTTCCACAGCTTGTTTAGCAGTATTGATGTGTACCTGAACAACAAACTGATCACCAATAATGCTGACACATATGCGTACCGGGCCTACATTGAGAATTTGCTGTCTTATTCTACGGACAGTAAATCAACACAGCTCTACGCTACGGAAATGTGGAGTCCTGACACGGCGGGTCATATGCAAGAGCATACAGTTGCGGAAGATAATGAAGGATTTACTAAAAGAAGAGCACGTATCCACCAGAGTCGTGTTCTGGAAATGTGCGGACGTCTCCATTTAGACCTGTGTTTGCAAGACAAGTACCTTCCCAATGGTGTAGAGATACGGCTGCGACTCAACAGAACCCCAGTCAGTTTTTGCCTGTTTGGAGCAGAGGCAAAAATCCAGTTAATTCAAGCTGGATTCAATGTTCGGACTGTTGACCTGTTACCCGTAGAGGCCAACAACTTAAACCAGACCATCGCTCAACATGGCATGAAGATCCCAATTCGCCGAGCTGAGGTAAAAACTTTCACCATTCCTGCAGGCCAACGATCAAAGATCGAAGATCATTTATTTCAAGGACAGTTACCCAAACGTATCATTCTAGGCCTGGTAAAGAATACAGACATGAACGGTGATCTGGCAACCAAACCATTTGATTTTCAACATTTCAACTTGTCTAAGTTAGAAGTCAGTGTAGACGGAAAGACGACACACAACTTGCCGTTCCAGCCTAACTTTCCCACAGGAGAAATTTTGAGATCATACATGTCCCTGCATCAAGCCACGGGATCACTCGGTTTAAACCGCTCCATGGGTCTGACAATGGAAGATTACATGCAGGGGTACACACTGTGGGGCATTGACTTAACGCCAGATCAAAGATCAGAAGAGGGACAGCTGCATCCTATAAAAACGGGGAACTTGCGAATCGAGGTTCAGTTTCGTGCAGGTCTTGGTGACCCCATCAATGTAATTGTGTATGCCGAATACGACAGTCAGATAGAGATTAACGGGTTCAGAGAAGTCATCACAGACTATTAACCATGAGCAAATCAGGACAACAGCTGGCCAAACAACTGTACGAAGAAATCTACAACTTGAATAGGCGAAACGATATGGTAAAGAGTTTGAACCAGCATGTGGTGCATGAATTGCAGACACACCTCTTTGATATCGCGAAAGAAAACTGTTATGGTTGCATTGTTGATCATCCCAGTCAGACCCAACATCCCATATGTTTGTTAAGCAGTAAAAGTGAGCGGGGCGAGATGTTTCTGAACAGTGCATTAAAAAAACCCGACATGTATCAAGTGATGGAAAGATGGTACGCTGAACTACAAAACATGGATCTCACACGCGCTGAGAAAGCTGATGCTTATCAGATGTGGGCAAATATAAAGGCTAGTGTAGATACGAACAAGATCACACCATTGGAAGCTTTTGAGTGCGAATGGGCAGGACGCATTAAACAAGATTGGGAAAATGGAAACGATTGAGTTGCAGTATATTTTGGATCATTCACCAATTCTAGCTCCCTTGAATGCCGTGGTATGTGCTAAAGATCAACTACCACAATGTAGACCAGAGACTGTAAAAGCTTACATAGTGAATACCCACAATTCGACTCAACCTGGTGAACATTGGGTGGTTGTGTTTTTCAACGATAAATCGACTTACAACTTTGATTCGTATGGACAAAAACCACTCCATTGTGACATTCAACGTTTCTTGGAAAGACATGGACCCTATACATGGAATCTCATGAGACTTCAAGGATACAACACGTTTGTGTGTGGAGCATATTGTTTGTTTGCTTTGCATTTTCTTGTTCGAGGATGTGATTTAACACGGGTGTTTAGAGCTAAATTCCGGACAGAGGATCAACCTCACTTCAATTTGAACGATTCCAATGTGGGATGTTGGTTTTACCAGAACTATTCAGAACTGTACAAACGTGCAAGAAGACAAGTGGATAATCAGCACCAACAAACATGCACAGCTAAACATCCACCAAAGTTTGGAGATGGTCGTGCGTGTTTTGAATTACTGACGAATAGTTTGGACCCATTCTACTTTCATTAAAGTGTTATGTACTTGTTGTTCATAGTGTTTGCATTGTTCATATTGTTTGTTCATATTGTTTGTTCATATTTTGTTTGCAATGTTCATAGAGTTCAATAAAAGGCTAAAACTGATTTGATTTCTTGTTGTTTATCTTACACATTAACAATTGTGATATATTCCCTCTCGAATATAGTTTGATGGCCCTGAAAAGGGCCGTATTTGGTTTTTGTGATCCTGAATTACTCGGAGTCACCCTACTAACTCTGAATAATCAGGGTCAAACCATATGCCATAATAGGCTGAGCGCACTGTAGGCCCATGTTTAGCGAAAACACAGGCAGGCCAGGCATACACTTGATAGGGTGCCCTACAAAACGGGAACTTCTGAAGCCGTGCGAAGCATCTGACGCATACAATGTCCTGACATTGACACTGGTTTATGTGATATATATCCTCCTCCCTCTCCTCTAAACACACACCACACTTTTCGAACCAGAGTTTTTGTTCGGACATTGTGATTTCATCCTTCTTTTTTAAAAAAACACTTATATAGTTATGAAAAAAAGTAGGTCAGTAGGTCAATCCATCCCCAAATGTCAAGGCCGAAGACAATGCTATCCAACTTAGGTCAAGGTCGAACTTGATTCATTGGATGGAAATTACATTATCTGATTGGTGTACGCTAACAGTAGAAAGTAGGTCAATCCGCCTCAAGACTATAAAAGCACACTGCATCGTATCATAATCCTACTACCCAACCATGGAAAGCTACGTAACTTCTGATCTCGTTAACAACGCCATACAGGCTGCTGATTTGTATGAGCTGACGACAGCTGCTAACCAGGCATCAGTGTCGTACACTCCGACTCCGGTGTACCAACCCAGCTACCAACCAACGTATCAACCTCAGCCTCCACCACACCAGCAGCAACCAGTACAGCAACAACAACCAGTGCAACAACCAATGCAACACCAACCGTCATTGCAGCCAGTAAATAATGTTGGACAATCTATTCTGAGGGAACTCAAAGAGGTGAACAACAACCTCATCAAATTGCAAAAGAGAATGGTAGAAGTGGAATGCCGTATCAAATTGAAAACAGACAAGCTGGTGGTGCCTATCACTTTCATTCCAGAAAATGTGGAAGCATCCAACAAACGTCCGCTTGATGGTGGATCCCATTCTAAGAATGGACTTGGAGCCCATTGTAAAGACATACAAAATAGCAAAAAGAGTAAGAAGTAGAGAGAAAAAAACAACGGCCCTTTTCAGGGCCAACCCAGATGTCTCGAAAGGACATTTTTACAATTGTCAAACCAAGTAATAAAAGTATCAAACGAAATGAATTCATGACATTCGTTTTCAGACTGTGCTATGGATAAGTCACATATAACTAACGACTGCATATCTGACATGGACAAAATAGAAGCCCGACACCAGCGTTCGCTTAAACTACAAGCCCGATACCAACGTACGCTTAAAATAACAACAACACTCAGGAGTATCATAGACAAATTGAGTGCATGTTACTTTCATGAACTATACTACGATGATATCTTAAATATCATTGAAGCACATTTCATCACCATAGAACATGTTGAATACCTGCTGAAGAAAACTCATAGACAAATATGAGTAACCACTACTCTGTGAAAAAAACAACGGCCCTTATCAGGGCCAACCCAAATGTCTCGAAAGAGAATATACCTCAATTGTCACCATTATTTTCAAATTCCATTCAAATTTTCTTTCATTAAAAATATGATCCAATGTTTTATAAAAATGTTACAAAAATGTTACAAAAAAAAGTCATCACTACTACAAATTCGGCTTGAAATGTTTTTAATTTTACAGCAATTCTGATATGTCAATACAAAAGTAGGTCAATCCACCCCCAATGTCAAGGCCAAAGGCAATTATCAAGGTTAAACTTGAATCATTGGATAGAAATAACGTTCTCTGATTGGTGTACGCTAACAGTAGAAAGTAGGTCAATCCACCTCAAGGCTATAAAAGCGCACCGCATCAAGCATTCGGTCATATTCTCGCTGCACAACCATGGAACAAATTCAGCAACTGAGTGAATTTGTCCACGAATTGATGGGGTGATTAAATGCAATAATGAAAACCTTAACAACACGATGAACATGATGACTATATGCTCATGGAACATCAGGAGTTGAGACAACAGCAACAAGATGAAGATAATTGAAACAACAGCAGATGTTACAAGATGAAAACGATGTCATCGTAATCAGTGACGATGGCACCGAAACCAAGCACGATGTGGACAATGTCACCGAAATCTAAAGAAGAAACAAAACGGCCCTTTTCAGGGCCAACCTAAATGTCTCGAAAGGACATTTTACAATTGTCAATCCCCCTTTAAGATGTGGTCCTCCTTTAAGAAATTTTATTACATAAATCTGTTTTCATATATAGTACCATTCGGTACTATAGATTCGGTAAATCTGTTTTCATATATAATACCATTCGGTACTATAGTATAGATTCGGTACCATAAGTACCAAAAAAAAAAAAAAAAAATGGTACCGTCGGTACCATAGTGCCACCCTCTACTACTAATCTGATACAATTACGACACTTGGCTAAAAAAGAAATTAGCAAGACGAAGCAGTCAAGCTTTTGATTTCTCGAACATTGATTAATAGGTTGTTATTTGCATCATCAATTTATCAGTTGTTTATTGGCTTGTTGTAAATATTCGGATATTTGCCTCGCGAATAACGAATACGTATTCGAATTATGGCAATATTTGGTGCACCGAATACATGAGTGTATCGTTACACCACTAATGTTAACTGAACTTCTAAGGGGCTAATTTTATCGTTTTCCCTTAAATCAAGTTTTCTTGAAATGTTGTTACAAATACACTACAATGTATATATTTTTTTGATAATAAGGAGCTCCTAAAATGACATAGACCACACTTATTTTCTTGTCACACACTTATTTTCCTTTATCTTATGCTTCTGAGTGGATTACTGCGATATCATTGAAAATTATATTTCATTTTTATTTCTTTTATTTATTTATTTATTTATTTATTTGTTTATTTTTTATTTATTTTTATTAATGTTGTTGTTGTTGTTGTTGTTGTTGAAGGTGCAATATCTTATTTCATCTCGTGAACTCCGAAGATCACTCAATGAAATAGAATTGCATCTTCAACAAAAGCAAACAAATATTCTCTATGTATTCTTTGTATTTATGATTAAGATTTTTTTTGTAAAACACACATACATTGAATATTATTTCTTAATTTTGAAAATAAATTTGTATGTCGATTTTATGAATGAAAAGATACTATTTCGCACATAAAAGTGTTTGTGATTGCGAAATATTACGTGTAAATCGTGAAAACGATTTGATATTACCGTTTAATCAAGCTAGTACAGATACACAATATTGTTATTTCGTAATATTTCTTTTTGTTTTGTTAATTCGTATTATTTCAACGAAAAAAAAATGATGATATATACGAAATTTTTTTCATAAGACACAAATTGCTAATTTGAATTGATATTTCCTACTATTCTAAATAAAATGTTTTTGACAAGAAGACGTTTCTTGCAATGTTTTGAAAATATCATTCATGAGAATATTCTTTATATTTTTCCATTAATTTCTTACATGTACCAGTTATCCGAGAGAGCAGATGCTGTGTAACACTGGGAGGGGTAACTCACATATAAGATACAAGTCGGACTGCTTATAGGTACTTTCGGTTTAACATATTTACCAAAGAAATCGATGCAGTTTGACCGAGTGAACAGTGTTTCACTTTACCTGTGCTAGAAGAAATGCCGGAGAAAACTATTTTCGCTTGGAAGAATTTGATATAAAAGGTATCAGACAGGTGATATATTACTGAGTGATAAATCACAAAGAAAATATCAATTCTGAGGTAATCAGGGCCGGGCGCAAACAAGACATGGGGGTTGGAGATGGTTATCTGGTAAATGCGGGCCCCGGTAGGTCGACATTGATTTAAATTTACCCATGAACTGGGATAAATTTAAATATGTCTCTAATCATTTGCGCAATTAGCAATAAAGTAAAATCACAAGATTTGTGGTTTGCATACAGTTATTTTACAATTAGACACACCGTCTAACAAATGCATACATTCAATTAAAAATATGTTTCTTACACTGAGATTGTGGCATACCTGGATGCAGAACGATAGAAGAAGCTCCCAGTGCAGACAAGGCCATTATTCAACTTCGTAAAGGGGGATGATCGGCCCTAAGCAACAGGACTTCTGGTCACAGCAAAGGATTGGGAACTTTCGTAAGTTTGAAAAAAACAAAAACAGTTGAGATTCCCACTTGAAGTCACCAGCACAACTCTACGTCCAGATATTCTGCTGTTGTCTAGAACGACGAAACAGATTGCTCTACTGGAACTGACAGTGTCATGAGAAGAAAGAATGAAGGAATAACACGAGAGAAAGAAGAGAAGACAAAGTACCAAGTGCCGACAGCGAGGATGGTAGACCTGGACCCTCCCCGTTGGCAGTCGGGGCTTTGCTGGGCAGTCCCTGTGGAGGGCCTACAGCATACTTGGCATTACAGGGATGATAAATCGCAGGCATCTGCCAGCAAGCAGAGGCAGCCTCAAAATGGTTATGGCAGAAGAGAGAGAAGTGATTGGCAGCTCAACCAGCTCCAGGCAAAATATGATCACCTTGGTCGGCGCAACTCTGGAAGATGTCGTGGACCGCGCAGAAACATGCGACGAAGGAGACATCCACCTGGTGCAGTGTATAACCACCATTGTATTTAGGAAATATATTATGACGGACTGAGCAACAAGGCAAATACTTGCCATTTCAAAAATTTAATACATATTCTTAGAAAGATAATATTTGAGAAATCATCTCTCCATATCACTTTCAGAATTGGTAATGTTCCTAACATGATCTACTTTAAATAGCCGACATTGAAGGTGAATTTAGTATTCCGTAAATATATGTTATTATCTTTAGATGAAATTAAATGTAAATATACCTATATTTTGCAATATATAGCACGCAAACCCATATTTTTAACACGAGCAAACAAACTGTATTCAAAGCGCTGAAGGCACTGAATTTGCGTGTGTCTCAAGTGAAAGAGGGGTTGACGAGTTGAAGATTATATAAACTGAAGGCAACATAAATAGGGATATATGTATATATATTTTAAGTGATCAAGAAAACGTTTTAGTTTAAATGATTAAACACATCGACACTTCGTATTCATAAAATGATACAAATGATTCATTTAACATAAGCAGTACGCGGAGTGATATATTACATTGGATACGGCAATCTGACGATGTCTGTTTTTGATTTCTACTTAAGTCTACGTCTTATGTCAGCAATCTGAAAGTAGATAACGATGTTCTATTTATGTTTTATTTTTATTCATTAATGTTTTTTTATTCATTAATGTTTTTTTCAGCAGTTGGCTGTTTTCTTTTAACCAGAATTTCCGGTCTAAACTTAAGTTAGGTGAAGGTTACTAAACAGCTGATGAATACTATGATTTTTGATTGGTCGACTTAAAAATATTTTCAACAGAAATATATCAATACATGTCTAAACGTTAAAAATAATGAATTCAACTTCACGCACAAAAAACCCCCCAAAAAACAAAAAACAGCAACAACAACAACAACAACACAAAAAAAACATATCTATAGGATGAGAAACACATTTCGGATTTGAAACCTTAAGATCCCTTTGTATCCTGGAAATCGCACATTCGTTAAGACGGGATGTATCAGAGCATAACTTCAATATTATATAAATAATTATATTATTATTCGAAAACTTGTTTTGTATTGTGATAAGTATAATTTTGAAAACTTGATGTTCACCCTTTCTCCGACAACTGCTGGAATGCAGGTGACACAAGTGTTCCGAGGAGGAACACCAATCCAGCTGTACTACCTGAAGGACGTATTATGTTGTGAACTAGTCGTTCGTCTGTTCGATCGTCAGCAATTTCATATCAGCTCTATACATACGGTCGTGTATCTGTTTTAAAGATACTTCTTTTTTTTTCTCAATAAAGCTTCAATAGAAAACATCAGATATAGAAAAAGGAAGTATTTGCTACACATTTCATTCATTTTATCTTTTGAACCAATTGCACAATAATATAACGACTACTGAAGTAAAATTACGTCCGATTGATATGCTGTTATCGTGTCTCTTAATTGGTTAATAGACGAGTTGCGCCGATTGTAAAAGTGTTTTCCATGTTACCGGGAGGTCGTTGATTCAATCTCCAGCCGCAAAATCGTTTATATGATACGGGTATTTCTTCCTTGTGCTTAGAGTTCAGTACATAAGGAGTTGCAGGACCGGCTGGCCCAGTGTCAGGATGATGTAGCTGTAGCTACCTGCCTACAATGTGATACTGCTGTAGGCAACACCATGCCTCTCTTAAGAAGACAAAACTCCCTAAATAATCGAGATAGTGTAGGCAGGACGTTTCACCCAGGCAACACGTTTCCGTGTAATTTGTGTTTATTTTCAAACATTTTTTTTACCGAAATCGATATTAGCCCTGTAAGGACCCTTAAACTTAGTGCGTCTGCGAAAATTCGAACTGACTGCTTGGAACAAAACATGGACGCTGATTGATTTATTTCGCAACGTATGTCAATATTCCGCAACAGCCGTCAAGATGGCTTAAGACAACTTTAAGACAGAAAGAGAAAACTGATCGAACAAGTACGAAAGTGACCTGTACCCTAGATTTACAAGTCGCTGAAAGCCATGAACTTAACATCTAAAATTCAAATCGAAAATCGAATCTTGACATAAGGTATGAAGGACTGGGGATCAGAACTGCGTCGTACAATTCATTTTGAGCATTCGATTCTCTATTTTGAAAACCGAATAACCTCTCAATGTTTAAAAAATTATCGAACGACTAAACATTACACTAGTATGCTACAATTAGGCAAATGTGATGAAAAATCTTTATTGTGTCAAAATAAATATTTACGGGTCTCAACGATCACAATAAAAGCACAAAAATGAAAAATTTCTCTTTGATGTTGCGTTATTGTCTTTTTATCATGCGAAGGAATATAGTTTGTTTTGATGCAAAGGTGGTTCGTAAATAATTTTGGATAGTAAATATGAAGGCTTCGCTCATTTTATGGTGTTACAATAACCCATGTAGGAAGCTTGAAGTCCGATACAAATCCGTGTAACATACTAACAATCACATAAATAATAAAACTATCGACCTCAGATACAACCATGGGTTATTTCTTACACTATAAAATGACCGAAACCTGTATGTCTACAAACCGAAATTAGCTAAGAGCCACCGGCCTTCGTAGCAAATTTGTTTAATAATTTCAACTGTACCGCGATAGATAAAATACTGAGAAATTTCAAAGCTCTGATATCGCTGAGAAAACAAGATTGTCGCAATTACAGTCGAACCTCGGCTATTCGAAATCCCTGGGATCAGCGTTTTATTTCGAGTAAGGCATGTATTCGAATAACCCAAATCACGTCGATCATTGAGACAAAAAACCCATCCCACCCACTTTTTTCATGCAGTGAACGTATAAAATATGTTGTGATTAAGTAATGTAAATGAGATAATCAATTTTTATTTCACATCTTTAATCTTCTTTTGCATAAATTATTTCGATACATAGATAATCAATGCATACGTCAATAACATACATACATACATACATACATACATGTACATTTATCAGGTCTTACTAAATCACGAGCGACTACATGTGCCCAATATAAACGCCGTCTTGAAAACAGCAATGGATAATTAATACTTAATTTACCAATTATAATATTCATTTTTTCTGCATACATGAACATTTTCATCATGTCTGACTAAACCACAAGTAACTATATGTATCAACGTTACATCAAAAATGATGTAATCATGGTCTGCTTGTTACACTTGTTTAAAATTTCCTTTACCAAAGTTTCAAAAGTTTATTGGCATAAGTCAGCAATACATTGCCTTTGGTTAATTACATTCAAACATTACAAACATGGCAATTAATATAAATGCAACTATTCGTTTAACTGCGATAAATAAACAATATTATAAATTACACAACTAAATATTCTATGAAAAAAAACATGCAACAAATCACATTTACATAATATCATATATTATGAATATAATATCATATATCAAAAAAGAAACAGTTATGTTGTTGTCTTTAATGCAAGGGTTTCATTTCTTCGTTGAAAAGAATTTTGAATATATTTTGTTAGATTTAAAATTACTCTCTTACTTTTTGTAGACATAATACTTTTAAACTTTTGCAGTGTGGGCCATCTTATTTTTCCTAGAAACTGATTTCTTAAATTCCGATATAATGGACAGCATAAAAGAAAATGAAATTCAGTTTCAGGTACATTCATGTTACAAACTTTACATAGTCTCTCATCTCGATTTATTTGGTTGTACCTCCCTGTCTCAATTTCTAAATCCTGAGAACTAAGTCTAAAGCGGGTTAACTGTTTTCTCTGTGTTTCATTTGAAAGGTACTTAAAATAATTTTCAAATTCAAAATCTGATTTAAACTTGGAATAATAAAACAATTTTGGACTGTTAATCACTCTGGAGTACCAATCCTGTTTGAATTGGTCTCTCAGTGTGTTTTTCATCAAAACAAATGTATGATTAATATTAAATGGTTGATAAAATAGACGTACATGTGAATATCCTAAATGATCAACAATGGAATTAATTTTAGATGCCCAACAAGAATTATTTAAATTACACTGTTCAAGATATATGGTGTATAATGGTGAATCAATATTACTTAATACCTTTAGAAGAAACTTAAGAGATCTTTCTTTTGCTATTAAACTTAGAGGGACACGGTCTAGTTCAGCATATACTGCATCCGTATTTGTTTGTTTTTTGACACCAAGAATTAAGATAGTTAATAGAGGGGTATCCCCAAACTTCAGAATTGTATAAAAGAATAGGAACAACCATTGTATCAAAATTAATTTGGTTTTAAAAAATTGACTCTATCAAACAAGTAAAGAATGTTATGGTAAGCTTTAAGAGCCTGATCTGAGAGTGACTTGATAGCTTGAGTCATAGAACCAGTATAATTAAATTTAGTACCAAGGTATGAGAATTCGTCAACTCTTTCAATCTGATCATTATTAATAAAGATATCACAATGTTGTTGTTTTCTTTTTTCAAATATACAGAGTTTAGTCTTTTTTACATTTATCTTTAAACCCCATTTACATGAGTAATCATGAATATTATTTAATTGGGCTTGGAGACTTAAAGGATCAGTGGTGAATAACACAATATCATCGGCAAATAAAAGTAAGTATGTAGACAGAAGCTCAATATCTCTGTCTGTCATGGCATTCATATCAATAGCAGACTTTATATCGTTAATAAATAGTAAAAATAGAATAGGAGAAAGCGGGTCACCCTGCTTCAAACCAACCGAGACGTCAAAAAAGTCAGACATTGTATCACTACGCGATAATTTGACACAAGACATGATATTGTTATACATAGATTTCAACAAGGTGATCATTTTACAACTAACGCCAGTGTTTATCAGTTTATACCATAGTGCGTCATGAATAACAGTGTCGAAGGCACGCTCATAATCGATAAACACACACCATAATTTACTTTTCTTCGACAAAACCTTCTGTATAATTGAGTGTAATATAAACACGGCGTCGGAAGTAGAGCGACCATCACGAAAACCAAACTGAGCGTCGGAAAAAATGTTTGTATTTTCGGACCACTTGTTTAACCTGTTGCGCAATGCCAAAGAAAAGATTTTAGGCATACAATTGATCATTGTTATACCCCTGTAATTTGCCGCAACATGTTTATCACCTTTTTTATGAATTGGGACTATGTAACCTTTTAACCATTTGTCTGGATGGACACCTTTTTCGTAAATATGATTAAAGAGTAAACACAAACGAGGAGCTAATAATTCTTTTGCATCGATGAAAAAATCAGCTACATTATCATCAAGATCAGGACTTTTATTCCGATTAAGACTAGAGATTATTTTGCTAATTTCCTCGACAGTAAATGGACAATCTAGAGAATCAATATTCAATGGTTCATCCCTGGGTGTATATTCGTAATCATTAGATAAAAAACTTGATTTAGAAATATCACTATTTGCTGAGAAATGGTTGAAAAGCGAATCAATGTCAATGTCATTTTGTGTGTCTCCTTTCCTCCTAAATTTGCTAATGTATTTCCAGAATTTTCTAGGAGTATATTTACACATATCAGTTAACAAACGTTTTTCTTCACAAGAGAATCTATGTTTAGCATTTCTTTTTACTTTATTATATTTTGTTTTCATATCTAAGAACAATATTTTATTTTCCTTGGTTGGATTATTTTGAAATGTACGTTTTGCATCATAAAAGTTCTTTTTGGCAATTCGACATGCATTGTTAAACCATTTGAACACATGCTTTCTAAATGTATTATTATTTCGGTTTATATGTGGTTTCTTACCAAAACAAGAAAATGATATATCATGGATACGCTGTGATAAGATATCAATGCATTCATTAAGCTGTATTTCACCATTAATTAATTGGTTAATAACAGCGTCAAAGGCATTTATTGAGCTATTAACTGACTGCAAGAACATTTCACTGTTGCTTGTCCAAGACAATCGGTGTCTGTCATTAGCATTAGTAATAGCATTAAATGAATAATTAACATCAAAAGAAAATTCAACAGGACAATGATCAGAAAATTCCTTGATGTCAAGCACACGCATATGGTTGATGGTAGAAAAGTTCTTGCGATCAGTTAACAAGTAATCGATTAAACTGGAAACAGGCTTTCCTTTATGTACAAAATGATAAGTATACTGCCCTGGCTCAAGACGACCATTCACTATAAATAGATTGTTTCGTTTACATAACTCCAATAAGTTACAACCAAACTTATTTACGTGCAAGTCATGCGAACAACGTACAGGTATAGTGTACCCGTCAGTACAAATTAAAGGCAAGTTTACATATCTGTCGAGATTAACGTTTTCAACATAGTCAAGCCTGTTACCGGTCCGAGCGTTTAAATCTCCCATTATAAAAACATCACCGCAAGCTGAGTACCTGCAAATATCATCATTTAGGCAATCAAAAAAATCGAAATCATACAGAGTTGAGTTAATTTTTGTATACATTTTTGAGTCTTCGGGAGGAATATAACAAATACAAAAATACCTGTCTTTGATAAAATTACGGTTTTCCTTTATAAACTTGAACCACAAAATGCCATTTTTATTCACATTTACAAGTTCAATCAGATTCTTGTATTCTGCCTTAAAGTAAACGACCACACCACCACTATTACGCTTGGCACGTGAACTTGCAGATGGACGAGGACAGTCAAAACAATAGTAACCTTCAATATTTACGTTGGACGAGTTACCAGACCACGTCTCAGTAAGGAGGAGTATGTCATAGCTTGAAATAAACGAAAGAAAGTCATTGTCATTTAATTTGGATTCTAAACCTTGCACATTCCATAGCCGACATGACAACTGTTTCTGACTGCTGGCCTAGTCAACATAACCGGAGGACGATACTGTATCAACAGTATACATTTTACCGTTGATATAGAGTTTATCATGAGCTAATCGGGCCGTTTTACCGTCGGCTTTTGCTTTCTCAAGCACGGGAATAAGTTGTTTGCGTCTGTTTTGGATGACCTTTAGAAAATGGATCTCCAACACGAATTTGTGGATCACGGACTTCATAGGCACGTTGCTTCACGAGCATCTTGTCAGGCGTGTGGCTGAAATTAACAACAATAGGGCGTGTTTTCCCATGTGTAAAGGCACCAACACGATGTGCTCGACTGATGACAAGTTTGTTTACATCTGGGATACTCAACTTGTCAGCACAGAACTTGAGTACTGTATCGCGACAATCTTCCTGCCGCCGATCATCATTTGATGACAGTTCATGAAAACCAAAAAAAACAACAGAAGATTGTCTCTCATGGAACGGCTCTGCAGATCTAGAAGACCCTGCTCAAGCTCAGCGTTGGCTTTACGCAATCGATTGCATTCAGAAGACAATTGTGACAGGGACCTATTTTGTTCATGAAGTGATTTACTTATATCAGTTTGTTTAGACAGAATATCTTGACAAAATTCAGAATCGGCTTATCGACTGGATTCTATATCAGTAAGTTTCGAGTTCGTGTCTCGGCTTGCTTGTTCAAGGAAGGTGATGCGCGTGTCGAGTGAGGTCACTTTCTGGGACACTTCGGTCATCTGTTTCTCGATCGAGTCGAGTTTTGAGAGACGGCGATCAAGGGCCCCAAGCTTATCGAGAACAAGTGACTGGAATTGACTATCATGGCCGACGGGTGACTGTGCGGCGTAGATGGGAGGGGTGTAATATCCACTTGGAGTCGTCGGGAATGGGGAGAAATGCGGTGGATTACCGGGTTGTGGGGAACTGGCACACGGATTCATCATATTAGTCGTGTTTGTTTCTAAATTAAAGCGTTTCTGAGCCAAGTCACTTACCCCACCCGGTGAACTATCAGAGTGAGTCCTTTTGTTGGCGCCTTTGTGTTTTGATTTCCCCATGTACACTTCTCAGAAAATTGCACCAACAAAGAAACACACAAAGTCCAGATTGGAGCCGTGATCCATATTTTGAGATACAGAATGAACTCTATCGATACTGTCAAGACAGCAAGCATGTGCTTCTGTTTGGAGATTTTAATTCAAGATGTGAAATTTGTGTGACTTCACCAACTTTGATGAACAGATTATTAATCAAAATGTAAGCAATTCTTTTGATCTATTTTCTGACGAAGAGCACATATTTAATAACTTCAGTATATGTAATATCCCTTTGCAAGAGAAATCAAGCTGACGACAATGTAAATTACTATGGGAGACAATTAATCGAATTTTGTAAAAGAAATAATATATTTATTATCAATGGCAGATTAGGGCAACAATCTTCCTCTCCTAGATGCAGGGGGCCAGCACTGTAGACTATTTCCTGTCTACTTCATATGTCTTTAAGCATATAAATTATTTCCATGTACATGACTTTTGTTACCTATTTTCCGACATACACTGTCCAATTAGTTTGAAATTAAACACTAAAACAAAGGAAAGCCAAAATAAATCAGAGTATGTTAAACCGACGATCACAAAAAACTGGGATAACAAAAAAGCTGATTTATTTATAAGCAATCTTGATACAGTCAAAATAGAGGAAGTAACAACAGGCCTTACAACATTGACTAACGAAAATATATGTAACAAAAATAATATTGACTCAGTAGTTTCGAAATTAGAAAATATATTACACGAATGTTCAGAAAAAACATTCGGAAGAGTGAGTAACAACACCTCGCAAAACTTAAGCAATCCTACAAAAGCATCTAAATTTCCCTGGTTTGATAAAATGTGCAGAAAACAAAGAGATATATATCATAAGACGAGGAAAACATATAACAAGTATAAAACACCATTCTTTAAAAATATGTTAAAAACTGTAAGCCAGAATTATAAAAATGCATTACATAAAGCTAAAATTTCTTTCAAAAATAAGAAAGTAGACAGAATACGACAATGTAAAAACACTGACACCAGGAAGTACTGGAAATTATTAAATACAAAAAATAAAATATCTGAAGAAACAGCACCATTGTCTGATCTATATGAATTCTTCAAAAGCGTAAATGAAAATTATAATGAGAACGAAGAAGATCAAGGGAAAATGAGAGCTGACACTGAGGACGAAATAAACAATGAAATTAATGTACCAATCACACAGGAAGAAATCTTAACAGCAATTAAAAATCTACAAAATAACAAAGCTCCTGGAGTAGATAACATCATAAATGAACAAATAAAAAATTCAGCGCATGCATTTACTTTTACCAGTATATGAAAAACTATTCAATTTAATATTTGACCATGGTATCATACCGGAGAACTGGACAATAGGTATTATTAAACCAATATATAAAAACAAGGGTGATCCAAAATCGGCAGAAAACTATAGGCCTATAACATTACTTAACTGTCTGGGAACATTATTTACAAGTATAATAAACAAAAGATTAAATGATTACGCCAGCAAATACAATACTATACATGAAGTTCAATCAGGGTTTAGAAAAAAACTTATCAACAACTGATAACTTATTTATTCTTAAAAGTCTTATAGATATTGTTAACTCTGATAAAAAGAAATTATTCTGTTGTTTTATAGATTTCAAACAAGCATTCGATACCGTATGGAGAACAGGCCTCTGGCAAAAATTTAAAAAAAGAAAGAATTAACGGAAAATGTTTTAACGTTATATATAATCTATATGAAAATATTAAGTCTAAAGTTAAAACCAATAAGGGAGAAACATCATATTTTAATAGCTATATCGGAGTAAGACAAGGAGAAAACCTTTCGCCATTTTTATTTAATTTATTCCTAAATGATCTAGACACATTCTTACAAAACAATGGTATAAATGGAGTATATAAAGACACTACAATAAATAATGCAAGATATTTTTAAAGATATTCTTATTATTATATGCAGACGACACTGTCTTGATAAGTTATAACGAAAATTATCTACAAAATGCACTAAATGAGTTCAAAAAATATTGTGAAAAATGGAAGCTGAATGTCAATGTAAGCAAAACTAAAATTATGATTTTAGCAAAGATAGAAAAAATAAAAAATGCATAAATTCAAATTAGGTGACGAAATTTTAGATGTAGTAAACGATTACAAATACTTAGGAATATTTTTCAAAAAAAAAAAACGGAAGTTTAAAAAAACTAAAGATTATATAACAGAGCAAGCAAACAAAGCAATGTTTTCACTACTAAAACAAATCAAAACTTTATCCCTTCCTTATAAGATACAAATTGAACTTTTTGAAAAAAACTATAAAACCAATACTGTTGTACGCAAGTGAAATTTGGGGCTTTGGAAACATTAAATCATTGGAAACAATACAACTAAGATTTTACAAGTATGTCTGCAATCTTAAACGATCAACACCAACAAATATGATTTATGGTGAACTAGGCATTACTCCTCTTTCAGTAGATATTATGAAACGAACTTTGTCATACTGGAGTAAAATAATAACGAATATACATAGTAATAATGAAATACTCAAGCTATCATCAAAAATGTATTTAACATTACACAATCTATACTTGCATGAATCTGTAAAATCCGAATGGATGAAATATATAGAGACATCACAGTGTAACTTAGGCTTCTCTGGTATTTGGTATGGTCAATTTTTGCCAAACTATAAATGGTTCATAGCAGCAGCAAACACAAAGATTAAAGACATATTTATTCAAAAATGGGGGTCTGAAATAAAAAACCTTTCTAATAATGATTTATACAAATACTAAAAAAATACCTATGAAAGTAGTAAATATATTAACATTTTATCAAATAATCAAACTCAATATCTTATTCGTTTTTTAACAAGAAACCATAATTTACCCATAGAAAAGGGAAGATGGCCCAACATACCTATAAATGAAAGAAAATGTAGTCAATGTCTTGTACTTGGGGATGAGTTTCATTTTTTATTTAACTGTCCGTTATTTGAAAGCATACGAAAAATATACATAAACAAGTACTACATAAAAAATCCAAGCATGTTTAAATTTTTGCAGCTACTTTCAAGCAAAAATTCTATTATACTTGAAAAGCTATGCATTTTTATTAAAAAAATAATGAATTATTTTAAGAATGATGATAGATAACTTTATAGGTAGGTAAAATCTCTAAGATAAGAACTCTATTATTATATAGACAAATGTCTATATATGCGCACAAGCTTTATGTACTTTTTAAACGTGTTTGATTTGCACATATGATAGTTTTATTTTAAAGTGAGTAAACTTTATATTCATCATTAAATGTTTTAGTAAGGAAATGTTGTGTTGTGTGTGTGTGTGTGGTGTGTGTGGGGGGGGGGGGGGTAGAATGTGAGATTATAACACCCCATACTAGTTCTTGGAAGCGACTTATTACTACAAAGCAAATTTGTTTATTTTAATTCTCCTCGCTCCATAATAAACTACACTGACACATATTGTAGGTAAAAGTGCACATGTATTTTATCCATGCAATTATGTATGATGTATTTACATTGTTAGTTATTTACATACTATATATTTAAGTATATATGTATATCAATTAATCCATCTCTATGTGAATATAAGTATATTTGTGCATGTATGATGTAATTTCATTTATATGTACCCCTTGTTCATCTTTTAGTTTCGCTTTCGGAAAGAGAAATTGTCAAGGGATTCAAGTTTGTTATGGTAAGTTACTTGTTTAACTATGTGAATATAAGTATGTTTGTGCATGTATGATGTAATTTTATTTATATGTATCCCTTGTTCATCTTTTAGTTTCGCTTTCGGGAAAGATGAAATTGTTCAAGGGATTCAATGTTTAGTATATGGTATAGTTATATTACTTGTTTATCTATGTGAATATAAAATATTAATTTTTTGTGCCCGAAAAGTGAATGATTGTGTGGCCGTTTACCCTGTGTGCGTGAAATTATTATTGCATTTTTTGTATATTTTGTATTGCTTATCTTATTCACAATGTTTGTGAATATAAGCTTAATAATCAAATAAAGTTATGAAAGTTTATGAAAAGATTTGTCATAGATGAAGAGAAAACACTTGATTATGTCACAGACCGAAAGATGATTGGATACAAACAGTATATTTTTCTAGAGAATAAAAAAGTTCACCCGAGATCGCAACAGACAAAAAAAAAACATGACCGCCATGTTTTGACGTATCAGCGTATCCGAAATACCACAATCATCACCTTTATGATTGAACTGCACAAACACGCAATATTAACAATTTATATAAACTGTAAGCGGCTATCTCCACCTATTTTAGTAATTAATTGACGTTCGCACCTTTCCATTGTTTATTTTCAAAATGTCCCCGGTAATTAATGCTCGTCAGTCACATCGGATAAGGTATATATCAAATATCAGTGGCTCGCTACTCATTAAGAAACTTAGAAAAGCCGATATACAGGTTTCGGCCATTCTATAAAGTGCACAAAATAACCCCTGAAGGTATCTGAGGTCGTTAGATTGATGTGATTATTAGTAAGTTACACGGATTTATATCGGACATTAAGTTTTTTATATGGATCGTTGTGACACCACTAAATGACCAAAACCTGCTCGTCCACAATCCAAATTCACCTTCGAGCCACCTCGAAATTCTATTCCGCATGGTAAAGTGACAGTTACGCAACATCATAGAGAAATTAGTTCTTCTCTGCTTTTTTTGCCACACACAATTTTTACTTACAATTGAGTTTTCAACACTTAAGATGAATCTCAGCATTCCTGTGCTGTATAATTTTATTCAATTGTTTGATCATTCGTACAAAAGAGGTTATTCGGTTTTCAATGAAATGAAACGGATGCCCAGAATGTAGGTATTATAGTTGTGAGTGACTACATCACACACAACTAAAAACGGGATCAAATTTTCAAGTGATACCAGTAAACCAAATGTAATTAACCCGCTTTAACCTTGCGTTAACAAGGTCGTTAAAAGAAAAGATGGAATGGAATGCTAACAATTAGCACATCACCACTCTTACTCTCTTAACAGTTTATAAGATTTATATCACTTTTCATATCTAAATCAAACGGAGGCACATCTAAAACAATAGTCCATTATTCTATTTAAGTTTGATATCTGTAAAAACATCTCGGCAAATATTGTTTCAATTGAGACAAACACAATCCAGTGCCTTCAGCGCTTTAATTAACAATATATAAAGAATGTGATAAGAGTTTGATTTAAAACTTAAATCTAAAGTAAATGTAATCACGGCACTTGTAGAAAAAGGAAGCTTGTTTGGTCAAATGTATGACTGTTGGGCTAGCCAATCAAATTAACACGACAGGGCCTACTAAAAGCACGTCATACTATTATTTGTTAAGTCTTAGTTTGCAATAAGTAGTGATTGTACTCTACTTGCAAAAGGTGCTGACTGGAACTTTATGCATCTTTGATATTATTAAGACAAATTATTAGGAAAAAGCTGTTGGATATGTATTTAAAAAATTTTTTTTAAAGTTAAGTAAATTTTCATCAAATCATTAATTTGAACACGAATATTCCTGACAGAAAGGACTATATAGCAAAATCTTATTATGAAAAGAAATGTGATATAAGGATAGTTGGTTCCATACATGGTTCGACTGGAATCATATAAAGGAATGTTTGTTTTATATAATGTCATAATGGAATATGATACTAATCTGGATTGATACATTGACGATTCGCTTCAATACATCGAAGTTGTCGATTGATATAATGATGAAACCGTATCATATATTGATTTTTGGTTCAATATATTGATAAATTGGTGTGATATAAGGACAGATGTTTCCATACATGGTTCAAACGAAATCATAAAAGGAATGTTTGTTTAATATAATCATGAAATCATATAATGCTACCTCGGATCGATACATTGATGATTCGGTTCAATAGATTGATCTTGTCGATTGATATCACTGGGACTCGAAGTTGCATGGGGCGAATCATTTCGTACTTAGTGGTAACATAAAAATAGGAAGGGAGGACACTGTTTTGAGACCAAATTTGGATAAACGCGTTTGTAACGAAATTCAACATTGAAAATAGACCAGGTTGTGTTTTAAATGAATAAATTCAGAAAATCCTAAACGTAAATAAGGTAGTTTTTCTCTTGTAACGATAATATCGTTAATAATATTGTTCCAATCGAGCTTGACAACAGCCGGGGAAATCTATTTCCGGTTTCTTTAGAAGTGAATATAAAGGTAAGTTTTTATTGGTCAATCAAAATGTAAACGAAACTGACATTTCCCGGGAAAACTTCATTAAGTTACGGAGGTCCAGAATAGCATAAACAACGCGATCGAAAATGGGCGCAATGTAATCATTGTTGGACAAGAAGGTACAGGGAAGTCATACCTGCTTACACAGTATTTGATTGACCAATGAGCGCTTACATTTTATTCATTAGATGAGAAACCGGAAGTAACCGGTCCCGGCTGTTGTCAAGCTCGATTGGGACATCAAAAACACTTGTTAGTCGTTTTTAAGAGTAAAAACCACACGGGAAACGACACGATTATAGATATCTATTCCTTTCAAATGCATACGAACCATTTTATTGATCGTTATTTGCCGAAAATGCGATCTTCATAAAATAGCCGAAAATAGTGTCCTCCCTTCCTATTTTTAATGCTACCATTAAGTACGAAATGATCGGGCCCCTGTGATTGATATAATGATGAATCCGTATCAAATATATCGTACCATATTATGTTATCTTATTATATGCAAAGCATCAAAGATTTGAAGCACTACTTAAATAAAGCAAAGCCTTTCAGAATATTTTAATAACACGTGCTTGCATGTTTTAAAAGCAGCGGGTCTAAGTATTTCTACTGATATGTAACCGTGTGTAATTTGGTGGAGTTTAACCTGTCTTTTTAATCCTTTCCTTCCTTTCCGTTCGTTTTATTCTTGTGGCTATTTGAACTGGTCAAGTGCTCACGTGATTTAGGCCCGGCCTATTTGAAGGCGCCCAGAAAGGCTTTTGACTTCTCAAGGGACAGATGTGTGCCGATTTATTGGTTGGTTTGTATGCTGAGAAGTTGTCTTTGTTTCTTTACTATGTGACATCAATTGTTTTTATTCAAACGATATCGTTTTGACCATTTACTTTATTCTTAAAATTAACGTAACCAGTTTTCGCGATTTCGAAAATGGTAGTTTTGTAGAATTCGTTTTGGTATATTGGTTTAAACATTTTTATGCATTAATTGAATGTAATGATTACTCTCACATCATCTCATATGAATGCTCACCCTTTTATTATTCTAACAATTGCAGCATAACTAGTCACAGTGAGTCTGGATGATGGTGAATGGTTGCGATGGTGATGACAGGAAAACATTTAGTTCCACAAACTGGTAAGAGATGTGTAATGTTTTGTGGAGTGTTGTTTGTATTTTATGTATTGAATTATGTTCAAACTGCTTGTACATGATTGCTTATTGTTTTCTTCTATTCATGATTCTTAATTTGATCTTGATTGTTTAATGGAGCTATCATAATTAAGCCAATTAATTCTTGATGCTTAATATTGTATTGTTTTACTTGCAGGATGTGACACCTGTGTATGAAACATTTGATGATCCCTGTTCTGATCTGTTGTGAATTATATATGATGAAAGATCAGAGACTTGTGTTCTTCACTCACACCGGCGAAGCCCACCCCCTAGATGTGTAGCAGACATATTATACAAAAAACCATCAGACTATAGATACATGCCACTTTGACAAATATACTCAGCTGTAGACCGATTTCTAAATTGTGTTCTAAAAAGTACAAAAACAACAAAACACTTATCAAATTATTCAGAAATACAAATGGGCTTGGCAAATTACGACAGTAGTATAGGGGTCTCTTTGGCTCCAAGACTGCGCATGCGCAGGAGTGACGTCATAGGATTTTTCGCGCATGTGCGGCGGCTATATTGGTTTCTATATTGAGCATGACATCTAATTTCTCCGTTCGATGACATTCTCCGATTTTTATTTAGATCGTAATTTTAAAGTATAAATTGAAAATAAACACATACCTTGCTGTGCAGATTTAAGCACTACTGCTCTTTCCCGGAAGTCACTACATCTCGTTTTACGCTGTTCTCTTTAAGGAGGTGGTGCAGGTGTTTGTAGGGCATGAATAACTCCAAATTAAATCTTGACTATAACGTTTTGGAAATTATGACATAGCTCTAGAATAAGATTTAATTAAAGACTGAGAGAAATGTGATAGTTGTACAATATGGGTTTAAACAATCAAATTCAATGAATTGATATCCCCCGCTGAATAAAGCAAATCATTGGAATAAGGCTGCAAAGATTATGACGTTTTACTTAGATCCTTGACCTAGGAATAAGTGACAAATCAGTTTAGTATCGTCTAAATATGTGTATATAAAAGTAACAATTAAGGGGCCATGACTCAGTTATGCATGGGTAGTTTACGATGGCATCTAAGGTGCGTCATGTTCTCATTAATAAAATATAATTAAATCTAGCCATCCACTTCCAAGATTTTCCTCCGGGCGGAATTTTCCTTTAAAAATATTTTTAAAAATTACAGAAGAGCCTCCGTGGCCGACTTTAACTTTCCGTCGCTGACTTTAATACTCACTCAGCCCCTCACCGCGTGGGTTCGAATCCCGGCAGGGTCATTCGGATTTTCATGTGAGGAAGCCTTCCAGCTGGCTTGCGGTTGGTCGATGGTTCTACCCGGATGCCTCCGTGCATTCGGGGTCCTCCTCAACCTGTAATTAGCCGAAAGTCGCTATATGACTGAAATACTGTCGAAGCGACGGTAAATTCAAATAGTCAAGTCAAGTCAAAAATTACAGAGGGCAATAACTCAATTATATGAGTGGATGGTAATGGCATTTGGCATGCATTATTTCCCTATCAATGTGTACTAACCAACCAGTTTCAAGATAGATATGACTCCGGATTGACGTAAAGAACAGACAGATTGACAACGCCAATTCAATATCCCCTTCCGCTTTTTTGTCGGCGCTGATATATGAATGAAAATGAGTTCAGTATACGTTTCTAAGGAAATAGGTAATATACGGTTCTACATGTCTCAGCTGTTCCATCAGTTACTGTTGTGTATGGAACTTTAACAACCAAACATAACAAAATGTTCAAAATATAGGGAATACAATGTGGTATGATTAAAGAAAGAGTAGAAAGATTGAATTGCTCATTTTGCTGATTCATCGGGGATATGAACTGTATTGGGGCAGTTTGAAGTGGTTGGAGAAGTCCTTCGGACTCCACCCGCTGAACCATCAAAATGTGCGATTCAGTCTTTAAGTGTGATTTTTGTTATAAAGTTAGATATAAGCACATTTTAACGTAGATTATCTATTAAAACATGAATATATTGTAATGTTTTTTTAATTAGGGTACTTGAATTTGGTCGAGCTTTACCAAGTTTACCAAGTTTAGTAGTTGTTCCCCTTGATAATTCTATAGCGAGTATATCGTATCCCAATGCCCCAACCTCAGGACAGGGACCATGGGTTTCACATAAATAAATTAGCACGGTTTCCGTGATGAATGACCTACGATTTCTTGCTGATGGTTGTGCCACATAACTTACAGTGATTACGTCACGCTGCGCTAGTACTAACCTGGGGAAGTTACTGTTGATGCGAGCTACTTTCAGTATTGTCAGAATCCCGAGAAAGGGCTGTTAGGTTTACTGGTCATCTGTTAGCCTTTGATGACATAAAATGGGATAGGATAATTAAAATAAAATCAAATAAATCAAGTTTACGAAGGTAAAAATTACCACATGATTAAAGGTTAATTTAAAAAAAATTAAAAAAAACAAAAATCCGTTGCCTGTTATTGGTGTGGCAATATTAACCTTGACAGACACACAACAATCAAACTCGAATGATAAATCTGATAACGCTTAAACATTAATAATAGGAGCCGTGTAGTTAAAATTTGGAACACAGGTTTTGTTGCTATGTAATCTGGCTGCGAGGCTAGTCGTGGTTCCCCCAGAAATGTAGACGTATCTGTGAAAAATACTTAGAATCCACTACATGTATAAGGTGTTCCACAGAAATGTTACTATTTTTAGATTGATCCAATTTCGGTGGATTTTATTTACTTTTTAAACACAAATAACACAATTACTGAATGGTTAGTGAATAACCGTGATACTCTTTATATACAGTGTTGTTTTATAGACAAAAAAGCTCTTTCTGACACACGTCGCCGTTGCAATTCATTGCGCTCAATGGGAATGCGTTTATATTATGTAGTTAATGACGGCGTTATTAAATTGAAAAGTGTCCGAGCGATCTGAACAACTATATATGTACAAATGTAAAAATAAATTTTCCTTATGACTCTCCTAGTCGTTTGATTGGACAAATATAAGTTAAGATATGAAATATGTAGTGCATTTGCTGCCACGCGCATGCGTACGAAAGTGAGAGAAAAGCCCACCATTATCCCTGTCTGCAGCAATAAACCAAGCATAGAAATTATCGTACAATTATGGCATAGACAGGACCCCTATAAGGTAGGAACCATGTTCTTACCTCTGATTAACCTCATTGCTATTGTAAACAAAATACAATAATGGTGGCAGCGGTTAATTTGGAGCCTTATTATATGTTTTTGGAGCTCGCTACCGCCGATCGGGAACCAGTGATTTTTGACTGTCAACACTGCATTCTCGTGTCAAATTTTTTTAGTGGGGGCAGGAAATGTATAGTAACTTTCCTTCAGTGCTGATTCATTGCATTGATTTGATAGGTTATGTTTCCTTTCCAGTGGGTCTCCGACGCTGGTTTCTTATGGTTTTTCAGGTAATTAACATCACAGTGTCTGCGTGCACATACCATATGTGGTGCACGTGGCCCTACAAACTACATTTATTTCTCAGTACTTAAATTGTTGTTTGTTTTAGATGTTAGTGGCGGCCAAGGATCATCCTTGGACTCTCTCCCAATCTGAAAAGCCTGATCCAGATGCTCAGCTCTCTGATGGTCATATAGGCTGTGGCTGGAGGCTCAGCCTCCTACCATAGGATTGTGGTACACCTGGTCAGCCTTGAGGATCATTCCCTTTAGGATT
>CM037781.1:69553613-69581535 GCA_021229015.1 Solen grandis | reverse complement strand
AAAATAACCACTTTGACTTAACTGTAGAAAATCAATGTCATCGTCAAAATCAAAATCTGACATTTTCCATGAAAGATAGTCAGCGTTTTAGACCTATCCTGAAATGTAAACAATTGCTGCAGCCGACAACAATGAAATAACGGTGAATCTCGAAAACGTGTCTGTTATTTGTGATAAGTTTGTAAAGAAATTTAAAGAAAAAAATAAAATGTTTCTTTGATAATAATTTTAAAAAAAAACAAGAGCATCCTTTTTTATCGTTTATTAAATAAATTTGACGAGATGATTTCTTTGATAAAAATAGAAACTGGTTCTCCCAGTAGTATTGGTTCTCGTCTCTTTTTTACTACGTAGCGCCCACTACAGCGGGAACCATGCCGAAAGTAGTCCGCACAGTGTGACGTCATACTATGTATTAGACCTGATATAATAGGGAATTTTAATCTGTTGGTTGTATTTGCGTCTCGTGTTTTGCGTGTTTTAGGGCCAGAAAATGATAGGTATATAATAAATATAAGTATGACGTCGAGAAAAGTATCTTTACGAGTATTTGAACCAAAATGATATATGTTCCTCAGTATTTTAGCATTTCTTAGCTCTGAAAAAGGCTGTTGAAATTGGAGCCTGGACGTTTTAAAATGTGGTCCCATGCTAACAACTGATATATACCGTTTTCACACATTTATAACCCCCAGTCAGCCTGTGGCCGCGTGGTTTGAATGTCCGCCCCGTCAAGTTGATCCTCGACCGCGGTATACCAAAGTCGTTATAATAGAACTGGCATATTGCGCTCATCTCATATGTAATTTTTAACAAGACTGGCTGATCCGATGTCAGGGTAATATGACTGTTGTGATCAGTACCATATCTGTCTCATATAAAAATATGTCTCCGAATGTCACGACAGACATACCAACATCGCAAATATCAACGGAAGTTGGGAGAGTTGGTTTTGAGTCCCGGATTGTTCTTCTTAATTCATATTTACCTGATTTAGCTACACTCCTTACATCTATTAATGTTTCATAGACTTCAATAACATTTCTAAATTCATAAACTTTAAAGGAAATAATTACCATCCAAAGTTTAGATATCTTTATATACTATTTTACTACAATGTCTATAATAAAGAAGTTGAACATTCCAAACTCTAAAGTCTTGAGCCTCAGACTAAAATAAAATGAGATGATATGTTAAGGCTCAGGGACAACGTTTTCACTTCGCACCAACAGTCCTCCTATATACGTAAATCCACAGACGTAAATAAGTATTTTTCTTACAAATAGCGATGGGTTCAATCTTAAATTACTAATGTTTAACACAGTCATAACATGAAATAACCCACAGTCAAAACTCCTGACCTCCTGACTCCTGACCTTATTGTGCGATACAAATCATAAACACACTTTACTATTACAATATGGCAGTAAGCAATGTATCAAATTATCAATATAATTCTTCATAAATTCGAATGATAGATTGTAAACAAGTTATAATACGATATTTCTTTTAACTAAAGGGCTGTAACCCAGTAACCTATAATAGCCAAAGACGTTGTTTCAAAGTTACATCATAATTATCAAATATTTTAAGATGCTTGAGTGTAAACATTTCAAAAAGTTACATCAGGTTCTTTGAGTACATAAAATGTTTCAATTTTTATTTCACAAGCTCAATGATGTGGTCATGCTTATGGAATGACCATAGAAATCCGGAAGTAAAATCAGAATACCTATGTCCGCAGGTGGCCTTATTTTAAGCTCGTCTGTTTTTCAAAGAAAAGAGTTGAGGCATTGTCATTACTCTGGTATCGTCGTCGTCGGCGGATTTGTCGTTAGCGTCTTCGTTGTCGTAAAAATCTTTAACATTTTGACAAAAAAAAAGTGAAAAGCTTAAACCTTGGCCATAGCTTCTAACTATAAAACCATCTGTCATCAAACTTCACAAACTTGTTCACTATCACCAGAGGTACATGAGTTTATCTCCCCCTATTAAACAGACGAGTGTTGGCATCCACATATGGTGCTCTTCTTAAACTTAATATTACATTTACAGTCTGAGAATAATAATTTTATACTGAAGACTTATGCATCAAAAGCAGCTTTAAAATATCTTTATTTCACCGAACGGTACACCAGGCACCGATCAATGGACGGGAATAACACGAGACCATCCCGATTTTGTAATTTCCACAATTCTTTCTAGGCGTTGCCCTTGGATACTTCTTAACCCCTGCATCCAACCAACCGCATCTGTAGGGAAATATAAATTGCAATATATCCAAACATTAAGAATATGTACAGGGTATTCTTGTCAGTCTTTGTAGTAGCTTATACATTATGGATGTTGGTTTGACCCCGGCCTGAGTACTTACAGATTTTTCATGTGAGGGTCGGTGGATGTACCCTGTATGATCCCGAGGTCTTCCTCTACCTATAATGAACCTGACACCGGGACCTGACTAGGGTTATAACACTAACACAGTTGCTATTCATGAATATAAATGAGGTTGTCAGTTAAATATAACAAATGATTTTTATGAACAAACCATGCCCGGAGATCATTTCGATTCCAAAACCTTCAGACCTGATTATCTTATGTAATACTTTAAACGATGACTAAGTATGCAGTGCAGTTGTTAACTGATTTATATATATATATATATATATATATATATATATATATATATATATATATATATACACATGTATATCATATTCTAACCCCTTAACCAACTTTTAGACTAGCCACGTAAATCTATTTTTTCTGTTATAATAAATTCGATTCATAGTCCAATGATGTTTGTAAACAAGTTACTTACCCGCAGTTTTCTACTCCACGTTGACGAGCTTCCTCAAGTTCTGCCAAAGTTAACAAACGACCTCCAATAGAATCACAGTAGTCCTGGGCACCAGTTTCGTTCATTTGATACGTGACATATATCACTGAAATGTCAAAGAATAGTAACATGAAATGCTAAGTTAGTAAACAAGCAGATCACATCTCTCTCTCTCTCTCTCTCTCTCTCTCTCTCTCTCTGCCATGGAAATAGAATACGCAGCTACAATTTGTAAATGTTCTTTTTCTATAATATTCATTGCGAACATAACATGTTCTTTTATATGATATGTTTGAAGACTAACATGTTATCACCGCAATGTAAAACATGACATAGAAATTATGTACATGTATAATATCAGAGTATATCATTTTTCGTGAAACTAACAAACACGGTTTTGACGGGGTCTTTACTGTGTTTTACACAAGTTAATTCCTTGTTTCATATTAATGCCAATGTACTAATTCGCGTGCTCACTCTGATGTTCTTGAAAGGGTTCATAAGAAATTTTGTAAGTTTATTTTAAATGTTAAACAGTCAACAAATACGTTAGCATTGTATGCTGATTTGGGAAGATTTCCTCTGTATATTGAGAGGCATATACGGATGATTAAATACTTTTTGAAATATACACTGTTAAAAAAGATAATTGCATTTTAATGTCTGTTGCGGGATCAAATTGATACTTTAAATAGACAAAATAATTCTACCATATGGGTGTCAAAAGTAAGAGATATTATCCAATCGGCTGGATTCAACAATGTTTGGCTTTTCCCTGAATCTGTCAATATTAATATATTTATACCTGTCCTACGAAGTAGATTACGTGATATTATATAAGTAACTGGAAAGCTAATATTGATGTTTCATCTGCATTAGATATTTATGAGAAATTTAAGTAAAGTTTTAAGCAGTCATCGTATATAAGCGTCATTGGAAATTCAAAATATAGGAATTCATTAGCTAAACTACGTTTGTCATCACATAGATTGAACATTGAAGTTGGTAGACATAATAAAATAAATAGAAGTGAAAGAAAGTGTACATTCTGTAATCTTAACGATATCGAAGATGAATACCATTTTGTTTTAAAATGCCCAGTATATTCTGAACTTAGACGAAAATATATACCAAAATACATGTATTATTATACGCATACAAGTATGGACAAATATATTAACTTAATGCAAAATGAAAACACTGTTATATTAGAAAAATTAGCTTTGTTTTGTGTAAAAGCCTTTAAATTAAGAGATTCTTTGTGTTAATATTACTACCTACACATTTTAGTAAGATCATTCAACATTCAACTCTTTACATTCTCACTGTTTGTTTTATGTATTGTTGCATGTCATGTGTCACATGTTATTATTGTAATCATTGTATTATGATGATGAGCTTATAATGCTCAAGTCCATAATAAAGTATCTGTTCTGTTCTATGGCATGATGTCGAAGTGGGGCAGCACAATATCTAAGCTTATTGAACCACTTGGGAAGCTCCACGTGTTGATATTGTGTTTTACACATCACACTTTAGTCTCTAGATCCGCAAATCTTGACGAAATTATTTTCACATTAATATTGTAAGGGAAACTTTAAATGTAATATTAGGACAAATAAAACGGCAGCTTCTGACAGAAGGTTCTAAATATGGGATCATAAAAAAATCATAAAAAATAAAGCCCAGTTTCCTGTCTGGCCATGAAAAAAAAACATGACCTATGATTTATATTTTTGTAAAATTCAATTTAATTCATACAAAAAATAATAACGAAATTAAAGGATATTTTACAAATATACGTCACGTTTACCTGGTGCTTGCCTGATGATAACGCTCCTTGTTTGCTGTATTTTCGACATCGAAACATAATCCATTGCTTTGTGAAAACTACACGTTTGTGTGACTGCATCGTGTGAAATCGCTACACACATCGGCTTGCTTTTACACTTAAAATAACAAATCGGCATAGATACACCCACAGCTTCATCATACACGCCTTCATAGATCCTAAAAGTTGGATTTAAAACAACATGATGCAGCTGAAGACCGAGTGTCACAACAAGTCCTACCGAGAAACAGTACACGTATACTGCCACTGTCATCACGACGGTAAACCGTTTAATTCCTGAGAACGACGTACAATTTGTGAACCTATATAATCTAGACAGGAATATCTGGTTTTTCATTGGTGAGCTGACTCAATCAATTCGTAATGATTATCAATACCAAACCAATGAAATGAGATCGAGTAAACCAAGCATACAAATTAAAATTCATATTTAAATCATCCGACTATAAAAGGCATTTACGATTAGATAGAACTATTTTATCTTATTACGCTGTAATGTTCCATCTTTACAGTGAGCAATATGTATTGTAAATTAGCTAGATTATGCGTATTTTAATTTAAAAACTTATCTTTTTTACTATATGAAGTGGTGATCAACACTTTGAAGTAACAATGAGTAAATCATTGCCATTAACCCAGTAGAGACGCTTGAAGTAACAAAATATAAAAAAACCTGTCATATGCAAGATAACAAAATGTCTGCAAACTCTCAATTGCTGGAAATATTGGTTATCTGTAAAAACTGGTCGGGTTAGTATTTTTTCCCCGCTCTAACGTACGTTATACAAATTAAAGTGTAAAGAGATTCACGCAAAAACTGCATTTCCTAATCAAACTGAAACCAGCCCCGCATATGAACAGTCCTGATAAAGACTAACAATTCCATCTGTTTTTAATAATGGAACACTTTGAACAAGGTTACTTCCCATGGTTTGATATTGACTTGTTATCAAAAACTGAGGATAGGTAAAATAACTTTAGGTTTATACCAATTTACCCGTTTAATTTGGTTCGTATACTACATCATAGTCCCATACCTTTTAAGTTTCAAATGCGTTTGTTGCCATGGTATTGTTATTGCCATCTTCAGTATTGATGAGATTAAATGCACCACACTAAAAATATGATTTGAAGGGTATCTGCGAAATCTTTTGAGCATCAACTAGGAGAGATAAAATATTTCGTTTACATAAATTAGAAAACGAGTTGCTTCAGCTTCGAGGCGTCAACTTTCAGACTTGTAGTCATGTTCGCTGCACTGTATCACAGCTAACCACAATAAACGAAATCTATTGAAAGTTAATTGATTCCGGCCAAGATAACATATAATTGGTTGCAACATATATTAGTATGTAATACTTTGGGATATTAAACATTTATTTCCTTTAAGATTCGTATGGTGATCAATAACCAATCGCCATATAATGGCGTCTGACTGTGATTTCATTTTGCTCTGAGAGTTAACCGTTGCTATAATATAAATTATTACAGGTGAAGGAAGACCCCGAGTGCAAAGAGGCACCTGAGAAAAACGATGACTGAACGATATCAGGCATTCTTTCTTATAAATAGTATAATATTCATTAGCTCTCTGATGAGTCATGGCTAAAATAGATTTAAATAGTTCAAATCCCTAAATGTGACACTATTTTTCCTCAACGACTTGATATCGCTTAAAGCTGCGGCCACGCTTAATAGTAGACAGTAGTGTTTCGTGACCGTAAATGACCGAATTTGGCCTTTTCAAAGAATCCATGATATAGCCGGAGTTAGCTAAAAATTCAATATGTTCAAAATATATCTACTGTGACAAGACCTTACTGTAACCATAGTTTGAACGTACTTCAAAGTAGCTGACCCTAGTTGACAGTAAATTATCCTACTTTACCGTAGTGTTTATCGTAGTTTACCGTAGTTGACAGTAATTATCCTAGTTTACCGTAGTGTTTATCGTAGTTGACCGTAGTTGACAGTAACTTATCCTACCTTACCGTAGTGTTTATCGTATTTTACCGTAGTTTTTATCGTAGTTGACCGTAGTAATAACACGTACTACATTTACCACTACGGTCAGGTAGAGTCAAGTAGAGGCGACTACTAGGGTTGACTACGTTTGAAGTACGTTCACAGTTATGTCAAATAGGAATAGGTAATGTTGAATTTAACAGCAGTACAATTCGTGCAAATCTAGTAAGTTGGAATATACCAAAACCATAGAATGTTTGCACGATGTGAATAAGGTTCATGATCAAAATAATAAAATTTTGCTTTTAAAACTACAGCCCGATGGAAATAAATCCCAATTCGAAGATTGAACAAGAATCAATAAATCTAACACTTTTTCAATCATACAAACAGCCGTTGAAATAAACAAACATTACATCAAAATAATAAAAGACTAGTGCACCGTAACGCGGGCAGTATACGCCCGAAGGTGAAGAACCCTTGTATATGTGTATGGTAAATATTGCTAAATAATGACAATACCCATTACTATCATAAAGATTCAGCTTTTGTGGTTTGTGTTTTGCTCATTCTACCACGGGCAGAGTCACACTTGTCGCTGAAACTAGCTTATATGTAATGGATTCCCATACTAGCTCTGTATAGATAAAAGTGACAAAGGGCCTTACTCCTCAAAGAAATTTGTGAGCATAAAATTTTCTTCATATGCTCAACTTCATAGCAAGTATATAGGGGTAGATTGAAACAAATCCATGCAGTACAGAGGAGTTGCGTTCACACGATTCTGCCTGCTTAGAAAAAGCTATCAAGGGTCATAACTCCAAAAACAAATGTGTGGGCATGAACATATGAAGTCAGAGAAGTTGTGATCACAACATTCCACGTACAAAACTCTGTATAAGAAAAATTAACAAAAGGCCATAATTCTTGAAACATACAAATGAGCACAAAATCCAGCAATTATGCACGACTACATATAAAGGTGAATATTTCAGGTATGCTTGAACCGTATCCCTTTGGCAGTGTAATAGAAGTTTTTGTTCACGAAGCTATGCTACATAACTGCATATAGGAAAATGAACAAAGGGCCATAATTCTTTAAATCTTCAAGTGAGTACAAATTCCAGCCTTCATGCACAATGACATATAAAGGTAAGTCTTAACCAAATCCATCAGGTAGTCTCAAAGGAGTTGTATGCCCAAAGTTCTGTTACACGACTATATTATAGGAGAAAGTGACAAAAGGCCATAATAATGTAAATTTTCACGTGAGCACAAAATTCAGACTTCATGCTTAACTACATATAAATTACGGTATTGTGGATAAAATTAATGCAAATCCCCCAGACGAAACTTTCCTAAATCGTCCGCCATATGATAACTATACCTGTAATACAATGAATAATAAATTGGCTTATGTCCAATACATTTTTTATAATCATTTATAACGATAATTATCATGTCATCATGGAGTTGACCAAAATCGATATTAACTAATATGTATGCATGGTCGATTAAATAGACGAGACCACATGTACTTTACAAAGATGTTCTCATATTTCAAATACAAATACGCAGTACTACACGAACTGTGGTATTTTGTATCACAAACCACAAACAAACTATTTAGAATGTAGAAATCAAAGTGTATATTGAGGTATGCTCCCATGTTGAACATGAAAACAGTCATGATATTGCCAGATCTAAAAGAAAATGCACTTTTTGAACTAATGGTTATATAGTAGACGAATTCCATTTTGATACAAGTTAAAATAAAACAGAGTATGATAACCGACCACATGAAGACATTACAAATGAAAATAGCCAAATACCCCCCCCCCACCCCCCTTATTCATCATTGGCTAATCAAATAGAAAATCTTTCCGAAGTATAACCTTTCCTGAACATTGGTCTGTTTTTAGTGCTTCTTTTTTTCCCTTCTCATTGTAAGCCTATTCATATAGCTACTCAGAAATAAGAGACTTATTGGGAAAATGCATTTCGTCTTATACTTTTATAACTTAGTTTTTTTGTTTTGTAATTATATACTTTGCATGGATAATAACTTCAGAAATATCTGACATGTTCATGACTAAATATCTGACATCAAATATCAGTTTTTAACTTGCCATGACCCCGTCCAATGAGGCGTGTTGACATCTCTTTTTTCCGTATCTTTTCGGTAATTTGTAGATTTCTTCTCATTAAAGACACAAGATACAGTTACTGTTCTGTACAGAAACATGTCGGGCAGTGGATACATACTTGATGTGTGTTCAATTAATATATACAAAAATGGATGCTCTTGTATGTTATGGATGCACCTGTTTTGAAATAATGTTTCTGAACAATATACATATATGTATTTTGCTTTATTCAAGTCCCAGTATCCTAGTATCTTTTTTTTTTCGAGTTAAACCTGAAGTGAAAGTGATACAGATTAACAAACTATTAAAATTGTTTCAGTTATCGATAAGATATATTCCATATCAATTCAAAACAAACAAATATCCCCTATTTACATCCATTAACTGGTTTGTTAAAGCACAGAATCGCGCGTTTATGAGGACGTAATATTTCACACATGATTTACACTGCAGATCAGGGTTTTAAGAAAAAAAAGTTTAAACTACAACTGAACAATGAAAATACACTAAAAAAGAACAACAAAACACAAAATTTTAATGCATACCTACTGATCCTGTTTCTTTGCCTTGTCACAATGAGCACAATATTTTTATGTGACCTCTATATAAACATTCAAATTCATCAAACACATCGTGAAAGAAGAGACTATGAATATTTTGAATCAATGACGATTATACATACCGTAAACAAACGCTCGCAATTCAAAGTGTCTTCAGGTAGGACTGGACGTAACGGAACATGAATGCATGCGACGCACGTGATTCCTGTCTAGACATAACACGTGTGAAGCGGAGCACAGTAAATCTACCCTTGAAAATTTACATTATAGGAGCTCTGGTAACGAAATTTGAAGTTAGCTCATAAAGTATCAAATTCAAATTTGGTGTTGGTATACGGATTTAAGAATGAACGTGTTGTAATACAGAAAACGCTTTATATTTTAATGAAAAAAATAAAAAAATAAAAAGATCATAAGATAACACAAACATTTACAATACAAATCATTTTACAATAGCGAACTGTTAGTGTCAGACCGTAAGACACATTTTTAACAGAAACGCACATATTTAACGTGTAAACAGTTATTAAAACAATATAGATTAATTGCAAGAAGTTCACGGATTCTTGAACTTTTGATAAAGTAAAGTAAGCATACATTATATTTTTTGATGGGTAACTTTCGTTTTTAGTTCTTTCGTTATCTGTAACTTGAACATGTATTACAGGTCGGTATGTTAAGCAGAAGTAAAATGTCAGTATACAGTGTACAATGATTCAAAATATACTTATTTTATAATACAAAAGTTTTTCTCCTTCAATTTTGTGATATATCATGATTTTCCCCATCTTTAACATTAACGTGATTAGACTGCATTTTTGTCAGACAAAAACCTTATTTGGACATAACACGATGTTACTATAAATACCATTGCCTAATCGTCTATAAACCCCGGGAATAAACAAATGGTGGATTTTACATAACAAAATAGCAAATCTATTACAATGTCTTATTTTATATAAACCATGCATGATAATTTTGCACATACAAATGATTTGAGAAAACTAACATTGTTAATTGCATTCATAGTTGTGGATATTTGTTGTTAGGTAGCACATCTAATTAAAAAAGAAACTTTAAGAGTTTCATGCAGTTTGGATCTATGTTTTTGTATAAAAACGCCCGTATAGAAAAACGGACCATATTCTGTCTGACATTTCATGCAAATTAAGAAAAAGCGTGCACACTAACTCCTGTGATCACAGAAAAGGAAAAAAAGGACAAAACCTCTGAATAAAAAGCAAAAGAAAGTTACCTATCAAATGTTTGCGTACCATGACTTGTTATCAAGCCCGTAAAGTTTCATTCTATCAGACCAATGATTTGGAGTAAATACTGTATTAAAGGTCAATATGAGTGGAGAGAAAATAAATAATCTGGCAAAGTATGTCCATTTAAGTTTGTTTTTTATCCAGCATTACATTTCTCCATGTCCCTCGTCCTTATCCGATGTGGAGACTGCATTCAGAAATTATTACTCTCGTATATGGTGTCTTCAATCAAGTCAATTCCATGTATCAACCTGTTTTGATCCGTGGTCTTCATGTGTGCATTTCTTTATGACTAAAATTTGAAATTAAACATTCGAATGTATGTACCAATACTCAGACAACCCCTCGGAGATCTTCAATGTGTTTTTTAACAATTAAATGACTTTGTAGGCATACTGGATCACGTTGCGATACCTTTCCTAATATATCTTGTGATATTTTTGTCACTGTATTCTCTTAATCTCCGTATTGCAATTCTGAGTGTTGCCGTACAGTTCAATTTTTACTGTTTGCACACTTGACAGTTTGCATTTTATTTTGACTGTCGATGTAAAATGCGTCCGTGTTCCGTGGATTATGTCTGACTCGGAACACAGGAACTTATTCAGACACGAACGGCGAAACGATGAAATATGCTATAAATATTTATCATTTAATATCTAAGGTATTTTACCGAACTTCAGAAATTCTTGAAAGTATTTATTATTAACATTTTCACAAGTATGTATAGGTATGACTATAAATTTATAAAATCAAATGTTAATAACTGTTACAAGGACTATATTTAGGAATCGATAAAATTATGTATTTTAAAAACTTTGTACTTTGCATTTAATGATAAATAAATGCCATTTTTATCATCTGTAAATCACTTAAAAAATCAGTGGTCGATATTTGCTGTTTCTGACAAACAGATCGTAAAATTGATTACTTTCTTAGAATGTATTCAAATAAAGACTGAGTACAATATCTTTTGTAATATATAACACCTTTATATGTGCACCATGCGCCTGCCAAAGTTTTCCAGTCGCACATATTATTCCTACGTCACCATGGTTTGCACTTTTCACTTGGATTTATCCTCGGTTACCTTTTAATCATAGTATCCAGCCAACCGCATCTGTATGGGAAAAAAACTGTTATTACCTGATACCTTATTGCGGCCCGCTGCAGCGGCCGCACTATTTAATACGGGGTTGGAAATCGCTATGGAGAAATTGGCAGACTGCTTTACATTGGTTCACATTTTGTACTAAAAGTCATGTAATTGACGACTAAAATAAATTAAAACGGACACAGTCTACCTTTTTTGCTAGACTGCTTTAATTGTTATTATGACGGTAGTTTCGTATCTGTTTATATGTAAAACTTTAGACGCAGTCTAAATATTTCTTAATTATTTCAAACATATCAACAAAATATAATTCGTATTTATTTTACATTATTTTTTGATAATTGTTTGCAGATTTAATTCTTCAAAAGATAAAAAATACTTTACACAACAAAACATTATTTTTTCTTTAAATTTCCTCCAATCAAATTGTTCGAGTGATGATTGAGTGTTTTTAATCTTTTGATTTTGTCCGGACCATAACTCCAATACTAAAGTAGCTAGGTTGATGAAACTTCATATGTAGATTGATCTTGATGAGAGGAAGTGCAGTGCACAAGAACCATAAACTATGCATGTATTTTGAAAGGAGTTATTGCCCTTTGTCATTTTTAATCTTTTGATTTTGTCCGGACCATAACTCCAATACTAAAGTAGCTAGGTTGATGAAACTTCATATGTAGATTGATCTTGATGAGAGGAAGTGCAGTGCACAAATACCATAACTCTGCATGTATTTTGAAAGGAGTTATTGCCCTTCGTCATTTTTAATCTTTTGATTTTGTCTGGAGCATAACTCCAATACTAAAGTAGCTAGGCTGATGAAACTTCATAATAATGTAGATTGATCTTGAAGAGAGGAAGTGCAGTGCATAAGAACCAGAACTCAACATGTTTTTAAAGGAGTTATTCCCCTTTGTAATTTTTAATCTTTTGATTTTGTCCGGACCATAACTCCAATACTAAAGTAGCTAGGTTGATGAAACTTCATATGTAGATTGATCTTGATGAATGGAAGTGCAGTGCACAAGAACCATAACTCGCATGTATTTTGAAAGGAGTTATTGCCTCTCGTCATTTTTAATCTTTGATTTTGTCTGGAGCATAACTCCAATACTAAAGTAGCAGGTTGATGAAACTTCATATGTAGATTGATCTTGAAGAGAGGAAGTGCAGTGCATAAGAACCAAAACTCAACATGTTTTTTAAAGGAGTTTTCCCCTTTGTTATTTTTGGTCTTTTGATTTTGTCCGGAGCATTTCCCAAAACTACTGTACTTATGTTGATACAACTTCATTATGTAGATAGACCTCATATGTAGATAGACCTTCATTGCTCACACTAACTTTAAACGTTACATACATGTAGTCTTTCACTCACGCAAACTTTTGAAACTGTAATCCTACACATGACAGACTTCCGGTGTGGGTATTGATCACCTTTAGTGATAAATTTTTTTTGGTATGCTTAAAAGCCCAAATCCTATGTGTGAACATTCGTTTTATGTGTCATGTGAATACATCCTGTGTCAAAGATGGGGGTGGGGTATGAATCACCTTCAGTGATAGTTCTAGTTTAAAGAAGTTAACATATTACGCGTCATTCAAAGTGTTTACTTTCTCATTCATCATCAAAAAGTTATAATATGCTCATGTGTCATTCAAAGCAGTTCTCATATATGTCATTTAATGTTCATTTACTAGCTTATCATTGCAAAGTACTTAGTACTCACTTGTGCTTAAAAAAACAATTGACAAACTATTACTCAAAGGTGCTAACATATTTACTTGCCATTCAAACATGTTCATATTTTAATTTACTCACAAGTCCTTTGTTAATCAAGTGGGAGAGATACTCAGTTGTGTTTTTGTTTAATGTTCATATTCCTTATAAATTTTTTATATATTTCTGTGTAAAATATGTTACAAATTTCATTTATGTATCATTTCTTTCTCATCACACTCAACTTAAATAAATTACAGTACACATTGTAACATTCTGAACAAAGTAATAAAACTCTTCAAACACCATTATTATCCTGCACTAAAAGATCAATTGAGCATTTCCAAAATAATGTTTCGACATAATGACTAATACTCAATTACATTTCCATTATATTTATCTATGTAAATACTGTTCTTCTCTTTTAAAACACACACTTCATGCATAATACATAACTCAGTACAATTATGAATATGCATTATAGTCATCTTTATATTTGATCCTTGTCAGACTTATGTTTAACTGTATTCACATTTGCATTAAATTGTATTCAAAGGTGCTTAATACTTACTTTCAATGACTATGTGCTCATATACTTGTTTATTCAATGGTGCTAACTTACTAATTGTCATACAAACTTAGTTACTCTTCTTCCAACATAGCTTTCTTCAGATATATGCTACCTTATCATCCAATGATGGTTACATGTGCACACATCATTCAGTGTAAATATGTTTAATATGTTGACATACTTCCTCCATGTTGAAAGGTTGTGAAATATGCACTTGTTACTTGTTAATGTGTTAATTTCTTTTATATTTTAGTGTGTGGTTTTTTTCATGTGTAAATATTGGTTGTTAATTTGTTCTTTCTTCATTTTTTTTTTTTTTTTTTTGGTATTTCAGTACCATTGAAACATATTGACCTTAGTAATGCATCTACTTTATATAGATTTACTCAAAAACTTAATTCTATATTATTTTAAAAAAAAATTAACTTAAACTTCTTAAATGTAACAAAACAAAAGCTTTACTTTTAAAAAAAAAAGTCTGTGTACGCACAATCGCAGTATCCTATATTTTTATTGAACATGTGCCTTGTTAAATGTTTGAAAGAATAAACATTATTTTTTTCCATATAAAATGATTATTAATACATTTATATATTTGCTTCTACTAACAATTTATAACATAATATATACATCTTCCTAGTCTATTTTTCATACAGGGAACATTTTTCTGGTAACATTATATTCAAGAATTCATAGAACTGAACAGAACATTCCCTAATAGATTGAGATTATTTTTGCTGTAAATATTGTAGAACATGTAAAATAAGTGTCTAAATATGTTTTCTTTTAAAAGTCTACTTGTAAAACTGTTCTTGCATCAATCTTTGGAAATATTCTGTTTCTAATTTGAGAAAAATTACCAGATACTTGCTGTTTTGAAACTGTGTTCCTTCTTAGCTTTAAAATTTTTACATCATTTGCTCTATGCTTTTTTGAAATGTGCATTAATTGCAAAATATGTTTCAGTTCCTTCTTTTCCCAGTTTAATATTATTTCAATTAAACACAACACCCCCCATTACATTATTCACATGTACTTCCATACTTCTCACTTGCTCTTGTACATATCTTCTTGCACATTGCTATTTAAAAGAAAAATATCTTCATTTGTTACATTTTATTCCAGTTGATCTCCTGTTTTTATTACTTAGCATTTCATTTCTTACTGAAACTTTTCCAAAAACATTTTTGTTCAATATTAAAAACATCTCTAACACTTTCATTTCAACATTTCATGTTTTAACATTCCTTCTTTAAACGTATGTGGTAACATAAAAATGTCTTACACATAGAATCAGTATTATTTATATAAAAGACAATTTGATACTTTTTTATAGAAATATATCTTGCAAAACTAAATGAATGTTTTACACAAGAATCATATTATTTATATAAAAGACAATTTGATACTTTTTTATAGAAATATATCTTACAAAACAGTTTTTTAATTAACAAACTATGAAACAAAATGTGTGTTATTTTCTTATTTGAAATAAATGACGTATAAAATATTTGAAACATATGATGTGGTTCAGTACGGATCAATACATCCACAGTTTACATTCTTAACATGTGAGTCATCATTACTTTAGAAATAAACATGTGAAAACAAAACATACTTAAAAATTTGACAAAATTTATTTCATGTTCATAAGCCACCTACAGAATAATAACCTTATTTAGAAAACTTCATATAACAATTGCATTGTAATACTTTAATTCTTGCTATAATAATTGGAAAAAATCTTAAATTTTACAAAACAATTTAGAATTGCATACCATAAAAGCAATGATTTCAAATTATCTTTAAATTTACCTTCAAACAAAAATCTATTTCTTTCAAACGTTAAATTTAAGTATTGCAACACAAATGCTAAAAACATGTCAGAAAAGTTCTCGTACACTAAGTTCGAAGGGCCGCTGTGATATACTTAGTATCACAGTTTTCTTGTATAATTGTAATTTCCCTGTTAAAAGTCTTCAGTTCATGTATTTTGTTATGGCGAACTGTTGACCGCTCAACATTTTTAACTGTTTCCCTCGCGTGCAGTGACATCATCAGAGTTTATTTATCACATTCCGTACCTTAGCTGTTTTAATTCGATGCAATAGAATAATCAATTGTTCAGAAAGTCATTGTTGTTATCTTACTTGTACCATTTAATTACGAAATGATTGACCAGGTAACAAAACAGTTATTTCACGGTTAATTTGTGAAACAGTGAAAACTGTCCCGATATGTAATCCCCGTCATCATGGACAATAGTTTTCAATGTTACACAGATTACCATGAAATAACTGTATAAAACAGTCATGCCAGGAATTTATTAATATAATTACACAGTATGATATTATATGTTTATCTGAGACATGGACTAATAAAAACTCAAGTATACATTTACAGGGTTACAGTAACCCAATACACTCTTATAGAAAGTATAAACACAGACGGACAAAACGTGATAGTGGTGTGTTATTATTTATATTAAAGACTCGATAAGAAAGGTGTAAAAGTAGTTAAAAATGATATCGATTGTCTAGTTTGGTTAAAGCTTGAAAAAAGTTTTTGGAAAAATGATGATGATATTTATATAGCTATTACATATATTGCTCCTGAAAATTCTCCTTTTCATAATTTAATGAACACCGATATTTTTAGAGAATTAGAGGCAGATATTGGTATTTTTGAAAATGTAGGGAAGGTGTTTGTTGTGGGTGATATGAATTCACGAACTGCAAAGAAAGTTGATCATATACCACATGACGGTAATATAGGTCACGATGACGTCACTGACACAGACACACCGTTAGTACGTGTTTCACAGGACTCAATTAGCAATAGGTTTGGAGACCATCTCCTCGATTTATGTAAATCCACCAAGTTAAAAATAGTAAATGGGCGTTTATATAACGACCGTAACATAGGTAAAATCACATGCATGACATATAACGGTCATAGCGTCGTGACTACTAATGACCCACCGCAGTAATTCGATACATTAACGGATTTCACTGTGCATAATTTTAAATGAGTTTTCGAATCATACACCTGTTTCCTTGCTATCAATCACATTCTATTTTGATGGACAGTGCAAATAGGTCATAATGTTACGTATAATGGAACCCAATACATAGAGATAATTTTAGAATCGAGTTAAATTCGAGCATATTACAGCTAGAAAATGAATTACAGGATTATGTTAATAAGTTTGAAAACCCCGATGTACTTGTACAAACATTCACCGACTATCTCAAGAACGTGGAAAGAAGTATTTCGAAAGAAAAATGGGAGATAAACAATGTCAGTTTGAAAATTTTGATAAAAACAAACAAGAATGGTATGATGATAAATGTAAGAAAAACGGAATATGTTCGTTCAGCGATAAATGACTTCTTACGGACAAAACTGAGGTAAATAGACGGATACTTTATGAAAAAAAGAGAGATTATAAGTATTATTGTAAAAACAGAAGTCGTTATTTAATAGGCAGCTTGGTAAAAAATGAATGATATGAGGAGTTGAAACCGCGAGACTTTTGGAATCAGTTTAAACGGTCTAAGGTAAACACAGCAGGTGACAATGTTACGAATCAAGAATTTTACGAACATTTTAAAAACTTAGCAAATTCCGTTAACGAAACAGGAAAATATTGAGGTTAGCGAGTTTCTCAGCAATTTTGATAATCGAGATCAAGACAAGCCACATTTCCAGAATTAGATAAACCAATACAATCGACGAAATTTTGGCAGCATCGAAGCGTTTAGGCAATAATAAGCTTGCTCCGTAGATTGCATTATATATGAAATATTTAAGGAATGTATGGATATTTTTAGGGAAACCGTTAGAAATCATGTTTAATTACATACTTAACAGTAATACGTTTCCACAAAGCTGGTCAATTGGTGTCATAAAGCCACTGTATAAAAAAGGGTGATACTTCAAATCCTAATAATTACCGTGGTATTACAATTACTAGTTGTTTTTGTAAGCTTTTTACGGTCATAGTGAATGAAAGGCTTAAGAAATGGTCTATCGCAATCGGGTCATTACAGACGCACAGTTCGGTTTTAAGCAAACTGCAGTACGGCTGACTGTATGTTTGTGTTAAATTCATTGATAGAGCGACAATTACGTAACAAAGAAAAAGATTGTTTACATGCATGGTTGATTTTCGCAAAGCCTACGACTACATCGACAGAAATTCGTTGTGGTTTAAGCTGATACAAAACGGGATTGACGGAAAACTGTTGTCGGTTATTAGAGCTAGTACAACGAAGTTAGATTAGCAGTTAAACATTTAAATACAGTATCAGATTTTTCAATAGTGATATCGGGTTATTTCAAGGCGAAATAACCTCGCCGATATTTTTTCTCTGTACTTAAACGATATTGAGACACATTTACAAGAGAATACGAATAAAGGCGTTACAATAATCAAATATCTATATGTATGTTGTTATATGCAGACGATGCAGTGCTGTGTTCAGAATCACAGAAGGCTTACAAGAATTATAAATAAACTTGAAGTATATTGCTCGAAATGGAACTTACATGTTAATACAGACAAAACTAAAGTAGTAATATTTAAGAAGGGAGGTAAACACCACAAAATTTAAAATTCACATTTTCTGATAAAGACATAGAAATTGTCACCCATTTCAATTATCTGGGATTAGTCTTTTCTAGTGGCGGGTCATTTATGCCGCAACTAGAACTTTTAAAAGATAAGGCATTAAGAGCAATGAATTCATTATTTAATGTTACTCGTGGAAAGAATTACCAATTAACATTATGTTTAATTTGTTTGATTCATATGTTCTGTCAATTCTTAACTACGGATGTGAGGTATGGGGCTACCTTAAGGCTGATTGCTTAGAAATTGTTCATAGAAAATTTTGTAAATGGCTGCTGAATGTTAAATTATCTACAAATACTTAAGCTAATAATTTAGAGTTAGGTAGATATCCACTGTACATAGCACGGAATGTTAGAATCGTTAGATATTGGTAAATTTATTTGGGGCAAAGCGTGAGAATGCATTGTTAAATAATATTGTAAAATTCCATAGGAGAGAAATCATCGAAAATGATAATATAGTTAATTGGTCGTCAAAAATAAGAAATATCCATGCAGCAGGCTGGTTTTAATGATGTTTGGTTATACCCAGAGTCGGTAAATGTTAATATGTTTTTGTATAATCTTATTAAATCGCCTCAAAGATATCTATTTTACCCCATTGGCAAGCAGTGTAAGCGAAAGTACGTCATTGTATCTTTTCAAAGAAATTAAATTCAGTATGGAAAGATCCTCATATCTACATTTATTAGAAAATAGTAATCACAGAAATATAATTGCACGGTTAAGACTTTCTTCTCATAATTTATCAATAGAACTGGTAGACATAGGCAAATCGCAAGACATGAAAGGAATGCAACTTATGTAATAGAAATGATATAGAATGAATTTCACTTTTTCTTATTTGTCCATTTTTAATACTGTTTACGATCAAAGTACCTACCAAAATATTATTCAAACAGACCAAATATGTTTAAATTTTTGGAACTTCTGAGCACTGAAAACAAAGAATTATTAACTAAATTAGCAATTTATTGTAAAAATGGATTTCAGCTGAGAAAATACACTTAATTTTTCAGTATAATACTTATTAACTATCTTACCACAAAAGTAGTTTTGATAAATAATTATAACATCTGGATATTAAGTCAGCTGGTTATACTGTCACTCTCACATATCTCACATTATTATTCATATAATTATAGTTCACCATGTTGCATGCTTTGTATTTTTTGCTTTTGTGACGATGAGCTTTGTGCTTAAGTCAAATAAAGATTCTGTTCTGTTCTGTTCTATAAAAGTCTACTGAAGACTGTATTTGTCTCATGTTTTTCATTATACCTGTAATTATAGAATACGATTACTATATTCAGTGAAACCCCTTTACAACGGCATTCATTATAACTGCACCCCCTTTATAACGGCACTAGTCTTGAAAATTAAAGTGCATAATCCTTCTATGTCTCTTTTCTTTACAATGCCAATTTCTTTAGAACAACAACATTTGCTGAAACAAACACGGCTGTTGTAAAAAGTGTTGACTGTATCTTAAACTCTTAACAAATGTTGAATAAAATGATTCAAATATTGTTAACTCGTTACTTCAACAATTCTTCTAGATAAATGATATGTTACAAAATGAAAAATGTTAAATGCAAATACTACCTACTGTGATGCGACAAAAGCTTACATTTTTATTTAGTTTATGCTCCATAAGCTATTTGCCAGTAGACCCAGTGTAAAATTAAGGTCTTTATTAACAAAGAGAACTTGCCTTGTTAGTTAGGATTAATTAAAAGTCCAACTTACACACAGTTTTCTACACCACGTTGAAGGGCCTCCCCCAGTTCTGCCTCGCGCATCAGTCGGCCCCCAATAGAATCACAGTAGTCCTGGGCAGATGTGTAGTTCATTTTGTCCACAATAAACATTACTGTAATACCAAAACACAGAAACAATCCAAATAACTGTCCTGATATAAACGTATTGGATATGACCAAAGTCGTTAAAACAATAGTTAATAATGCTAGTATATGACTTGGTGTCGTATTATCTCACTTTTACAAGTAGACGGTATATGGAACAATGGATTTTCTTTTTGCTGTGCAGACTGTAAAATCTGAGCTATAATACTGTTTTTTATCTACATGCATCTTATCTTTTTGTTTGCTGTGAACCACTATGTGTTTGCCTGTTGACGGAATAAAACTATTTAATGATTGGATCATTTTCTACGGTACATTCATAAAACTATTTAATGATTCGATCATTTTCCACGGTACATTCATAAAACTATCTAATGATTGGATCATTTTTCACGGTACAATTCAAAAACTATTTAAGATTCGATCATTTTCCACGGTACATTCATAAAACTTTGGTAAAATCAGACAAGTTCTTCGTATTTTTCTTCTCGTTTTAAAACAACGTTTAGAATTTAGAATACCTTAGGCAATTTAAAATTCAAAACTTTAAATAATATATTACATTCTCCATAGCACAACCCTCTTACCTGGAACGTGCCTAACGATGACACTTCTGACTGGCTGTGTTGTCCAAGTTGACATATAGTCCATCGCTTCATGAAACGTACACATCTGCTGCTCTTCACTGTGTGAAATTGCTACACATCTTGGCCGAGTCTTACATAAAAAATAACACTTCAGCAATGACACATTCTCAACACCACATATATCCCTTGACCAATCCTGAAAGTTAGATTTAAACCGATGTGTTTTAACTGAAGCCCAAGTGTTGCGACAAACCCAGACACCAGCAAACAGAGAGAGCTTACTGTTGTCTTCATTTTCCCTCAGAGTCACATGAAATACTTGTACCCAATATATGTTTAAATGTATTTGTCGCAACGATGCATAGTCGTGAAGCAAATCTATTTACGGAATAACTCTAAAGAAGGGGATAATGCCACATATATGATTCATTTTACTACGAACCAATGGAATAAATGAACCTGCTTTGCAAATTACGCATTATCTCAACAAATGCCTAGATATGCAATGTCATCTATCGTAAAGGTCGGAAGTCATACGAGTTATTTGCATGTCAATCAAAAGATTAATCTTAATTGGGTGCATTAATATATTTAAAAATTATTTTGTTTGTTGTTATCTACACCGATGAGTGTTTTTTAAATTATGAATTTTCGATGGCTAAATTGAATCCATCTGTAAATTTCCCAGCGGATATATGACATGAGAAATTGTTTTGAAAGTTAATCATTTTTTCTTAAATTGAAATTCTGTCAGATGTCTGTGACTTGCTATCTGCTGTTTCTATACTCCTATGTTTATTTTAGTGGATCCAAACCACGCACTTCCTGAACGTTTTTCTTTGTGACAGTGTAAATAAAAAGAGACAACTAACAGTATAACAACTGTATCGAAAGAATTTAAAAAAATCAAAATAAAATAAATAATAATAAGATAAAAATAATACCCATACCAATATATAGGGATGAAATCCATGTCATAAAACATGGAAAACAAAATGGCCGCCCCTAAATAAAGCATGTAAACAACTTGAATGAATACTTTTAGTATGAAATATCATACCCCATCGCTTTCAACGGTATCTATCCAGTTTTGTTCTACGGCTCTTAATTGTTTTATTAATGTAGAAGTAAAGTTTACTGTGCTTCCAATTTGTTGTTGACAACATTGATGTGTTATACCATACAGGGGCCATACAATGTACATGTATACTAAAGTGCAGTTTGTGTATTTTCAAGTTTACTCTTAATGATAGAGATATTCAAATTAACTGTAACAGTATTTAACTGATATTTTATAGGTTTTTTTATCCACCGTGTATCAGTATCATTTTCTTTCTATATTATGAATTTAATGATAATAGTTCAGCAAATGTTGATATATGGCATTTTTATGATATTTCAATTATGTCAACTTCAAAGGACATAAATACATGACTGGTAATTGTTTTTTTTCCTTCAAGCATATCCAAGTTTGAGATTGAAACAGATTGCCATTTTCAAAAAAAGGACAGTGACTCATACCATTTTTAACAAAAAAAAATTTAACAAATTATGCCACATAGATAATTTTGATGACCTTATGTTATGTGATATATATATATATATATAATATATATATATATATAATATATATGTGTGTGATTCAATCTAGAAATGATCAAATTATAAATTTAGAAAACCGTATACGTATGATACTCTATGTAGTTTAAGGATTAATGTTCCGCCATAATTTATGTTTGTAATACTTTATTCATTTGTCTTTACTTGATAATATATTTTGTACTTAACAGAGTATATTTGTACATGCCATCTTTTGCTGTTAAGCTTTGCATTTGGTCAAAGGCAGAATGCTGCTTATTTGCCATAATAAAAACTTGAAACTTGAATTAATATCAAAAAGAAATATTTATTGGAAAATTACCATCACCCAGCGCAACAACAAATACAAACATTAACTATTAGCCAAAGCAAATCATTAATTACAATAACATAATAATTAAATCAACAAAAAAAAATGTTGATTGTCACTACCATTGAAATGATAAATACATGTATACAAAGGTATATAGCACGAAGGAGCCTGCTATGCAAAACCTCACTTTTCCGGAATCCTCTCTAATCCGGACATTTCTGCCTGTCCTCCAGTTGTCCGGATTAATGAGTTTCCAATCATCAATATTTCTAAGGTAAGGCGTGAGAAGTTGCGAATGCGGAAAATGATTAAAATTCCGCTCGGCAATCTAGCTGAGCTAATAGATGATGATTAAACATAAAAAGCAACCTATTCTTATACATATATAAACATGTAATTTTCCTCAGGCCTATCTTGGCCGTCTGATTCAAATCATTATGAAATGATTGGATGGACAATAATCAAGAGAAATTAAGCTGATATATATATTGAATTTTTCTTGGGTTGATTATGAGACAAAAGATATAATATATACACAAAAGTAACTGTGATCTATGTTTAATGCAATACCGGCAAATGACGGTGCCGAACCCTATCATAGACGACCATATGTGACCAGATCGGTGTCCTATCGGAACCGTAACCCTTGCTTATATACCAGCAAAAACCTATAGATGAGCAATAATTGCTCAACTATATATAACAAAGCTCGCACTGATCACCGTGCATCCACTGGTCAGATAGCCACCAGCTCAATAACCTTAACGCTCAGCCATGGAAATACGCTTTAAAATATATTACTGTTCAAGACTAGCAACAAAGACAACTAAGATGGAACATGTCCACTGTTCACTCTTTGTGCTGACTCTACTAAGATAATATACTTTGTAACGACTGCCGTTCAACCAAGGGTTTTGGTTTGTTCACTGGATATGTTCACTCTTTGACGACCACGAGCAAAATGACAATTTTTTGTTGTTGTTGTTGTTGTATTGGGGTTTACCGTCGCTGCGATAGTATTTCAATCATATAGCGACGTCCAGCTAATTACAGGTGGAGGAAGACCGAGACCGGGTAGAACCACCGACCTACCGCAAGCCAGCTGGAAGGCTTCCTCACATAAAAATCCACGCGCTCCCCCCCCCCCCCCCCCCCCCCTGACAAATTTAAAAGGAAACCGCGCTATTTAAATGCTTTTTGGAAATGTCTAAAACTTTCTATGATTTAATATCGTTGTCGTCACGACTCATCAATAAAGATCGTATATCTAAATAAATGTGTTTATTCGTATTTTCATATCAGCGGCGAACTTTTCAGCTGAACAATCCGTGATTTGTGTGTTCTTTTAAATGTGTTTCTATGAGTCCACTCGTTACCTAAAAAGTCATTTCAGACATATGTTTTTTACTCTCTTGTTCATAGACCACATGTTTGCATCCCATCATAGGACAAGATTCACATATTTTCCCTATTATGTCTGCATTCCTTGTTTGTATTCAGTTCCGATTATATAACTATTGATATTTTACATATTCAACCAACGTTTCATTGAACATACATATTCGGCGAGAGTTCAGGATTATTTTTCGTATCTTTCGGTCTAATGCTCTATTACAGACAGTGTTTGTATGTCGATATCTCTCTTCGAGGACTTCTAATTTTTCATGAAAATCACCAACCATTTTTGTTTCGTTATTATGTAACCATTCTGTCAAGCTAGTCAACGTCGCTTGTAGAAATTTCTGTCCGTCTTCTCCAAGCAGTCACTGGATCGAGCAACGCGTCCCAAGTACCAAAGAAAGTAATTCATCTGACTCTTGTAGTTCATCGTTTGTTCACAACATTTATTTTTGAGACGATGTTTATGACCTTGTATTTCTGCTTGTCTTTATCTTGATCCGACAAATTTGGCATCCTTGGTATTGCTCTTTGATTTCCAATCTTCACAGATTTTGAGATGGCCTTACAATTGAAGAGGCCGCTATGGCTGATCTCGAATGTATACTCCATCATTGGGAACTCAGCAAGTGACGGTTCTATGCCGTAGATGACGCAGCTACCCCATTTGTTTTCTTCAGAGGATTCATCACTTTCACCTATGTAAATATGGTGGGGATAGTTATCATTATTATTCGTTATAGTAGTAGAAGTAAAATAAAGAAGCAGAAGAAAAGATAAATTAATTTTCTTCTACTTTCACATGCGTAGATAAGTACATGTAAATAAGTGAAATAAATCAATTAAGAAAAAAAAGACATATATCATTCATTATACAGTTCTTCTGGTAGTCTTTAGATGTGGTGAAATTTGACGTGTAAGAGATGTGTGTGTTAGAATTGTTGCAATTAATTGTCAAACCTTCAAAAACAGACATTGCCATTGAGGACTGGTAGTCTTTAGATGTGGTGAAATTTGACGTGTAACTGGCCGGAAGCCGTGTAAATCTCTTTATAGCAGTATGAAACTCCCCTTTTCCTGTCTTGTAACGGATGCTGTAACTAGCGATATCGATCACTAGCCTACCACTGTGTTTTCCGTCCTCTGATAAACCACTAGCATGAAGCGCCGCCCCCTGTGCCGGGGATGTCAAGTCTGCGAATACAATGGGCACCTGTAAACAAAAATAAACAAGGGTCAGGCTGACGCAAAAAAACAAACAAAAAAAACCCCAGATTTTTCATGATTCAGTTCGCTTATATAAACATGCAATTGAATATGAAGACAAAGCAGAATAATTGGATGGGAAGCAAAAAGCATGCTGATATGATGATTAAACATACCAGAAGGAATACAGAATCATACACACACACAATAACAAGATGCAGGCAATAGAACTACTGATATAGCAGAGATAGACTTAACCCATTACCTGATACCAACACATTTTGACACATCTGAGAAACATAATTTTTGAAAACATCATAAAAATGGAGCAATTGCTCTTAATGTGTGAAAACAGTTGAATTAGAATAACACTTTGTTCCTCAATAATCAGGGTTTTGGTAGATAGCATCACAAACATACTTACCCAGCTGACTTGAAATAAAATAACATGCAAGCTCTTCATATAAGCTAGCTATATCTAAGGTTTGGTATTGATGTCTTCTCTGACACCAGTTATAAAGTTTTCCCTGTATTTTCTCTTTATAGACACAGTGACCTTGACCTTGACCCAGCTGACTTGAAATACAATACCAAGCAAGTTCTTCATATAAGCTACCTGTACAAAAAGTTTGGTATTGATATGTCATGTATGACTCGAAGTTATCATCCGGAAACGAAAGTTTGACGCCGCCCGCCAGCACAAAGACATTCGCTAATCTAATAACCAGAATTTTTTGCTGAAAAATCTGGTTAAAAACGACAAAAAAGTGGCAAATCCATTAATATTTAACTAATACATGCAAACAAAACGACAATAATCGGTGGCAAATCATGGAATATACAAAATTCGCATGCATTCAATGCATCAACAAGAAACGGTGGACAATCCAAGACTTCACTCGTACACGCGGTATCTGCAAGCAAGTTAAATTTTTCTGGTTCTGCTAATAAAAAAAAAACTGGCTGCCTTAAGCAAGATAATGCGAGTGAAAACTGTAACTTTACCTTACATAAATTATAGGCATACCTTGGTGCCCATATAACTTTGTATGTGGTCTTTTATCGCAGGTATCCGGACGACCCCCCACACAGTATACTGTTTCTATATCAATTTTGATGAATGGGTCTGACATCTTCTCTTTTCCGTGTTTGAAGACTTCCATTAGAAGTGAACGAAGCCGGAAAAATAGCTTCTGTATATATAAAATAATAATCGTATCAGAAATTATCATGACACACTGGAAAAACCCAATTATTAGTAAATAGAACATATTGAGTTATTTTTGGGTTTTGATGATGCTTAACGTCTTTTTTTAATTGTCGAAAAAATCGTGCTACTTGGCAATTCCATTCCGAAGTGATAAACACAGATGCTCGTGTTCAGGTAAGAATCTACATATGTTTACATTAAGGTCATAGATTGCCTATCTGCAAAGATATTTTCCACATTTCACTTAAATGCGACATTAAAAAACACAATTGAACACTACCATAAAAAAATTAAGAAAAAGCCAAACCCAAGTTAAAGCTAGAAAAAACTACTTACAATTTACGCATGACCTGTTACAACGGGATTGAAAATGATGTGCCATGCAATTTATAAATAAAAAGTTAAGTTTTGAAGGTTTTAAAAATAATGAGTTTTCTACGCCATCAAGGAATTGTGATTGAATTTAAATATTGTTTTTCAAATAACAACAAGAAAATGTCCAAAAATTACCTAGTTGCACACAACCTTTAATTATAAGGGGGTCCTAAATTTACAATAAACTCATCAAAAGTTACCTGAACACCTTTAGGAATTTCAAGTCAATCCCATAAATTTATTGCTGAGGTACAAGCATGGGGATATGTTTCATGCAAAACCAAAATGTTAGGTGCGTATAGAAAAGGACGGATCGTGATGTCGTGTCGGTGTGTGACGTCACCGGTGTAACTTTTATATAAATAGCCCCCAAAATTCACTAGGTTAAGCGGGATACTATAACTTTCACATAAATGAATGTGTATTAAGATACTTAAATCGTATTTTTTTACAATGACTGGACAAAAAGCGACTTCGATTCTGAAAATATTCTCGTTGACACTGCTAGTGGTGTTTGCGTAACCCTTGGTGTGGGAGGAGACCGGAGTACCCGGGGAAAACCCACGTGTCCGAACGGGCGACACAATTCCCTTTTGCGTCAAAATCGGACCGATGGGTCGAAAATGGGGTGCGTTAACCCTACGTTTCCGGGGGCCGCCTGAATGAAATTTCTTTTTCTGATGCCGAGGATGTCCA
>CM037781.1:69537578-69553513 GCA_021229015.1 Solen grandis | reverse complement strand
TGAGGGGTTGGGGTCGGAAAATTCGAACCCCAGCATAGGTTTTGGGAGAAAAAGCTCCCAAAAAGCGCTAAATCTGGTATTGACTGAACTTCTTGTATATCGAACACCCATTTAGAGACAAGCTGTGTAATAGATTTTCCCCATCTGAGAACATGGCCACTATGGATGATTGATTGAAGAGATACTTGCAGAAATGCCCGACCCAGTCCCAGAGGGTCAACAGCCATCATTACATACATGCCTCGGTACGTGAACTGCGCGCGATGGCTAGAGATGCAGGTTTGAGAGGGTATTGTCTCTCAGAAAAGGGTGATCTAATCAAGCTGCTAGCACCGGAAGAGGCGCCCGGCTGTAAGAAACATTCTGGACGAGCCCAATCCTGAAATCAGAGGCTTACTTAAGCCTCTGCAACCAAGTCCTGTCCCACCACCACGGCCAGCCGCAAGGCCAAGGAGAGAAAACGAAAGGCCATCTTGGAGGAGTTTGACCCCCACCCTCCCTCAAAAACACTCAGAACAACTACGGATTACCAAAATGAGATCCTGGATGTGTTCAGTCGGAACACAACACCAGATAAGTTAGTCTTCAGGCAGACCCCCTGGGTAATTGGTAGCTTCTTGAGGGGCTGGCAGATGAATGTGCCTCAAGGGCATCCTCACGGTGCAGACCCCCGGGCTTTCCTTGAAAAAGTGAACCCCAGATCCGTGATAAGCTCGAGGAAGAGATACAGGCTCTGAACGGTGTAAAGATTCAGCTAGCGCTGAAAGTCCTGCTTCGGAAAGACAAGCCAGACGGCGTTGAGGAGTACACAAGCCCTGTGCTACGTCACAAGCAGGAGGCTATCTTAGAGAAGAGTGAGATCGAGGGGGCCCTCAATCAAGCTTTCCCGAGGATCCAAGAAACGCTCGAGAAGTGGACACAGAGAGGGTCTGGCTGGGTTGTAGAACGGGTGCAGATTCTTTGGCTGGATATCGCCAGATACCAACCTTTGAGGGGAGGATCTTACATCCCACTCCCGACAGCAGTGCAAAATAAGAAGGCGGTAATAAACGTGAAAAACAGAGATGATCACTGTCTCAGATGGTCACTCCGCGCCGCCAGGGCAGCGCCACCACCGCACAATGCGGAGAGGAGGTCATGGTACCCTACAGAGGACGGCCTCAACTTCACAGGGATTGATGCCCCCACGCCAATCTCTCAGGTCCAGAAAGTTGAAAAACAGAATAAGTTAGCCATCAACGTATTCGGCTGGGATGAGGGTGTTATAGTACACCGCCTCAGCAAACAGCCGGCGGACACGCCCCGGATCAACCTCCTGCTGATCGAGAAGGCGGGCAAGTTTCACTACACATGGATCAAGAACCTCAACCGCTTACTGCATGATCAGAGTAAGCATGATGGGTCTAAACACTTCTGCGAGCGCTGCCTCCACTGCTACACCAGGGAGGACCTGCTGGAGGCCCACAAACCCGAGTGCCAAGGCATCGGGCAGACGGCGGTGAGGGTGGAGATGCCCGAAGAGGGGAGGAACAAGCTCTCCTTTCAGAACCACCACAAACAGCTGCCGGCCCCATACATCATCTACGCCGACTTTGAGGCTCTGGTCACCAAAGTTGAGGGGCCTGAGCTAGACCCCACCAAGAGCTACACTCAGAACACTCAGCAGCATGAGGCCTGTAGCTACTGCTACGTGGTTGTGCGCTGTGATGGGCACACAGAGCCCCCGGTTGAGTACCGAGGGCCCAAAGCGGCTGAGCACTTCCTCCGAGCACTGCAGATAGAGGAGAAAAAAATCAAGAGAGTGCTGGGCAATCCAATTGTCATGAGGATGTCGCAAGAAGACTGGAAGGCTTACAACACTGCTACCAACTGCCATATATGTGAAAAACCGCTTGAAATAGACTCTGTGCGTGACCACTGCCACATCACAGGGCGATTCAGAGGGGCAGCCCACAAAGCCTGCAACCTAAAGTTAAGGCTGAACCCCAAAACAACGACCATACCGGTTGTATTCCACAACCTGCGGGGCTACGACTCTCACCTCCTCATGCAAGCCATCTCCAAGGTAGAGGGCAGGGTGTCCTGCATCCCTAACAACACGGAGAAGTACATCAGCTTCTCTCTCGGGCAGCTCCGCTTCATCGACAGCGCCCAGTTCCTCCTAGCCTCTCTAGACAAGTTGGTTGCTGCAAACAGGCCCGAGGCCTTCCAGATAACGGCGCGGTATGAACCCAACAACAACAGGCGCGAGCTCCTGCTGCGCAAGGGCGTCTATCCGTACGAGTACATGGACTCTTGGGAGAGATTTCGCAGAGACCCGCCTCCCTCCGAAGGAAGCCTTCTACAGCAAGCTGTCTGACGAACACATCAGCGAGAGCGACTACATTCATGCGAAAGGGGTGTGGGAGACCTTCGAGTGTCGAAACCTAGGGGACTACCATAAGCTCTACAACCGCACGGACGTGCTCCTCCTGGCAGATGTCTTCGAGACCTTCCGGAAGACATGCATGCGGCAGTACGGCCTGGACCCCGCACACTACTACACCAGCCCCGGCTTGTCCTGGGACGCTTTGCTGAAGAAAACCGGGGTGGAGCTAGACCTCCTAACGGATTATGACCAGCACCTCTTCATCGAGAAGGGGCTGCGCGGCGGAATCTCTATGACATCGAAGCGTTATGCGCGCGCTAATAACCCATTGGTCGAGGGCTACGACCCAACCAAGCCGAGCAGCCACATCCTGTACTTAGATGCCAACAACCTCTATGGCTGGGCGATGAGTCAGCCGCTACCAACGGGTGGCTTCAGGTGGGTGGAGGATCTTCAGCGGCTAGCGGCAATGATAACCGAGCATCCAGAGGACGACCGCGAGGGCTACATCCTAGAGGTTGACTGGAGTACCCTGCGGAGCTACATGATGCGCATAATGACTACCCGCTGGCCCCTGAGCGCATGGCTGTCCCCAAGGAGTGGATGTCTGAATATCAGCACAATCTCTTAGGCGTTGGGGTGGCGCCGACAGAGGTTGAAAAGCTGGTACCAAACCTCCATGACAAGGACCGCTACGTGCTCCACTACCGCAACCTCCAGCTGTACCTCACCCTCGGCATGCGGTTGAAGAAGGTACATCGAGCCCTTCGCTTTGAACAGAGCGCCTGGATGGAGCCGTACATCCGGTTGAATACCGAACTACGGAAGATGGCAGCCAACGGGTTCGAGCAGGATCTGCCCAAGTTGATGAACAACAGCGTGTTCGGAAAAACGATGGAGAATCTCCGGAGGCGGGTTAATGTGAAGCTGGTGCGCTCATCAGAGGAGGACAAGATCCGACGCCTAATCGCCAGCCCGGCCTTCGCACGGGCGAACATCTTCGATGACGACCTGGCTGCCATCCAGCTCCACAAGAGCCGGCTGTTCCTCAACCGCCCGATTTATGTGGGGATGAGCATCCTGGACCTATCCAAGCACCTCATGTACGACTTCTTCTTCAATCAAATTAAGAAGCGGTACGGCGAGCGCTGCGCCCTCCTCTACACCGACACGGACTCTCTGCTACTGGAGATCCACACCTCCGACGTTTACTCCGACATGGCCTCTGACCAGGGCCTCTATGACACGTCCGACTACCCGTCGGATCATCCGCTGCACAGTGTGGTCAACAAGAAGGTACCAGGCCTCATGAAGGATGAATGCGCTGGGCGTCCTATCGCCGAGTTCGTGGGCCTGCGCCCGAAGATGTACTCTATCCTGGAGGCTGATGGGAAAAACATAAAAAAGGCAAAGGGTATAAGAAAGAACGTCGTGAAGAAGCACATCCGCCACGAGCAGTACAAGGAGGCCCTATTCGGTAAGAAGACCTTCCGCCACGGCATGGACGTGCTGCGGTCTGACCGTCATCGCATCTATGGGCAGCACCTTAACAAGACGTCACTCTCACCCTTTGACAGCAAGAGGTGGATCATGAAAAATGGTGTAGACACCCTGGCCTATGGCCATCAACGCGTAAGAACCCCATCCGGCGACAGTCGTGTGTCGGGTGGCACTATGAGTAGTTCCTCACGGACGAACCCGCGCTCTGGTCCATCCAGCAAATAGTAAACCACGGGCTCGTCGGGCTTGGTGACAGACCGCCCGAGACGATACACGCCGAGGGACCACACAGGGTCAGTGGCCCGCCGGCGGCCACCCTCCAGTTCGCCGGCCTGGTAGAGGTAGCGAACACCGACGCCGGAGGGGAGCTTTTGCTCCTTGAGACCAACCGAACGGCCGGGTACAACCGAGGAGGGCTTCTGTGTCACGGATTTGACCTTGATGGCGTCAACCGGCCTTCTACCGGTAAGCCGAGTCACTTCTCCATTCATCGCAGCCACAACCGCGGGCAGCCTGCCAACCCATTCAGACGACCGCTGGCCTTGTGGCAGCCGCATTTCGACCGCATACTGGTGCCCGAACAGTCGTTCAGCAAGTGACCGGTTGAACCGCTCTACGATCCCCTGATCACGGTGGATATCCACACGGCCGCGCCTGACCTCGACCCCGTGCTTCGCCAGGAGCTGACTGACTGCGCCCATGAACTCGCGTCCAGGATCAACTTGCAGCAGTTTCGGCCATCGCAGCGGACCCCGCTTGTAAATCCGCTCGAGAGCAGCGGCGACCTCTTTAGCCTCTTTTGTCGTAAGCGGTTCGGCGGCTTTGAACCTGCTAGCCACATCGACAACGGTCAGGGCATACTTGTATGTGCGCCGACGAACCGTGTCATGTGGTAGAAATAAGAGATCGGCCTGGTGCACTTCGTTCGGCGTCGAAACGGTAAAGCGGGGCCTGGGTATATGGCGCGGAGCTGGGAGGTAGATTTGCCAGATGGCCTGCTTTTTGAGGAAGTCCTTAGCCTTAGTCTCAGAAACCTTAGCCGCGGCCGCCAGTTTTTTTAATTGCCGCTAGCCCCTTCCAGTAGCCCCTTGGGCTGTAGTAGAGCTGATCCATGGAGATATTCCAAGAGCGTGATCAGCCTCCAACACGCTGAAGCCACAGGCTCTGGTAGCTGCCCTGCTGTTGCCCTGAGGTTAGTCGGGCCCGATAGCATTCTATATGCGAAGGGCCTCATTGACATTTCATCCCCCGCCAGCTCTCGAGTGAGCTCTGGGCGACTTCGATCATAGTAGAGGATAAGGGCCCAGGAACTTTGTGCCGCCGAGCTGCATAACCAACTTCCACCATCTTAGTGAAAAGTTCTTCGGGTAGCCCCATGATGTATATGTATGTAAAAAAAAAGTTCTTAGAGAGTTAATTAATCCTTTTTTCAATCAAGTAGCCCGTGAGCCCAGCCGCTCCTAGAGCTAAGACAATAAATCCAAGCTCTCTAGCCTGCTGATCGCCGGACGGTTGGTAGAAGTCAGCCAGCTGCGGCTCAGGGCCCAGTGGACCGAACCGCTTACTCGCCTCTGGCATTACCGCAGCATACTCCTGCATAGCCTCATCAACATCCTGGAAGGATTGGACGGCGTGGCCTTGCCGGCGGAGCTCGCTCTGGATAAAGTCTAGACGCTGAGTCCTTTTTTTGACCCACGCCGCCTGGGCCGCCTGTAGCTGTTCGACCGCGGCGTCATGGCGTCGGCGCTCTTCTTCGACGCCAGAGTTTTTGAAAAGGCTAAACAGATAATTACTTCCAGTGAACGCCACCGCATTTGCGACCGCGCCGCCCAACATCATTGCAATGCCAGCCATCGTATTATTATAAAGGCGCTTAATTCAATACGTTGGCGGGGATCATCCCTTGCTTGATGAGGAGATCTTTGGTGGCGAGCGCGGCCGTGACGTCGACTACGGCCATGCCTACGTCCCGCGGGGTGAAATCCAGTTTAGGGTATGCCCCATTGAATACAGACTTACCTAGGCGCGCATAGCTGACTGCGAGTCCCGTTACCAAGGCGCCGTGGTAGATCGCATTAACTACTTCCTTTCCGTTTGGAGTTGCTTGGGCAGACATGATTTTCGGGGTCGCGTCTATAAGATCCGCGGTTACTTTCCTCTAATTCTAGAGCGGGCGGGTCGCGGCGCCAGGGGTCCGGGTTTCCGCCGCGTTTAGGGGTGCTTGATCCTTGAGGTATCAACAACGATTTTGATAAAGAGGGTATCGTCTTTCACGTATTTTGTCGACGACTCTAGGGCCTGGTGGGCGGCGAATTTCGGGCACCCAATTGCGACATTCATATCAGCCACCGGCCTTTGGACGCTGTCACTCTTCGGGTCCGGCCAGAAGGAGTCAGAAATGTCCTGGCGGGATTCCTGGTCCACCAGGGTGAGGGTAACCCGGGTCGCGAACGGCCAAGCCAGTAGGCTGTCGAATTCTCCCCTCATTACGACGAAGAACAGGCTCAGATGAGTCCCCTTCCCCATTCCGTCTCCGTTAAGGAACAGCCTGGCACACATCTTGTAGCCAAATCGGTGGGTATAGAAAGGCTGGCTGTAGAGCGATAGAGTTGAGCCATCCCGGGCCGCCTGCATGCGGCGCCGGAAGTTCCGCAGCTTCCATAACAGCTCGCCGGAGAAGGAGGCCGTCTCCAGGATCTGAACGCGGAGATCAATCTCGGCCATCTGGACGTCCATTGCGGCGAATTGCTCATCGCACTTGTCCAGCCTCCGCGACAGCGCCCCCGTACCGCCGCCGCTTCCTCCCTCGGCGCTCTCATTAACTACTTCCTTTCCGTTTGGAGCTGCTTGGGCAGACATGATTATTCGGGGTCGCGTCTATAAGATCCGCGGCTACTTTCCTCTAATTCTAGAGCGGGCGGGTGGGTTGGAGCTGGCGATAACCTTCCAAAAAAAAAAAAATCCAGCTAGGGCTGCTATAGCTCTAGAGAACATCAGCTATTGAGGCATTGCTGGCGGGGCTTTGTGCCTGTCTGACGGAGTGCTCGGCCTCTCCGTCGGAGTGCTCGGCCTCTCCGTCGGAGTGCTCGGCCTCTCCGTCGAGTGGGATATTCTCGGTCCGCGCCAGAGCTCTGAAGGCGTCCACCAGAAGGCTGAAGCCGTCCGCCATAAAGTTGAAGAAGCTCCCACTACCACGCTCATGTGGTGTATATCATTAACTAGTTCATTTCGGTTTTGAGTTTCTCGGAGAGACATGATTATTCCATGTAAAGGGGGTCGCGTCTATAGAACCGCGGTTACTTTCCTCTAATTCTAGGACAGGCGGATGGGTTGGAGCTGGCGATGCGCCCCCCTTAACCTTCCAAAATAATCCAGCTAGGGCTGCTACACCCCAGCGAACAACAGCCATTGAGGCATTGCTGGCGGGGCTTTGTGCTCGTCTGATGGAGTGCGCGGCCGCTCCGTCGAGTGGGACCCCCTCGGCTCTGCCGGCTGCTCCGCCACCGTGGCCTTAAACCCTGTAACTCATTCAGAAGTGCCTGCTGCTTCCTTTTTCTCGCCTCTGCCCCTGCCCGCCCAGCAGCCACCCGCTTAGGGTCCTTTTTCCTAGTCACCCTCTCTGGCCGGACTTCCTCCGGCGCACGGACTGGTGTCGCCTCCTCCTTTGGCGGCGGCTCCTCCGGTGTTCCCTCCATTGCTATGGTTTGTTCCGCCATCGTCCTCAGTAGATGCTTGGCAGTGTTTAAATGAGCTTAGCATTGCTGTAACAGGAGCTAAGTACATGCCATAGCGGTGGTATAGCTCGCAGGTGATGGTAGTTAAGGCATGCCCAACAAACGGATCTGCCTCGAGGTCGGCAATCAGTAAAGGCTGTTTATCAGCCGGAATCGGGAGCAAACGGATAGCCACCATGGTGTAAATCTGCAACACCGCAGAGCCAAGGGTCTTGGTCATACTAGCCCCCAGTCGAGCCTCATATCGGGCGTAGAGCCTGCCAAACTCCTCATCGGGTAGACGATCGATTTGATCGGCGGAAATCTCTCTGCCAATGTATTGCTTTGACTTCCCCCCAATAGCGAGCGCAACCAACCGCTGTCTCTGCTCATGTCGTTCTGCTTTTTCGGGCTCATCCAACCGCCGTCTCTGCTCGTGTGTTTTTTCAGGCTCATCGCTCTCTACCCGGCCACGAGGTCGATCAACGACCCGCACAGTCGGCTCGTAGGCAAGGAGCTCGTCAATGATATCGTCGCATTCCATTGCAATAGTCACGTACCTCCCCAGTCTAATTGTGATGAAAATAAGAAGTAGCGCTGCGCTCCAGACGCATGCGCCAACAACATATAGGCCTTTCATGCTAGCACGTGATAACTACTTGGCTGCGAGGTATTTAAAATAAGCTTTGCGTGCCTCATTTTGGCGAGTCGTTGACGCACAGCGTGTCTTTCGTCTGCGGGGATAATATCATTTTCGCGCAAGCACTCTTCGAAACTGTCCCGATCCTTGCAGTGGAAGAGGGCGACCCAACGCGTTTGCTCTCGGAGATCTTTGAGGATGGCGTTGTACCTCTGAGCCAGGACCCAGACCGATTGCTTGGCATGCCGGCCGCTGAATGCCAACTCTGAGAGCATGTCCTTTTTCTTGGTGAGCTGTTTACTCGCGGCCATGTCATCGATGACGTACAACGTCGGCTCACCCTGAAATACTCGGTAGAAAGCGCGCAAATAGTCGTGAAGCCGTTCACCCGGATCCAGAACATAAACCTCCTCGTCTGTACACACCCATGCGCGCTCCAGATAGGTGGTGTTGTGCCTGATCGTGGGACACAGGATTACGACGTGCTCGAAACGGTCGCGGTATGGGCCCTCGAGGAGGTCAAGCACGAATTTCGTTTTCCCGCAGCCAGTCATGCCGCAGATTATCGCCGAGTGGGGCTCAGTGACTAAGTCGCTAGTAAATGGCCGACACGAATCGCCCATTCTCGATGTTGAGCTGCGCATCCATGATTACGAAGAGGTACATGTTCAATGGAGCTTCAGCTTCTACTTCTTTGGTGATCTGGATCGTAATACCCTCGCTCGCGTTTTCGACCCGGCGGCCATTGCCGTGCAGGCCGTCGTCGTCGGTTGATCTCAAGTCCAGCCAGAGAGCGAACTCCTCCGTGAGGTACTTGCCCAGGTCGCAAGCGTGGACACTGAGGTCCTTCGCCACCATAGCCACTTCGGGATGCCGTTTTAATCCGCCCGCCATTAGTTTTCTGACCTCGTCCCACGCCTGGTAAGGGCGCATGCCTTGCGCATAGAGCTGGTTTGGAATGCCCTCGACAGCGACCTCCACCTTCGTGATCTTGGGGTTGTAGAACGCCTCGCTCTGGCGAGCAAATGCATCAGCCGGTTCCTCGAAGAGCATCAAGAGCCCCTTCATCGATCGAGCGGGGACGTTCAGGCTGATGTTCCACACCGGGTCCTTCTTGTTCTTCACCATTCTGCTGTGTCGGAGGACCCTGTCGTAGAGGATCGCTACATTCCCCGCATACTGGTTGCGGATGTTGTCGGCCAGCTCCCTGTTGGTCACCATCTCGAACTCCAAGGCAATGCCCTCGACTGAGAATTTGGCAGCCGCGTCACCGGCTGCCCGGACTACGCGACTGTAATCGTTGAACGTAAGTTCGTATTCCAGCCTGTCACCGAAAGCGGACTGAAAGAAGGGCATGTGACTCTCCAAGAGTTCGAAGTCGAGTGGGATGTAGAAGCGGTTCCGTAAGCCTTGGCAACAGCGACGTCCTTCACCTTGTTAGTCGCCTTGTCTCCAGCATCGAGTCTATTCTTCGTTACGTTTCTGTCCTTCGTGGTGTCAATACCCTGGTACTGTGAGTTCGCCCGCTCGTTGTCGGTTTTCCAGAGGTCCACGTAGCATCCGAACACATCGCTGTCATCGATGCTCATGGCCTCGTTCCCAGAAATTTTGATCGTGGTCTTCTTCACGATGGCCCTACCAAGATTATTGACCACTAGGCGGTTAGCATCGGTTGAGTCCAGCTTGATTTGGAATGCTAAACGAGTTGTTCCGGGGACTATGACATCACTAGCCCCAAGGTTCGGGAACCTCACTAAGAGCTGCTGATTTTGGTCGATTGTGGAGGGGTTGTTTGTGATCACAACCGTTTGGCGAGTGCCTTTGATCCCTAGGGGCTCTCTCAGGCGTCGGTACGGGTTGAGCTTTCTACCGTATGCGCTTTGTGCCATGATCATGTATTGAACTCGCCGACGTTTGGGTCTAATACATGATTATGGCCGATGAAGATATACCACTACAAGATTTCAGCGACCGGACGTCGCCGGCCGATGACGTCATCGCAACCACATCGCTTTCCAATGAATTACTCATGGATGCCGTTAATGGTGTTTATAACAATTTGGATGAGGGATCTCCCGCCGCCGGTATGGACTACAATAAATTTGTGGTCGACAGAAAGGGCCAACTCCGCCTAAGGGCTCATCCGGATGTTGATCTGATCAATGCTCGCGACGGAAAACCCCTAAAGCTAACCACTATAGCACGTAAGATAGGGAAAGGGGGTTCGGCAATAGTCCGTGAGGAACTCGGTTTCTCGGACTGGAGTGGGAAAAAGATGATTCTACCCGCTGAAGCTGTCACCCAGATACAGCGGGCTGATGGAGTACTGGGCGAAGCGGCCGGCGGAAGTCTTGAGGTGGTAGATGTCGACAGAGCAACCCACGCCCTGACGGAAGCGGAGGAGACCGCGTTGAAACGATCAACGACTCACCACTGAGTACATCGGACTTGGACAGGTCCGAGTTAGTAATGCGGTACCGGGAACTCCGAGGACTCGATAAGGCTATGCAAACCCAGCGCGGTGAGCTTGTTAATAACCTGGCAAGGCTCTCTGAGCTCGACAGACACATTGAACGGGAAAAAAGAAAACTGGGAGAAACAGAAGACGAGCAGCTGCGGCGGGAGATCAGACAGCGCATCGCTGATCTTAATGACCAGCGGGCGGCTAGGCTCGAGGCGGCTTCGTTCAACCGAGAAGCTCTCAGATCGCAGATCGGCCGGATTCGGGACACCCTGCGGCGAATGATGCATGAAGACGCCACGCTGGCTGAACGGATCAAGACTCTCTTCCGAGAGCAGGGTATCACTGTCGTGTCCATCCTCACAGCGATGGGGATGACCATCAGCACGCTCGTTCTAGCACTAACAGGAGGCGGTGCAGGCGGGCCACTCCCCCTGCGCCAACTGATAAGGGTGGGGTAAAAGAATGGGTGAAAAAGCAGCTGAAAGCTCTCGCCACCCTTCTTGGTAAGCTTGCGGGTAAGCTCGCGGCCGCCATCCCCGGCATCATAGGCAGCGTGGTTTCGTGGTTGCTGTCGACCGCCGGCAAGGCAGTTGGATGGCTTGCTGAGCACACTTGGGCGTTGGTCATTGCTGTTGGAGGTCTGTTGCTAGTCGCAACTCGCGAGTGGCTAGCGAAGCGCTAGCCAAAGGGCCACTAGCCCGACCGCAATTCCGCCCACAACCAGAGCCCTTTTCTCGTCGGAGTGTGCCCGCGCAGCTGCTGCGTTTGCAGCGGGCAGCGTTGATACTCCCTTATGAGTCGGTGGGTCTGCCCGCGGAGTTCCCGCGATTTTACCATCATCGAAGCTGTCATGCCCCTGAACTGGAGCAGAGTTGCTTTGAACCGTGCCGATGAAGAGGCCGGCCGGAGCCCTCAGAATTTTGTTGTTGTAGCCCGCGATGCCTGGATTTATATTAAGAAGCATGTCGCTTGGAGCCATGTACAGTCCTGTCCCAAAGACCATGTTAAGCTCACTCCCGGCGTACTGCAGAACGCCTTGGTAACGGGTGATAGAGGCCTGGATGTCAACCGGAGAGTTGATCGCATCCTCCACTAGGGCTAGGAACTGCTTTTGAGCCTCGAAGCCGCCCGATGTCTTGTCGATGATCCTGGACTTGGTTTGTGCCTGGGCACCGAGCAGAGCCCACACATATGTCCGGATTGAGTCGTTGATTCGCTCCATGCCGGCTTGGGTGAAGCCTTTCGAGTTGTCAAGCACGAACGTGCTCCAAGAGCCTCAACGCCGGGATCTTGCTCGATGAACTCGATGTGGGCCTTTTTAGGCGGTAGCCAGTCGCACGATGAAACTCCACAATGCGGCCTCCAGAGACCTCCGAGCCGAATGTCATGTGTTCGGGGTCTAGGCTTCCGGCGTTCTGCCTGGCGATGTGTTTTGCCTGATTGTCGTGCCTGGAAGTCTGTCTGGGTCCACGCAACGTGCCCCCTGGTGTGAACGTCCCCCAGGCCGCGGCTGTTCGGATACTCTTTCTGACGCCAGTCTGTCTGGGGATCGACCCCGAATTCCTGGCAAAGCCGTTCATACGCTCTCCGGTCGTATGTATTGTTTAGGGGGTCCCAGGCGCGTCCTGTGGAAGGGCGCATTTCATTTCCGTCAGAATGCGCCTTATGGTGTAGTAGACGTGAAAGAGGTATACAGAATGAATGAGCAGATTCTTGTGCCCCGCCGGCCCATTCAGGTGGTCATTAAATGAAACTCCCGAACCGGAAGTTGCGCACCAGACTGCAAAGTTGACCTGGTTCTGCCAGAACTGCATCGGGCTTTTAGTCCAAGCTTGAACTGTGGCATCTGTTTTGCCCCTGGGTAGACGGTACTGGCGCCAGATGTCGGGCATTTTCGCAGAGAAGACCTTGCCGGGGGCGGCTACGATCTGTATCGTGGACAAGTTGTTGGCGGTTAGGCTCCGCTGATACCCCCCTGCCTTATACTTCGCACCGCTATTGAACGTAAATACCTCCATCGGAATATTGCAAGATGTTTCAGACGATTACTGATATAACTACGGGCCCAACCTACCTCCAAAAGCCAATCGACAATAGAGACGGATGTCTCAGAGTCGGGCTGCGGTCCATCACATACACGATTGGCTGGTTCAATGTCACAAAAAACGAGGCGGTCACGTCCAAAGGGGTGAGAAAGATGGTTCCTCCCGGACTTTGGACTCTTCAGCAGCTACGTTCGTATTTCAACTCCTTGTTCGAGGACCTAATCCTAGCGCCGAACGAGACAACCGGACTCCTCGCTATCAAACCTAATGAAAGGGGCGTACATTTCACGGAGGGGTTGCTGCAGCTTCTTGGCTTCGACCAGAGCCAAATGCCGATCAGCCCACACACGGGTGTGCGTGGGCTGCGTCCGGTAAATTTCAGTCCGAACAGATTGTTGTTCATTCATCTGGAGCAGCTAAACACTACCGAGAACGCCCTGAACGGCGCCCCCAGTAGTCTGCTCGCCGCTGTCGCCGTTGGAGACTGGGAATACGGGGAGATCAAAACGTCAGTATTCCCCAATCCCGAGTTCAAACTTCTGAGACAGGGTACTATCTCAGAGCTTTCTCTCTCAGTTAGAGACGAGCGTGGTAACATTATAAACAACCACGGCTTGCCAGTGACTGTCGACCTTGAGGTGAAATGAGTATCTTTGGGGGCGGGGGTATAAATCCTCTAAGGGCAATTACGCCACCCTGGCTTACGTCGATGCAGTCGCTTCGCGGCGGTCCGCACCTCCGATCTATCGCAGTATCTTAAAAAGACGGATGATGGAAATGTAGACTTAGAAGGAGGTCGGCTTATGAACGTCGGTGACGCCGCAGGGTCTACTGACGGCGTTTCTGTGAAAATAGTCAAGACGGCGTGGGACCATTTTAAGGGCGAAGTCGTGAGGAAAAAGTGGTGAAACGCCCATGGAAGACGACCTTGACCTTGGAGGTCACCGGATCATAAATGTACAGCTTCCTCGGCACTCTAAAGATGCCGTAAACAAAGCGTACGTCGATGCAAGGCTCGGTCTAATCCAAATTCCCAACCCGTAATAACTCTAGTGGCCGAGGAGCGCGGACCTTTGTTTGGTGGGCAGTTCGAATGGTCGTTCGGCTCCAACTCGGATGGTCTGTCTCAGAGCAAAGTGGGCTACGTCATGATGAAAAAAGGCAAGATCATTTCAATGTCTCTGTCCGCGGCCGAGCGTGATGGACAGTCGGAGGATCAAGTGTCTGTAGGTGTCACCTTAAATGGACAATTTCAACAAGGCTATGATATCACTAAGGTCCAGCACTCTTATCTCGCTTCCAAGACCTTCCTACAGCCTCTACAAGTTGAGAAAGGTGATATTATCAACTTTCAGACGCGCGACACGAGTAGGACCCACGCTTCCGGTGTGGTTGCAGTCCTAATTGAACTGGAGGAGTAACAACATATATTATACGAATATGAAGGATGAACTACAACAACCTACGGCACCGCCTCTGTATCCCTCCCTGCCAACTGAGGGCGATGGCCACGCTTACCGTCTTCAACAAATAACGCGCATTCAGGCCGATTTAACGCGCGAGGCCGAAAAAAGGTCTGGCCTATGCAAGAAATATAGAAGGGCGTTGAACGCCGTAGATGGCGTTGACGCTGCTTTGGCGGCCGCTGGGGGGGGACTTGGAATCGGTGGCGTCTACTTCTTCTCGACAGTCGTGGCCATTCCGGTCGCTGTAGGGCTCGAACTGGGGTCTCTCGGTTGTGCGGGTCTCTGTGTTATTGGCAGGTGGCTGGGCGGCGCCTTTCCGCAAGTACCTCAAGCATCGACGCATTGAGACGATTGCCCGTGTAAAGCTGAATACGATCTCCGACATCGTTAGCAAATCCCTGACAGACGGTAACATTTCCGACATCGAGTACAGGCTTGTTCTAGATGAGCTCCAGAAGTTTGAAGACCTGAAACGGGAGGTCTATGCCAAACAGGCGCCATCTCCGGTAAATATGGACGAGCTTCGAAAAAAACTCCTAGACGAAGGCCGCAAAGAAGCGCTCACAGAAATCGCCAAAAAGTTGAATTCCTCCTGAGCTGCGTTTGTGTTAGAGGCTCAGACCCACCACCTATGTACAGAGAATAATCAGCGAGTATGTGTCCCCGACAATCATCAATCTGATCCACCTATCTATCCTGTCGCCACATTTATTATGGTGACCTTTATACTGCATCGGCAGAATAAGGTCGATGCCGGCCTTCGGAGGCTTAACGAGGAATGTCTCCGAGAGAAAACCCAGGTCTCTACCTCAGACTAATAGCAGAGGTCTCTACCTGCCCACTTTTTTGCCCCCCTTGAGCCCGGGCTTTCCCGGAGGGAAAGCGAGGGTTGTGGGCCGTCCCTAAGCCGGGCCGGTGAATTCCCTCCTGAACTGCGTTCGTATTAGAGATTCAGACCACCATCTACAGCAAGACCTTCCTGCTGTACGATACACACAACTGAGTCGCCGAAAGGCTTGATCACTTCGTTTTGATGACGGGCCGCGGCGCCGGCGCGCCGGCGGAACCCATCTTCTATGGGGTTCAGTGGGATTTCGTAATGAATGGTGGGTGGTTATATCCAATTGACCCGGGCCAAAATAAATAAAAAAAATGGCCATGTTCTCAGATGGGTATATTTTTACCGAACGTAACATCTAAATGGAAATATCAATGGCCGCCAGGCGCGCAAACTCCTTTTCGAGGGCTCTCACACGTTCATACGGAGCCTACCCTCTGCCTGTCATAGCCACATGCCCTGCACAGCCCAACGATATTTCCAACTCCACACCACATCCGGCGCATGGCATCATCGGACTGGAGCTTTACGGAGAAGCATGAGATGGATTTTGCAATAGTCCTTGAGGCAACTTCGGCCACAGAGATTAGTGAAGCCACGAACGAGCCACTTGCAGTTGTCTGTCCCCTTCATGCCGGTGGGTATATCAACTACACACAAACGTTCAATTGGGTATACCTATGGCAGAAAATGGTGAGCCCGGGCCGGCGAGGGTTGTCCAGGCGATCCCCCTGCTGCTGGGGTTGGGGGGCTTGAGGGTTTGAACTGAGGCTTATCTGACATTTTTATCCTAGAACCACCATTTGGGGGTGCGATCCCCTGCTGCTGGGGGTTGGGGGGCTTGAGGGTTTGAACTGAGGCTTATCTGACTTTTTGCACCAGAACTTATTGTGTATCTACT